>CM062816.1:1646011959-1646557044 GCA_031772625.1 Pinus tabuliformis | reverse complement strand
GTCTTCTTGCAATGTTCTTTCTTTGGCATCCATGCCCACACTATGGTATTAATTGGAATAGAGCCAAGTTCTTTGTCATCAGGATTTGGTACCCAATATTGCTCTAAAAATTTTCCATTGTATTCCCTGACATAGGCTTCCACCAGTCAACCTTTACATGAAGATTCTCACTTTCATTATCCCTAAAGATATTTGAGATGGATTTTGCCATCCAAATCATCTCACTGCATCCTCATTTCCTGATCTAACTAGCAACATCTTTCCTTTCTCAACATCAATCATCGGATTGAATTTTGGCTTTGGTTTGTTGCATTTGGGTCCATCATATATTGGTTCATCTATCGCATTATCAAAATCTCCATCCATAATACTTGAGATTACTTGGAGTGCATTACGATCAACATCAACATTGTGCCTTGTCTTGGCCAGAAATCCTCCTAAGATGAATCATGTCCATCTATTATTCTATGATCATTATAGATTCCATATAATGTATCAAGAAATATTTCCCAATACACGATTTATTTTTCCATTCCTCTGTAACAATTGGTGAATCCTCATTCCCAATAGTGTCTTTCCACATTTTTATGTATGATGTGTTATCCCTTCCTTTTGTTCTTTTAAATAGACATCATTCTGTTTGGAAGCTAAGAAAGATGGCTTCCCTATGGGAATTATAGGTCGACCTTCATCATCTATATTCCATAACTCAACTTTCTGACACTCAGAGTCTCTAATTGATTCTTTATACTTAGTACTGGAACATCATTGAGTATAAGAAATTGGAAGTATGAACATTAAGATGTCCAACTAGTGCATTTTTTCCCTCCTTAATGTATCCACTAGGAAACTTTGAAGTCATAGACCTTGTCAATAAGTGTAGGTGGAAACACTCTATTTTCTTCAATTATGCGATATGTATCCATCATTTCAGGTAAAGAATAAATATCTTTACTTTTTAGGTTGGAAGACATTCTTCCATAGGTTCCATCTATGTCTTCATGGGTGTGCCCCACAGGCAAGAACCCCTCAATAGTGATGAAGACACCAAGTGTAGTTAAAAGTGATAGAAACATGAAAAGATAGTGATTCTTATTATTCACTTGCTGCATTGTCCAACTGTAACAACAATTGTGGAGGAGAGGTTTAAAATCAACATTTTGACTTTTTGAAATTCCATGAGATATAAAATCATCCTTGTACCCTTGACATTTTGGGTAAATAGAGGTGTCAAGTAATGCATTTGTAAGTGGGTTTCTTGAAATTCCACTTTCATAAAGTAGATCACCTTACATATCCATTTGTGGGTCTTCAAGGTCCCTTAAGCACTTTGCAAGGGATGTAATAGTAAATTGTGATCCCATATGGACAAATGGTAAGGAGAAATGACCAAAAACCTCCGCCTTATGCCCATGTGTAAGCATACCTGTCAATGACAAACCCAAATTTGTTCCTACAACAGATTTTGATTTGACACGTAGCCTTGGGATTGATGTCTTTGTTTTGTCCATTTTATCATGGATAATGCTCAAATACTCTTTGGAAACCACTCTGACATAATTCTATGGGCATAGTAGCAATATCTTCCACATAACAATCTTGTTATGTTTCGTCAACCTACCTCGTGCCTTTTCTTCCAACTCTTTTGTAGTTGCTAACTTCATTTGTGCTTTCAACACAATTACATCACTGCATTTACTGAAGTTGGTGTTCTTTGAAAATGCCACATCTCGAAACTTAGTATTCCAGATCTTGCTCATTGTTGGTTGTGATATTGATGGGTAATTGAGCTTTTGAAGAGCCTCATTGATCTCTTTTAACAAAGAATTTTGTGTGTAAGTCGAAGGAAGCAGTCTTAAAGGAGAAGATGTTCCATCTTCTTCAACTGACGTGTTGATTTGGTGAAAAATCTGAATTATCCATTACAATTTTGTGCAATATTTCTATAGCTGCCACTGTGTGAGCTCGTGATTTGCATGTGTTGGTGTTACCATGAATAGCTTTGATCTGTCCATGTTGGAAATAAGGCTGGTAGTTATAGAATGTGCTTTGAGGAATTTTATGTATCTTATACCATGCTTTCTTACAAATAATATTCCCATTAAATCTCATGTCCTTTACATTTCTAGCAATAGGTGGTAGGCCATGGCCATGGCCATGGCCGCTTGACATCACTGTGTTTGGACATGAGTGAATTCAAGACAAATTCTCTAATACATTTGTATTTATTTGTCTCATACCCTTCTAGCACCTGCAATGGCCTTCCTATCGACATGTTGAAGACAATCTTTTCTACAACATACATTTGCTGCCAAAAGTCGAATTTCTTTCTCTTCATCTATTTTTGTTTGACATTTTGCAGTTTTTTTTGTAGCCATAACTCGTTTAATCCTTTTATATGTCCTTGTTACATTCATATCAATTGAGTTTCTATCTTTTTCATTACAAAGGTACCCATCCCATTTGTTTAAGGGATTTGCGTCCTCTATAACATCCCATATCACCATTTCTTTGGTTGGTTCCTTGAACTTTTCCTTGACCCTTAATATCACACCTTGTTGTCCACAAACTTATTTATTGGCCATCTAACCAAACAATGTATAGACTTATCTCCAATTTTGCATATCTCACAATTTCCATCTATCTCTTCTAGAAAAACACCAAAATCCATTTCACCTAGTGTTTCACCCTCAACAATGTCATCCTCGGGACATGAACTAGCATTCCTTTGGCAATGCACATGCTTGTTCCCATGCATTCATGTGTAAGAGAAACCTTTGCACATATGAATTTAACCCTATCTTGGGGAATATTTATGGCATGATCATGACAGTGAGGCTCCAAATCTGATTCTGGCCAAATTTCATAAGATTCTAATGCACCCCCAAGTGTATGCTCAAACCCTGTTGGATGTGGTAGAGGAACATTATGTTTTAACACCTTTTCAATTTTAACCACTATGCATCCTTTCTTTACCATCTTTCCATGCACTTTATGCCCAAGCTCTGTATTGAATATGGAGCCCTCGCCCACCTTCACTCCATGTTGTAGAAGATTTACCTTGTCTCCAATAGAAATATGTAGAAGAAACATTTGTACCTATAAACAAATGTAAATAATGTTAGTATTTACTCTAAAAAAGAACATTTATTATAGTATCAAAAATATATAACACATGCTTCAATATTTTGATTTACCTATGTGGTGTCTCAAATCCACAATCTTCCATGGATGTATGTCCCCTTCATTAACATCATCATCAAATCAAATGTGGTTGAATGAGATCAATTATCAAATTGCAACATAACCAACATTAACCTTTTTTCCAACATAATAAGTTCCAGACTCTGCAGATTCAACCCTTGCTAGCCCAATGACTTGATCATTAATAAGGAGATCAACATAGTCCCCTTTTGCCAAAATTATATTTTCCATTGTAGCTTGCATCAATTCTGTAACAACAATTACATCGTAACTTGTAATTAAAAGAATGAACCGTGTAAAGTGTGACTTTATATTTCCCCAAAAACACACAACTTCCGAAAAAGTAATATAAATGCAAAAATAAAAATATTATGGTTGTCATGTTGTATGTAATGAAACATTGTTTCCTCAAATGAAAGCTAACAATCAATATCATTCCTTCTACTACAAACATAAGCATATTGCTAGAAGCAACATTACATGGTCAAATAAATCTAGCACATGCTAGATTTCCTTCTAGCACAAACACAAACACATTGCCAATAACAATATTCTAAGGCGAAGGAAATCCACCACATGCTAAATTTTCTTCTAACGTAAATAGAAGCATATTACTCACAAAAAATTTCAAAGTAAAAGAAATCTTACACATTCTAGAGTTTATTGTAGCACAAACACAATCACATTGCCAAAAATAACATTGCAGTGTAGAAGATATCTAGCATACGATTGATTTACTTCTAGCACAAACAAAAGCACATTGGCAACAATAACATTGTAGGGCAAACAAAAGCCAACAAAAATCCAACAACTTCTATCACAAACACAATCACATTTCCAACAACAATGTCGCAAGGTAAATAAATCTAACGCATGCTAGATTTACATGTAGCATAAATACAAGCATACTACCAATAACAACATTTTATGTCAGAAGAAATCTAGTGCATGCTATATTTCCTTCTAACACAAACAAAAGCACATTACCAAGGTGAAAGAGATCTAACACATGTTATATTTCCTTCTATAATAAACAACCAAATTGAAAACAACAACATTCTAACCCAAACACAAGCACAACATTTCCAATAGCATTGCCAAAGTGATGGAAATCTAACACTTGCTAGATTTCCTTTTATCATAAACAACCAAATTGACAACAACACTATTGCAAAGCAAAGAAATCTAGCATAGTTTCTAGCCCAAACACAAACACATTTCCATAAAAAATATTGCAAGGTGAAAGAAATTTAACGCATATTAGCTTTACATGTGGCACAAATACAATCATACTACCAACAACAACATTGCATCCCAAAAGAAATCTATTGCGTGTTATGTTTATTTTTAAAACAAATCAACAAAGTGTAATGGTGATTATTTGTTGTGAAGACCCATATGAAAAGTGGCGTAATGCTAATAAGACCAATGCAGCTACTGCAGGATACCCACTCACCTTTCCCTTTATCCTACAAAAAAAACTCCGAGGTGTGAAATCCTTTTTTTGTCGAGTGTTTGCTTGTAAGAGGGGAAAGTAATGAATAATTCTTCCTGCTAGAATATATTTATTTGGGGAAAACAGGTGTGAAAAACATGACCTCATCACTTCAAAATTTGTGTTTCCTTGGGGGGTGGTTGTTCCTCTAATGGTTGATTTCCCGTACTAATTAATGTTTCCTTTAGCTGACACATTTTTCCTTCCACTAGGTTGTCAACAGGAAGCTTATTATAAGAGAATATTCATCTATTGTGCTCCTTCCAAATTTCCCAAAGGATGAAACCTCGAATGAAATTTCAGGTAAGGTTCACCACCTCGTTTTTTGTATAATGCACCCGCCATTTCTTTATTGTTTCTTGTATGCTCTCTCGACTTTGGTTTCTTTATCTAAATATTGAGGCTAATTAGTCCCATAGTGCCTCCATATAGTTACAGGTGTTGAGTAAATGATTAAGCCTCTCTTTTGTGTTTTCGGAGAGGAAACACGAAGAGGAACCTATAAATCCTCTCTTTATAAGTTTGTCCTGAGTTAGGACCTTCCGGTGTAAAATCAATGACATGAAAATTTAAATTTATGGCCAATGTGGCACCATCCAGTTTTCTCCACGATGGATCATTTGTACCAGTATATCCCTCACTAAGATAAGCTTTGACTTCCTTGAGATTGAACTCCACATCTTCTTTTTTCCCCCATTTGAGTTGGTCTTGGTCATTATTGAACATAATTCTTAATTTTCTTAGTTCCTCTGTTAGATACTGAATAGCTAAGTCATTCTGGGTTGGCCGTCGAAAGATATTAAAATTCCATCGCCTCCATTTGTTATTTTCTAGTCCTTGATCCTAGAATTGGTGGAATTCTCTATACTCTTATATTTCTGTGCTTAGTTTGAAGGGATGTCATTCCTCCCTGCATAACTTAGCTTGTTTCTACCATGCATCATCCCAAAATAGGGCCTCCTTTCCATTTCTGATTTCCCAGAATAGTGTTTTTGCATGATACCTCTTTTATTCCATGCTAAATTCCAAATTGCCAACCCCTGAGTGGAACTTGATAACCAAACTAACTTTTTTGTATGGAAATTAGGTGCATATTTTGATTTCCAAAGCCTTTCCCAAGGTGATGACCCCCTTTTAACCATCTCCACCATAATTTTGCTCCATTTTCTTTGTTGGTTACCTCTGGATCTTGAAGACCTAGCCCCTGCATCTTTTGGTTTGCACTTATTTAAGGCCACTAGCGCCCATTTTCGTTTCACCTCTACCCTCGCCACAAGAAGTTCCTTTGGATGTCCCAGATCTTTTGGGAGAAGGGAGGATAGATAACATATACCTTGGAATAGCTTGTAGCACTGTGTTTGTTAGAATCAGATGACCACCCAGGTTTAGGGCTTTGACATTCCATTGTTTCACCCTATCCTCAAGGTTTGATACAATTTTTTCCTAATTGGAGTTCTTCTAGGCTTGCACCATTAGAGGGACCTCAAGGTACTTTGATGGGAGGGATTTAAACATATATGCCCTGGTTTTTTACCTCTGCATGGTGTAAATATCTTGAAAATATGCTTTTAGATACTCTTTCGGAGATATTACTACATCGCAGTAATCCATTTGTATCTATTTTGCAAAATATTAAGCATTATATTTTGCTTAAACGGAATATATTGTGGGAACTTTCTATACAAATTGATGAGCATTTTGCACAGCACGGCTGAAAGAGAAGCCCTTATGATCTAACCTCTACTGCAAAGATCAAGGGGGGATATTGTGATCATCGTTGTGTATGTCGATGACTTAGTAATCACAGGCAGTTATGAGAAGAGAATTTTGGCAAGATTTGAAAAGGTCCTTTGACATGACCGATCTTGGTCTATTGCATTAGTGTCTTGGTTTGGAGGTGTGACAGACACATCACCGGATATTTGTATATAAAAGAAAATATGCCAAGACACTTATTGAGAAATCCCATATGAATGGTTGTAAGCCCATGCAAACTCCCATGGAACCAGACCTAGTAGGAACGCACCTCTTATCATTCAAGTGACACGTAAGTTACAATGTGGCACACAAATAAGTAAAGTAACATGGAACTGGCACTTGCCCCATTAATCCAACGCATTCAAAAACATCTGGAGGTGTTGAAAACCATGGAATTCACCTTAGTTCAGTGGTTTTCGAATGTGTTGGTGGATAGGGTGGAAAATAAAGGGGTAGATAATGTCCATTTGCTCACCGACGTGATGTGCAAGTTTTCAGAGGGCTAGCTAAAGGAGGAAAGCCAAAGGTTGGCAGAGAGAGATCACTCCACGCCATTAAGGCAGGTTGATAGAGAAGGGGTGGGCCCGAATCAGGACAGTGATCTACCAGTTCATACGAACAAATAATCCTTCATTATGGACATACTTAGGAAACGAGAAGGGGTATGTGTCTGCAATACAAGGATAGAGTGATGGTTAATCATGGGAAGGAGAGGATTTCCCCCATAATAGATTGTTAGTGTGATCGTCTCATTAATAGGAGATGTGGCAAGAGGAGTGGGAAGGTACGAAATCAAGAGGGGAACATACAAGAGCAAGGTCAGGGTGATTATGATTTTGAACAAACCGCTCGCAAGGGAAAATGAGAGGAAGGACGTCCACAAGTTACACGAAATGAACAACAACATCGCTAGCAGGTCAGAGTTACTAAAAATTGAGAGGGAAAGTACTCAAATATCGGTGAGGCAAGTCTCATCTGGGGTGTCATCTTTAAATCATAGCTAGGGAGCAAGCTTCATCGACATAAGGCAAAACACTGAAAGGTGGTGTAATTGTGAGTTGGTGATAGTAATTTCTATGAGGAAATTCAGTTATCAGGGAGTGCAATGAGTAAGAGCTAAAGTGATGCTAGTAGGCCAAGAGGTAGTTCCTGCGGATGCTCAGGGCTTTGAGTTTTGCAAAAGACATGCATGGAGGAAGCAGGGAGGTTGTTGCTAAACAGTCACACAAAAGGGAAGGATATAGTGGAAATCTGGGAGAGTGAGGTTCGAAGACATTGTAGGGCTATCTTTGATGGTAGAATAGAGGAGGAAGGAGATTGGATCATCAACACAGGGAAATCCAAAACATAGATGACTGTGTACCAAAAGACCTTGGAGACCGCTTGGCATGTCAAGACTCTAGTGGAAAAGCTGCAAGCAGAGGCAGCAGAGTAGAGGAAAAAGAGGCAACTCGAGACAGAAATCGAGTTAAAATCTATAGACCAACGCCTAAAAGGAATTGAAGAGGCTCTCAAGGGTTTGGTTAACATAGAGAAATTGCATGTTGGCAGAATTGGGGATCTTAACAAAATGTTCTCAATCTATCTAAATTATATCGATAATGTGGATATATCGATGGGTGTAGAGATAGGAGATTTGGCCCGCTTGAGGAAGTATCGAGTTCGAGAGGCTTGCGCTGCAGGCGGCTGTCCACTGGCAACCCTAGAGGCTCCAGCGACAACCCTTGTGGAGGACCCAACAATGGGGCCAACGACGATAACAACTCCAAGCAAATAATATTGTGTTAGTTGATCATGGCATCGACCAATCTTTTGTTTAGTTTTGTGTTATGTTTATATAGGTAGTATTGTAGTTATTTTGTCAAGTTTAGGTCTGAAGATCAGAGCTATATAGCTATTCAGATAGGCAGACCTACATATAGTAGTAGTGGGAAGGGGAATTTTTTGAACTATATAAGGGAAAGTAAAGACAGAAAAATCTAATGGCATGTCTGGTTAAATGTGTGACAAAGAGAATCTTCTTCTACAACTGGTTTGGTAAACCAACTACTATTTTTGTATTGTATGTTTATTTAGTAATATATTGAAACTTTACTAACTTACAAAAAAGTTATCTTATTATTTTTCCTTTAATATATTGTCTATTAAAAATATATGCTACATATTAAAAGATATTAAAAATATGCTACATATTAAAAGATATTAAACTCTTAGAAATCAATCTTTCTAATAATATAAAATATTTGATATGATAAACATAAAATTTTTATGTAAAAAAATTAAAAAATATATATTGTGTATTAAAATATATTGAATTCTTCGATATATTTTTTACCACTGGATGATGTGGAAAGAAATTTGATGAGGAATTTGATACCATATAAACTTAAAATTTTAATTACTAAGTCAACTATATGGGGTTATCGGGTTATCTTCCTTTTCAGTATGTTCTGTTCAAGCAGACATGTTTTGTATGAAAAAAATCTAATTTAAAAATAATTAATTTTATTACTGAGTCAACTATATGGGGCCTATCTTACCTTTCAGCTGTTTTGTATTAAAAAATATAAAAAAATTTACAAGAATATTTGTTTACGAGGTGTTTGGAGAAATTTGATCTCTCTTTCAAGCCCAACAAGGTTCAAATGGATTTGCTCTAATGCAAGTGAGGACTAGCTTCATTTCGAGATAAGGTTTCCAAGGTGTGAATATGCGAGGAGCGTTTACCATTCCACCATAGCTGTTGTTATCGCAGAGGAAGATGTTTCTCTACTCCTTTACTGTTTCCATTCTCATCCTCTTTTTAAGTGTTATAAGTAAAACCAGATAAATAGAACAATAAAACTAACTGGGTACAGTGGCACATAGAGTGAATTCAAAACAATGCCCATATTTCAGCACTCTTTTCACTTGTAATAGAAGATTGTCTCAGTGACCAGGACAAAGCCATTACAGCTGTGAGCAAATTCTGAAGCAAGTCATGAAAATCAATATTAGAGTTATTCACTTGGCTTGATATTATTCTGGAAATTTGCCTCAATAGAAAACTTTAGATTTCTTAATAGCTTACATTTATATGCCTGCGGTCCTATTGATGTCACTTAGGTGAGACAATGGCTGAAACATTGAGGCTCAGAATTATGGTATGGATTAGCCCTTAATTACGACAGACTTCCGAAGCAGTCCTTATTGTAAATGAGTCAAAATTTGTGGACTCCTTGTCACAGCAGGGCTTGAATCCTTGATTAAGGAATACACACTATTTGATCTACAAATCTTGATCCATAACTGCCATCTGAATTTCTGAAGCAACGATGAAGCATTTGGCATACAAAGAATACAACAATGCAGCAGCTAGATATAGTATTTGAAAATGAAAAATAGGAGATACTAGAATGCCATAGTTAACATTGTAACATAGTGCTCTGCACAGTTAGGAAAGAAAATAAACATAGTTAGAAAAGGCTATTCATTACAGCAAAGTAAGCACTTGGACATAGCGAATTCAGATGTCCCATTTGTGGTTTGATATTCCTTTTTTTTCTCTACATAATGAATTTCCGGAGGAAACACACTGGTAATTTCCCTCATTCTGAGAATGGTAGCCAGGATAAACTAGATTCTTCAGGGCTCAAGGCCAGCTCAACTGTCAGCAATTAGCTCATGAAGAGAGCAAGCATGTCACAAAGTGGAATATGAACCCAGATGTAGGAGGATAACTACTTTCCTCTCAACAACTGGAGCTACACCCAATTGACCTATGGTTTGATAATTGGCTAAATTTGATATATTTTTGTAAGACAGTTCTCTCATGGGGAGTGGGTAGAGCAGATGGAGAATTACGTTAGATCAAGTCAGAAATGTGAGAGTAAATAGCCATGAGAGAAAAATCTATGGGAGACAACTTTTTCGTGTATGTAGAGAAGGATACTAAGAGAAAAGCTTAATGTGTAAAGGTGGTGGTACGCAAAACTCTGCAAATGGACGTCATTTGTCAAAATTGATCCTAAATGTGAATATGTTTTCTACTATGCCTGCGATTGTCAACTCTTTTTGTGCCTTTGTGTAAGAAAGGTTGAATTTTTATTTTGTATGAGCACAATGATGACTCGGAACTCTGTCTTGTGTGTCAGTGTCTGATCTATGGAAAATATAAATATAGATTTTAATCACTCTTGAATAGACTGTAATTTTTTTTTGGCATTGCATGATGTTGAAAATAATTAGGTGGATTAGTGCAGAGCTTAAGAAGATATTGAGTTTAATGGCACAACTGACACCATGAAAGAATCTTTGGAACAAGTGGTGGAGTAGATTGTGCCTGAGCAAAGGGTTGCAACAATGTATATGAATTTGGAAAAGACCCCATGTAATGGTGGGTAAGCACATCAAATCAAGTTTCACTCATGGCATGATATGATAGAGGTACTTAATGATAAAGGCCTACCAGAAATTGGGGCTCCACTAGGTAATGACATTTTGGAATTCAGTTCTGTCAACCAGCCCCTACAATTCGGTGGTACTTCCAATCCAATGGGATACATGTATTCTGCGAAGTCATTAGGAGATATAGGAGGTTCCTATTTAACTATGGGTTCATAATTTTATGCAAACTTAGAGCCATTTCCAAAGAAGTGATATCTTGAGGTAAAAATGCAGTGGCAGACAACTAGCTAGGTTGAATTATGAGAAAGGTTCTACAACACATTATATAACTCTACAAGGAGGAGGCACAGATTGCAAGTTTGATAGAGTTCATTTGGTGTTTCCAATAAATGGACCACCCACAAAGTCTTAATAGGATCCCAAAGGAGTACCCCTTAAAGGAACTTTTCCATCTGTGGTATAAAGAAACTGATTCCCTTTTGAAACTATTGATAATGTGGTAGGTGGTATTTCTCTGGAAATGAAAAGTATTGATCTCCTTGTTGTTTTGCGAGTTGTTGATAGTGTATGGGAAGATGGTGAAAATAGTGGGGAATAAGATAGATCTGCATTCTATTTAAAGGATCATTTTTCAGCAAGGAATGTGTTGTAGTGTAATTAAATCTGCATGTTGTTCTGAAGATTTCTCAATCAAATAGATCTGCAATCTTTTTAAAGTTTATTTCCTTCCAAACTCAGTGAATATCCAGTGTTGGGTTGTGAAAGTGTGCTTGATATCTAACTTGGACGGATCCTAGCTGGTGTAGAGTATCCAGTGTTGGGTTGTGAAAGTGTGCTTGATATCTAACTTGGACAGATCCTAGCTGGTGTAGAGTCCCCCTGAGGGTCCACTCAAGCTCACTACTATATTATTGCTAATTCACTAATTTTTTTGAAGCAGCACTAGCAGTCCTAGTTCCAGTAGTATACATAAGAGCATATATATGCATATGTAGCAGCAGAACAAACAGAGTAAGTATATGAACCTTGAACCAAGCTAGCATCATGATCAGCCTCTGTTAAGGAAATATCTCCACGTGTTGTGGGGGTCTCACCACACCAAACGCATCTTAGAGACCCTTGTCATGACCAGGTTAGCCCTGTAACTTCACTGCCTTCTAACGTGTTTGGAGGTTGTTGTTACCACTAGATATTGGTTTCATTCATTGTTCACAGGTAGCAAACTTTCACTGCCATATTTTGTTGAGAAATATCAGGAGCCCTGAAGGAGGAGGGTAGGGTCAAGCCTTGCCTCCATGTACTCGATCATCCTTTTCATATGGTTGATCTTTTGGGGTAGAAACATGGTTTCTACCTGCCTAGAACTGCATATGGGTTGTATCAATGGTGGAAATATTCAAAAAATCTTCATTTCCTCTGTTTATCACTTTGTCATGTAGGAAAACAGAGTACAGGAATATGGGTTAGTCTGACTCGTAACTGAAAAATTGCTGAGTCTCGTAACTCCTAAACACCAACCCTTTTATAAGGTAATATCTTCTAGAGAAGATAAATCATCCTTTTCATTAAGAAAGAGGAGTACATTTACATATATATGACCCAAAAAGCCTCAAAGGTATGCACATCACCAATGCCAACAACAACATCCATCACAAAATTAGTAACAGGGACCAAAAATGGGCATGAAAAGAACATCTATAAACTTTGTAGAACATGGATAAAATTACTAAAAAAGATAAAAACCGGATAGTATGGAACATTAAAATCCTAGTTACAAATAAGAATAACCAGTTCAAACAGAAAAATTTTATTCATAAGATGACAAAAAGGATAGAATTTCTCGACATATCAAAAGAAGTGAGCCAACTGAAGATCATTGGGGATATGAACATATCCCCTTCTCAATAATTGTAAGCCTCCTGGTTCTTCAAATAAAAAGTGGCCTTCCTCCACCCGTAGATATTTTTTGGACATATAGTCCGCATGTTGGTTACATTCCCTCAAAATATGCTAGAATAATAGATTATGAAAGAGACCCTTAGAATTTAAATATGTTACATCTAGTGCTTGAGGGAAAGAACCTTAAAATTCCCCTTCTCCATTATCCAGTCCATCACACACTTGGAATCTCCATAAATCTGACAGGAGATAATGTTCAATGATGTTTCAATATATAAAAGGGCCCAAACTACAGAAACTCTGCCTTGGTATTAGACTCTGAACCAATATTCAAACAAATATGATAAGACCATTTCTAGGGAGGAAACTGATGGCACCCCCTCCACATACACCTAAATGATATGCATCATCAAAGAAACCTACATTTATAGATAGAGGACTATGAGGGAAGCATAAGGAGTGACTACGAGGAGGATTCAAAGGCTTGACATACAGAGAAGAACCCATAATATGAGGCAGGATGTCAGAGATCTCTGCTTTCAAAGATATGTTTATTCTGAACCTTCTAGACACCCAAGCGATGAAGATAGGAAATGATTTATAATTACCATGTTTTTCTCACATAGAAAAGGAAATGGTCAATATGATACATTGGAACAAGGTCCAAAAATATGAGGGTTGCAGTCCAAAGTTCCATGGAAAAATCACACAGAAAAAATAAGTGATTGACATATTCAAAGTCCTTTGAATAGAGGATAATATATTTGGCCTAGATAATCCTTTGCACAATAGAGGGTCCCATGTTTATATCTAATTCTCTAAATCCAACCATATGAATAATTTCATTTTTGGAGCAATAAGCCAGTCCCGAAACTTATTATACCACCAATTTACCATGGGAAGGGAAGAACATGCTGATATAGAATTATAGGCATGGCAAGAAGTTATTTTCCCAAATGAGGTGTTCCAAGCACAAGCAATTGAACCATCCTCCTATGATAAGATTAGACCATTGAGAATAAGATTCTAACAAAATTGTCCATTCATATGCTAGAAGACCATGTAGACCAATTCAGAAGCACATTTCCACCTGATAATAAAAGACTGCAATGAGGAAGACAAGAAAGGATGACACTATATAAAACAGCAGAATTTGAGATGAAATATGAGCTTTGGAAATAATTAGTAGAAGGGAGATCCCTAATAGAAGGAGCTCCAGATGTTATTAACAAACGGGGTTTATGTTTTGCAGGTCAGGCATTGTGCTATTGAACAAAATCTATGGCCATTTTGACTACTTATGATGGGACTTACAGTTCAGTCTTTCCACTACTTGTAAGCATGGATAATTTGCCCTAGTAGTATACCTAAGAGCATATATATGCATGCATAGCAGCAGAACAAACAGAGTAAGTATATGAACCTTGAACCAAGCTAGCATCATGATCAGCCTCTGTTAAGGAAATATCTCCACGTGTTGTGGGGGTCTCACCACACCAAACGCATCTTAGAGACCCTTGTCATGACCAGGTTAGCCCTGTAACTTCACTGCCTTCTAACGTGTTTGGAGGTTGTTGTTACCACTAGATATTGGTTTCATTCATTGTTCACAGGTAGCAAACTTTCACTGCCATATTTTGTTGAGAAATATCAGGAGCCCTGAAGGAGGAGGTAGGGTCAAGCCTTGCCTCCATGTACTCGATCATCCTTTTCATATGGTGATCTTTGGGGTAGAAACATGGTTTCTACCTGCCTAGAACTGCATATGGGTTGTATCATAGGTGGAAATATTCAAAAAATCTTCATTTCCTCTGTTTATCACTTTGTCATGTAGGAAAACAGAGTACAGGAATATGGTTAGTCTGACTCGTAATTGTAAAGTTGCTGAGTCTCGTAACTCCTAAACACCAACCCTTTTATAGGGTAATATTTTCTAGAGAAGATAAATCATCCTTTTCATTAAGAAAGAGGAGCACATTTACATATATATGACCCAAAAACCTCAAAGGTATGGACATCACCAATGCCAACAACAACATCCATCACAAATTAACTAAAAGGGACCAACAAGGACAATGGCATGAGAAACATCTATAAACTTTGTAGAACATGGATAAAATTACTAAAAAAGATAAAAACCCGGATAGTATGGAACATTAAAATCTAGTTACAAACAAGAATAACCAGTTCAAACAAAATTATTTTATTCATAAGATGACAAAAGGATAGAATTTCTTGACATATCAAAAGAAGTGAGCCAACTGAAGATCACTGGGGATATGAACATATCCCCTTCTCAATAATTGTAAGCCTCCTGGTTCTTCAAATAAAAAGTGGCCTTCCTCCACCCGTAGATATTTTTTGGACATATAGTCCGATGTTGGTTACATTCCCTCAAAATATGCTATAATAATAGATTATGAAAGAGACCCTTAAGAATTTAAATATGTTACATCTAGTGCTTGAGGGAAAGAACCTTAAATTCCCCTTCTCATTATCCAGTCCATCACACACTTGGAATCTCCATAAATCTGACAGGAGATAATGTTCAATGATGTTTCAATAAATAAAGGGCCCAAAATACAGAAACTCTGCCTTGGTATTAGACTCTGAACCAATATTCAACCAAATATGATAAGACCATTTCTAGGGAGGAAACTGATGGCAACCCCTCCACATACACCTAAATGATATGCATCATCAAAGAAACCTACATTTATAGATAGAGGACTATGAGGGAAGCATAAGGAGTGACTACGAGGAGGATTCAAAGGCTTGACATACAGAGAAGAAACCCATAATATAGGCAGGATGTCAAAGATCTCTACTTTCAAAGATATGTTTATTCTGAACCTTCTAGTACACCAAGCGATGAAGATAGGAAAGGATTTATAATTACCCATGTTTTTCTCACATAAGAAAAGGAAATGGTCAATATGATACATTGGAACAAGGTCCAAAATATTGAGGGTTGCAGTCCAAAGTTCCATGGAAAATCACACAGAAAATAAGTGATTGACATAATCAAAGTCCTTTGAATAGAGGATACATATATTTGGCCTAGATAATCCTTTGCACAATAGAGGGTCCCATGTTTATATCTAATTCTCTAAATCCAACCATATGAATAATTTCATTTTTGGAGAAATAAGCAGTCCCGGAACTTATTATACCACCAATTTACCATGGGAAGGGAAGAACATGCTGATATAGAATTATAGGCATGGCAAGAAGTTATTTTCCCAAATGAGGTGTTCCAGCGCACAAGCAATTGAACCATCCTCCTATGATAAGATTAGACCATTGAGAATAATATTCTTAACAAAATTTGCCATTCATATGCTAGAATACCATGTAGACCCAATTCAGAAGCACATTTCCACCTGATAATAAAAGACTGCAATGAGGAAAGACAAGAAAGGATGACACAATATATAAACAGCAGAATTTGAGATGAAATATGAGCTTTGGAAATAATTAGTAGAAGGGAGATCCCTAATAGAAGGAGCTCCAGATGTTATTAACAACGAGGTTATGTTTTGCAGGTCAGGCATTGTGTATTGAACAAAATCTATGGCCATTTTGACTACTTATGATGGGACTTACAGTTCAGTCTTTCCACTACTTGTAAGCATGGATAATTTTCTAGTAGTATACTAAGAGCATTATATGCATACGTAGTAGCTTAACAAACAGAGTAAGTATATGAACCTTGAACCAAGCTAGCATCATGATCAGCTTGTTAAGGAAATATCTCCACGTGTTGTGGGGGTCTCACCACACCAAACGCATCTTAGAGACCCTCGTCATGACTAGGTTATCCCTGTAACTTAACTTCCTTCTAACGTGTTTGGAGGTTGTTGTTACCACTAGATATTTGTTTCATTCATTGTTCACAGGTAGCAAACTTTCACTGCCATATTTTGTTGAGAAATATCAGGAGCCCTGAAGGAGGAGGGTAGGGTCAAGCCTTGCCTCCATGTACTCGATCATCCTTTTCATATGTTGATCTTTTGGGGTAGAAACATGGTTTCTACCTGCCTAGAACTGCATATGGGTTTTAAAAATGGTGGAAATATTCAAAAAAATTCATTTCCTCTGTTTATCACTTTGTCATGTAGGAAAACAGAGTAAGGAATATGGGTTAGTCTGACTCGTAACTATAAAGTTGCTGAGTCTCGTAACTCCTAAACACCAACCCTTTTATAGGGTAAAATTTTCTAGAGAAGATAAATCATCTTTTCATTAAGAAAGAGGAGTACATTTACATATATATGACCCAAAAACCTCAAAGGTATGGACATCACCAATGCCAACAACACATCCATCACAAATTAACTAACAGGACCAAAAATGGACATGAAAAGAACATCTATAAACTTTGTAGAACATGGATAAAATTACTAAAAAAGATAAAACCTGGATAGTATGGAACATTAAAATCTAGTTACAAACAAGAATAACCAGTTCAAACAAAAATATTTTATTCATAAGATGACAAAAAGGATAGAATTTCTTGACATATCAAAGAAGTGAGCCAACTGAAGATCTGGGATATGAACATATCCCCTTCTCAATAATTGTAAGCCTCCTGGTTCTTCAAATAAAAAGTGGCCTTCCTCCACCCGTAGATTTTTTTGGACATTAGTCCGCATGTTGGTTACATTCCTCAAAATATGCTAGAATAATAGATTATGAAAGAGACCCTTAGAA
The DNA here is from genome assembly GCA_031772625.1 of Pinus tabuliformis. Lineage (NCBI taxonomy): Eukaryota > Viridiplantae > Streptophyta > Pinopsida > Pinales > Pinaceae > Pinus > Pinus tabuliformis. The sequence goes on along the minus strand of CM062816.1, from coordinate 1,646,539,589 downwards.
TTTAATATGTTACATCTAGTGCTTGAGGGAAAGAACCTTAAATTCCCCTTCTCCATTATCCAGTCCATCACACACTTGGAATCTCCATAAATCTGACAGGAGATAATGTTCAATGATGTTTCAATATATAAAAGGGCCCAAACTACAGAAACCTCTACTTGGTATTAGACTCTGAACCAATATTCAACCAAATATGATAAGACCCATTTCTAGGGAGGAAACTGATGGCACCCCCTCCACATACACCTAAATGATATGCATCATCAAAGAAACCTACATTTATAGATAGAGGACTATGAGGGAAGCATAAGGAGTGACTACGAGGAGGATTCAAAGGCTTGACATACAGAGAAGAAAACATAATATGAGGCAGGATGTCAGAGATCTTGCTTTCAAAGATATGTTTATCCTGAACCTTCTAGACACCCAAAGCGATGAAGATAGGAAAGGATTTATAATTACCCATGTTTTTCTCACATAAGAAAAGGAAATGGTCAATATGATACATTGGAACAAGGTCAAAAATATTAAATAACGTGACGGTTGCAGTCCAAAGTTCCATGGAAAAATCACACAGAAAAATAAGTGATTGACATATTCAAAGTCCTTTGAATAGAGGATACATATATTTGGCCTAGATAATCCTTTGCACAATAGAGGGTCCCATGTTTATATCTAATTCTCTAAATCCAACCATATGAATAATTTCATTTTTGGAGCAATAAGCCAGTCCCGGAACTTATTATACCACCAATTTACCATGGGAAGGGAAGAACATGCTGATATAGATTTATAGGCATGGCAAGAAGTTATTTTCCCAAATGGGGTGTTCCAAGCACAAGCAATTGAACCATCCTCCTATGATAAGATTAGACCATTAAGAATAAGATTCTTAATAAAATTGTCCCATTCATATGCTAGAAGACCATGTAGACCCAATTCAGAAGCACATTTCCACCTGATAATAAAAGACTGCAATGAGGAAGACAAGAAAGGATGACACAATATATAAACAGCCCAGAATTTGAGATGAAATATGAGCTTTGGAAATAATTAGTAGAAGGGAGATCCCCTAATAGAAGGAGCTCCAGATGTTATTAACAAACGGGGTTTATGTTTTGCAGGTCAGGCATTGTGCTATTGAACAAAATCTATGGCCATTTTGACGACTTATGATGGGACTTACAGTTCAGTCTTTCCACTACTTGTAAGCATGGATATTTTCAATTTTGAGGGTTTATATGTTGCTTCATTGTGAAGGAAAATGTGTTTTTTAATGCTCCAGATGTTATTAACAAACGGGGTTTATGTTTTGCAGGTCAGGCATTGATTTATTGAACAGAATCTATGCCCATTTTGACGACTTATGATGGGACTTACAGTTCAGTCTTTCCACTACTTGTAAGAATGGATATTTTCAATTCTGAGGGTTTCTATGTTGCTTCATTGTGAAGGAAAATGTGTTTTTTAATGCTCCAGATGTTATTAACAAACGGGGTTATGTTTTGCAGGTCAGTCATTGTGCTATTGAACAAAATATATGACCATTTTGACGACTTATGTTGGGACTTGTTACAACAGATAGTCCATGCCCAATGATATCAAAATCTTCTATTCATGAAAAAGAAAGAGGGTGGTTTCATATAAAGATGGAAGCCTCTCAAATTAGTCTTCCTGAGAAAAAGGTGAAAGTTATTGTTGAGAAACTGGCTAGGGATAGGTCACTGAAAGAACCACCAATTTGTATCTTTTCTGGACGTAATCTGGGTATCTCTCATCTCAAGCGTTCTTGTGGTAATATTCTATTGAAAATAAGAAGACTTGTGGTAATATGCCATTGAAAATACACCAATTTGTATCTGTTCTGGACGTAATCTGGGTATCCCTCATCTCAAGCGTTCTTGTGGTAATATGCCATTGAAAATAATAAGACGTCCTAACATTTCTACCCAGAAAGTGCATGGTGAAGATGTTTCGGAAGCGATAAAGGTTTTTCTGCTTATCAATGTACTTAACACAAAGAAACAAGTAATCAAATTCCATTAACATGCACTTAACGTTACATATGCCCAAAAGCAGAGGAAATAACTAAGCTAGAATCCGATCCAAGAAAATGCAACGTTTTATCATCCTATGCTTAGTAGATATGTGTTTAAAGTCTGCAAAATCAAAAAGATATAATCTAAAGGTAGCCCCAACAATCTGAACAGGCAACAGGATATGATAATAATTTATTCAAAGAGATATTTTTTAATAAAACAAACAGAAAGCCTAAACACATACATGTTTTAGGCAAAAACTATGGAAGATCGGCCTCACAGAAAAAATGGAATTAAATGCAAAGCTTATAAAACTGTCTTGGCCATCCGAAAGGGTTGTTGACAGATGCGCCTCACCTGTTAATGCTACAGGATACCCCGACCATATTGGATATAATGTGTGCATCCGCTTCTCAAAGCACACGGATCACGGATTATCAAAGCACACGGATCACTGATTATCTGTCTGTTCAAAAGTTTCCCAAATCATTGAATCACGGATTATCTTATGTTTCGTGTGAATTTGGGCAAGCTTGGAAGTCGGGTTGCAAACTGCTATAGGTGTCCTTATTTTTCTACAAGAAACAGTCTAATGTGAAGGTGAATATGCTAAATGTGGTATTGGATGGCAATGATGCTAATGAGAAGTTGGAAAATTGGAAAGTGAACATATCCAATGCATTAAAACAATTTGTGGTAGGGTTAATGAATAACACATAATGAACCAAAAAAATTAAAAATAGTAATGGAAATGAACTAAATTCAAAGTAAAAATTCTATCTAACTAATGTAAGAGTGCTACAACTATCATCAACAAATGTTAAGATAAGTTGTAAGAAAAAATTGCTCATAAAAAAATATGTGAACATAAATGATACAAGAGGGATATTGACCACCTAGGTCAATGGGCCAAGTTAACACAAGGAAACTTAAAACCTTAGAAGAAAGCTAAACTAAGCGCTGAAATCAAATATCACTTCAATTAACAAACATGTTGTTTGTAACTTTGAAGATGACAAAGTTACAAAAAAATCTTGGAATCTGAACCTCTCGTATTATTCACATGTTTTCCTATGATTTTCTTCTAATCCTATTATCTTACTCAAGCCTATTGTTTGTACAAGTGGATAGGAGGAAACTCCTTGAGTGGAGGAATGCTTTCCCTCCGATAAGCAATAAAAACCCAGATCTTGTTTCCTGGATCACCACGCAGCAGTAGTAAGGAGGATTTACTATTCTTAGGAAGTCGTGTTGGGTTACTAAACCAACCAAAACCACTCGTACGCCTTGGGATGATAATGGTGTTTCTCCTTAGATGATGTCCAAGGCCCCAAACAAAGCCATCCTTGTGGGGCAAAATTATCCTCATATTAACACCCATACAACATCTATATACCTATGGTTTATAATGATGGCAAATAGTGCTCCCCATCACCTAATTGTGCAAAAAGCCCCAACTAACCTACCTTCCATGTCAAACTTGTCCTCGATATTAGCATATCATCCTACATTATTCATTAGCTCATCGAGATAGAGGGATCAAGGACTCTCACTCCATAGTTGGGGACTATAGTCCATCAAGTCTAGGTCAAATTTCGGGCTAATTGTATCAAGGACACCTCAAGGTCAACCAACACTAATGCAATGTATTAGTTGTTGGTACATCGACCTATCAAAATGTCATAATATTGGGTAGTAGACATTAGTAAGTAGGACACTAGCCACCAACAAGAAACCTTGATGTTGGCAATGAGCACCACTAGGCCAATCGTTCACCTTAGGGGCACTGGGAGGTGGTTTTGTACCATGTGCACAGTCTGTACTATTACTTAACCAACCAAAACCACTCGTATGCCCTGGGATGATAATGGTGTTTCTCCTTAGATGATGTCCAAGGCCCCAAACAAAGCCATCCTTGTGGGGCAAAATTATCCTCACATTAACACCCATACAACATCTATATACCTATGGTTTATAATGATGGCAAATAGTGCTCCCCATCACCTAATTGTGCAAAAAGACCCAACTAACCTACATGCCATGTCAAACATGTCCTCGATATTAGCATATCATCCTACATTATCCATTAGCTCATCAACATAGAGGGATCAAGGACTCTCACTCCATGGTTGGGGACTATAGTCCATCAAGTCTAGGTAAAATTTCGGGCTAATTGTATCATGGACATGTCAAGGTCAACCAACACTAATGCAATGTATTAGTTGTTGGTACATCGACCTATCAAAATGTCGCAATATTGGGTAGTAGACAATAGTAAGTAGGACACTAGCCACCAACAAGAAACCTTGATGTTGCCGATGAGCACCACTAGGCCAACCATTCATCTTAGAGGCTGGGAGGTGGTTTTGTACCATGTGCACAGTCTGTATTATTACTAAACCAACCAAAACCACTCGTACGCCCTGGGATGATAATGGTGTTTCTCCTTAGATGATGTCCAAGGCCCCAAACAAAGCCATCCTTGTCTTGGGCAAAATTATCCCACATTAATACCCATACAACATCTATATCCTTGGTTTATAATGATGGCAAATAGTGCTCCCCATCACCTAAATGTGCAAAAAGCCCCAACTAACCTACATGCCATGTCAAGCTCAATGTCCTCGATATTACCATATCATCCTACATTATCCATTAGCTCATCTAGATAGGGGGTTCAAGGACTCTCACTCCATGGTTGGGGACTATAGTCCATCAAGTCTAGGTCAAATTTCGGGCTAATTGTATCATGGACATGTCAAGGTCAACCAACACTAATGCAATGTATTAGTTGTTGGCACATCGACCTATCAAAATGTCACAATATTGGGTAGTAGACATTAGTAAGTAGGACACTAGCCACCAACAAGAAACCTTGATGTTGGCGATGAGCACCACTAGGCCAACCGTTCACCTTAGGGGCACTCGGAGGTGGTTTTGTACCATGTGCACAGTCTTTATTATTACTTAACCAACCAAAACCACTCGTATGCCCTGGGATGATAATGGTGTTTCTCTTTAGATGATGTCCAAGGCCCCAAACAAAGCCATCCTTGTCTAGGGGCAAAATTATCCTCACATTAACACCCATACAACATCTATATTCCTTTGGTTTATAATGATGGCAAATAGTGCTCCCATCACCTAAATGTGCAAAAGCCCCAACTAACCTACATGCCATGTCAAGCTTGTCCTCGATATTAGCATATCATCCTACATTATCCATTAGCTCATCTAGATAGGGGGTTCAAGGACTCTCACTCCATGGTTGGGGACTATAGTCCATCAAGTCTAGGTCAAAGTTCGAGCTAACTGTATCAAGGACACCTCAAGGTCAACCAACACTAATGCAATGTATTAGTTGTTGGTACATCGACATATCAAAATGTCAAACATGTCCTCGATATTAGCATATCATCCTACATTATCCATAATTTAGCTCATGAAGATAGAGGGTTCAAGGACTCTCACTCCATGGTTGGGGACTATAGTCCATCGAGAGGTCAAATTTCAGGCTAACTGTATGAAGGACACCTTAACAAGGTCAACCTACACTAATGCAATGTATTAGTTGTTGGTACATCGACCTATCAAAATGTCACAATATTGGGTAGTAGACATTAGTAAGTAGGACACTAGCCACCAACAAGAAACTTGATGTTGGCGATGAGCACCACTAGGCCAACATTCACCTTAGAGGCACTCGGAGGTGGTTTTGTACCATGTGCATAGTCTATATTATTACTAAACCAACCAAAACCAGTCGTAGGCCTAGGATGATAATCAGATATTATTACATGCCATGTCAAGCTTGTCCTCGATATTAGCATATGTCCTACATTATCCATTAGCTCATCTAGATAGGGGGTTCAAGGACTCTCACTCCATGGTTGGGGACTATAGTCCATCAAGTCTAGGTCAAAGTTCGAGCTAACTGTATCAAGGACACCTCAAGGTCAACAACACTAATGCAATGTATTAGTTGTTGGTACATCGATCTATCAAAATGTCAAACATGTCCTCGATATTAGCATATCATCCTACATTCTCCATAATTTAGCTCATGGAGATAGAGGGTTCAAGGACTCTCACTCCATGGTTGGGGACTATAGTCCATCGAGAGGTCAAATTTCAGGCTAACTGTATGAAGGACACCTTAACAAGGTCAACCTACACTAATGCAATGTATTAGTTGTTGGTACATCGACCTATCAAAATGTCACAATATTGGGTAGTAGACATTAGTAAGTAGGACACTAGCCACCAACAAGAAAACCTTGATGTTGGCGATGAGCACCACTAGGCCAACCGTTCACCTTAGAGGCAGGAGGTGTTTTTGTACCATGTGCACAGTCTGTATTATTACTAAACCAACCAAAACCACTCGTACGCCCTGGGATGATAATGGTGTTTCTCCTTAGATGATGTCCAAGGCCCCAAACATACCCATCCTTGTCCAGGGGCAAAATTATCCTCACATTATCATCCTACATTATCCATTAGCTCATCTAGATAGGGGGTTCAAGGACTCTCACTCCATGGTTGGGGACTATAGTCCATCAAGTCTAGGTCAAATTTTGGGCTAATTGTATCATGGACATGTCAAGGTCAACCAACACTAATGCAATGTATTAGTTGTTGGCACATCGACCTATCAAAATGTCACAATATTGGGTAGTAGACATTAGTAAGTAGGACACTAGCACCAACAAGAAACCTTGATGTTGCGATGAGCACTACCACCACACATTATTAGGGCACTGGGAGGTGGTTTTGTACCATGTGCACAGTCTTTATTATTACTTAACCAACCAAAAACCACTCGTATGCTGGGATGATAATGGTGTTTCTCCTTAGATGATGTCTAATGCCCCAAACAAAGCCATCTTTGTCTAGGGCAAAATTATCCTCACATTAACACCCATACAACATCTATATTCCTTTGGTTTATAATGATGGCAAATAGTGCTCCCCATCACCTAAATGTGCAAAGCCCAACTAACCTACATGCCATGTCAAGGTTGTCCTCGATATTAGCATATCATCCTACATTATCCATTAGCTCATCTAGATAGGGGGTCAAGGACTCTCACTCCATGGTTGGGGACTATAGTCCATCAAGTCTAGGTCAAAGTTCGAGCTAACTGTATCAAGGACACCTCAAGGTCAACCAACACTAATGCAATGTATTAGTTGTTGGTACATCGACCTATCAAAATGTCACAATATTGGGTAGTAGACATTAGTAAGTAGGACACTAGCCACCAACAAGAAACCTTGATGTTGGTGATGAGCACCACTAGGCCAACCGTTCACCTTAGGGGCACTGGGAGGTGGTTTTGTACCATGTGCACAGTCTGTACTATTACTTAACCAACCAAAACCACTCGTATGCCCTGGAATGATAATGGTGTTTCTCCTTAGATGATGTCCAAGGCCCCAAACAAAGCCATCCTTGTCTAGGGGCAAAATTATTCTCACATTAACACCCATACAACATCTATATTACTTTGGTTTATAATGATGGCAAATAGTGCTCCCCATCACCTAAATGTGCAAAAAGCCCCAACTAACCTACATGCCATGTCAAGCTTGTCCTCGATATTAGCATATCATCCTACATTATCCATTAGCTCATCTAGATAGGGGGTTCAAGGACTCTCACTCCATGGTTGGGGACTATAGTCCATCAAGTCTAGGTCGAAGTTCGAGCTAACTGTATCAAGGACACCTCAAGGTCAACCAACACTAATGCAATGTATTAGTTGTTGGTACATCGACCTATCAAAATGTCAAACATGTCCTCGATATTAGCATATCATCCTACATTATCCATAATTTAGCTCATGAAGATAGAGGGTTCAAGGACTCTCACTCCATGGTTGGGGACTATAGTCCATCGAGAGGTCAAATTTCAGGCTAACTATATGAAGCACACCTTAGAAAGGTCAACCTACACTAATGCAATGTATTAGTTGTTGGTACATCGACCTATCAAAATGTCACAATATTGGGTAGTAGACATTAGTAAGTAGGACACTAGCCACCAACAAGAAAACTTGATGTTGGCGATGAGCACCACTAGGCCAACCATTCACCTTAGAGGCACTCGGAGGTGGTTTTGTACCATGTGCATAGTCTATATTATTACTAAACCAACCAAAACCAGTCGTAGGCCCTAGGATGATAATCAGATATTATTACATGCCATGTCAAGCTTGTCCTCGATATTAGCATATCGTCCTACATTATCCATTAGCTCATCTAGATAGGGGGTTCAAGGACTCTCACTCCATGGTTGGGGACTATAGTCCATCAAGTCTAGGTCAAAGTTCGAGCTAACTGTATCAAGGACACCTCAAGGTCAACCAACACTAATGCAATGTATTAGTTGTTGGTACATCGACCTATCAAAATGTCAAACATGTCCTCGATATTAGCATATCATCCTACATTACATAATTTAGCTCATGGAGATAGAGGGTTCAAGGACTCTCACTCCATGGTTGGGGACTATAGTCCATCGAGAGGTCAAATTTCAGGCTAACTGTATGAAGGACACCTTAACAAGGTCAACCTACACTAATGCAATGTATTAGTTGTTGGTACATCGACCTATCAAAATGTCACAATATTGGGTAGTAGACATTAGTAAGTAGGACACTAGCCACCAACAAGAAACCTTGATGTTGGCGATGAGCACCACTAGGCCAACCGTTCACCTTAGAGGCACTGGGAGGTGGTTTTGTACCATGTGCACAGTCTGTATTATTACTAAACCAACCAAAACCACTCGTACGCCCTGGGATGATAATGGTGTTTCTCCTTAGATGATGTCCAAGGCCCCAAACAAAGCCATCCTTGTCCAGGGGCAAAATTATCCTCACATTAATACCCATACAACATCTATATTCCTTTGGTTTATAATGATGGCAAATAGTGCTCCCCATCACCTAAATGTGCAAAAAGCCCCAACTAACCTACATGCCATGTCAAGCTCAATGTCCTCGATATTACCATATCATCCTACATTATCCATTAGCTCATCTAGATAGGGGTTCAAGGACTCTCACTCCATGGTTGGGGACTATAGTCCATCAAGTCTAGGTCAAATTTCGGGCTAACTGTATCAAGGACACCTCAAGGTCAACCAACACTAATGCAATGTATTAGTTGTTGGTACATCGATCTATCAAAATGTCACAATATTGGGTAGTAGACATTAGTAAGTAGGACACTAGCCACCAACAAGAAACCTTGATGTTGGCGATGAGCACCACTAGGCCAATCGTTCACCTTAGGGGCACTGGGAGGTGGTTTTGTACCATGTGCACAGTCTGTACTATTACTTAACCAACCAAAACCACTCGTATGCCCTGGGATAATAATGGTGTTTCTCCTTAGATGATGTCCAAGGCCCCAAACATACCCATCCTTGTCTAGGGGCAAAATTATCCTCACATTAACACCCATACAACATCTATATTACTTTGGTTTATAATGATGGCAAATAGTGCTCCCCATCACCTAAATGTGCAAAAAAGCCCCAACTAACCTATATGCCATGTCAAACTTGTCCTCAATATTAGCATATTAACTAGATTTATTATTTCTTTGTGACTCAAGTTAAAAAGTGGAAATACAAAATATTTAATAAATGAGAGAAAAATATTATTTCAGGGGTGTTACCAAGCCTATTACTTGAGGTTTTATATAAGACAAGTATATATTGCTAGAAAAATAGAGATAGGGAGTAATTAATAAATTCTTAAATTCCTTATTTGAAATAAAGAAAAAACTCTACTTTTAGCTTTTTTAATAACCACTAAATTCTTTATTTGAACTAGTTCCTTATTGAAATAAGGAAAAATCTCTAATTTTTTTCTTTTAGTAATTTCTAAATTCCTTATTTGATATTAAAAATAAAAAAATAAAAATGGAAATTTTACTTACAATTCCATTCCAAACAACCATGCATATCTGCACTATTTTGTCAGCAAAACATGCACGATTGAGTGTAAATGTTAAGTAAGTAATAAAGTTGCTCATAATAAACTAACGTTGACCCCCTCACCATCATCTGATCTGATTAGATCATCACTCAGTTTAAATAGAGCAGTTTGATCTCAGGATTGATCCCGCACACTGCACTGTTATGTTAAACTTACTTCATGCACGATTTTGTCTGATTTTCAGAAGAACAACTGTTGAAATTTACAAGTGCAGTTCAGAATATCCTCTTTTGGAAGCTAGAGTTCATGAAAAATACAAGTACTCCTCATTGTACTCACTTTTTTAAACAGAGAACAATTGTGCAATGACTGGCATTTTACAGACGTGATGTCTTAATTTGGTTGATAAATGCTCTGTTTTTCGTATATATATATATCATCAATTTGTGTAGTACATTTGATAATTTCATTGAAAATTCATTTCACATTGGTTGGTTAGTTGCAAATTTGTTTGCCTACAATAAGTTTTTTTTAGGATTGGACTGAAGTGGTCTGAATTTATTTTTTTTGTCAGTTACCAATCCATGACCTAGAGGTGCAGCTCCACCATTGTCACGCTTTCAAGTCAATACCTTTGCTGCTAGCTATGTCCTGTGGTCTAGCCTAGCAGCAAGTCTGGCCTCTGATCTTCAGTCAACAAATACTGTCAATGCAGTAGTATAAGTCGTACAAGGACTTGACTCAATCTGAGTGTACTGATTTGAACTTTGGTCTAGGACAGATTTCATTAATATAATATGACTGTAGGTTACCAACCTTATAAACAGTCCTCAGGAATAGTTTCAATCACAATGTTGTCATCATCATGTTGCCACTGAAATACTAAGACGTGCTAGGTCTCTTTACTTGAACAACACCTAAAACACATCCTTTAGGACTGTGTATTGATTCTCTTTCTTATTGTGGATTAGGGGTTCATTTAGGCTCCCTTTGATTGCGTCTTAGCTGTGAATAGAAAACTGCAACTAGGGCTCTTTTGGAGCTTCCTTTGACAGCGTATGGAAGCCTCCTTGCTGTGATGAAGAACCTTCTTTTGGGACAGCGAAGGAGCCTCTCTTCACTGTGATTTAATCCCTGTGAGTGCACCTTTTCCATGCCCCAAAATTGTCCCTCAGCATTGACTTCATGTGGATTTGTTAGAGGTTTGTTGTCTACATTTCCTTTTAAAAATCTAGTGCATGAATGATTGTCCACATGTTCATGGAGAAGATAGATATGGGAAAACTCGCTTTAAACTTTACAAAATACATTAAGGCAATTTCTGTTCGAACTATCTGTCTATCTAGTTATATGTGTTTGTCTTTATGAGAAGCAAGAAAACCTTTTGGCCAGGAGGTAGAGGGGAGACAGGAGAATGTCTATGATAACTTACAGTCTAGAAAATAGATAGCACATGTTGTTAATGATGTCAAGAAGAGTCTATCTCTTCTACATTCGGTAGTCTCAATAAAGGAACCATGTCATCTTTCAAAGGCCTCCAAGAAAAAAATGAGAATGGCAAGGAAGTAATTCCACTACCTGGGTTTGGTATTTTGTTTCTTCCACCTTGCAGAAATTAAATGATCAGCATCGTTGTTTCATGGACTGTCAATAGGGAGCAGATCAAAGAGGAAGAGGAATTCTTTAACTATTCATGCAACTACTGCATGGGCACCTAGAATTAGCTATGATAGGAATCCATAGACTGTGCCCTTACAAGCTTGGGTGAAGATGGCTCAACTTAGTTGTCAGAAGAACAATTATTTTCTCGGCCAATGAGGTAAATTGGATTCACCTTTATGATAGCATGAATACTAGTATTATTTCAGTGATTTCTGAGGCATTTCCATTCACATCTTATGATAAATAAATGTCTTTCAACTATTTGAATCACGGTACAATCACTACCTTGACTGCTTTAAAGGAAATTCACTACTCAAATGAATTTGGTTAGCCCTCCCTAAATACGATTGTGGGAAGATTTGCTTTTGCATGAAATAATGTTAATTAATAATTCTTACATCTAGCCTTAATCATCACAGAACATGCCAAATTGCTATTGGCATAGCATATCCAATCAAGGAAAGTCCAAGCCATCAATTCTCCAAACTAGTACTGAATTGCACACAGCAGTAGTGCCATGCTGAAAACTAAATTATAACTGAAAACTGCCACAAACATATTAGACAGGTCCAATAATATGAACTAATTAGACGGGTCTTTCTATATACGATGTTCATATAATAGAGATAAATATCAAAATAAATAGATTGCTAATTGCTTCCGAAGACAACAAAAATAATTCAGAGACCCCAATTCACCAGCCTAATTAGTTCATTGGTCCAACTTCAGGGTTTTACCAAGTTGCAGACTGTCATTCTGGGAATATAAATGATAAATTATAATTAAGCAAATGCTGGCACACATCCGACCATACTACATCAGTCCCTTTTTCTGTTCCTCCATAAATAATGCTGATATACTAGAGATAAAAATGAATATCAATAGGGTATTTATTACTTCCAAAGGCGGTGAAAAAACTTTTAATGGTTTATTGATTCCAAATGGAAATGGATACAATAAATCTGTAGATGGATATTCAACTCTTTTCAAAGCAAAATAGCCTCCGAGCATGACCTGTACAAATATTAAATAGCCATCAATTCTCCAAACTAGTACTGAATTGCACAAGGATTATAACAATATAAACTTTGTTCAAGGAACACTGAGCAACATTGTTCATAAAATGCCATTTCTCACCTCAGCACAAGCACAAAACCGAATCATCTCTATGGTGTACGCTTGTGCTGAAGAAGCCACAAATGCACATAAAGATGCACCCTAAATAGATGTGCTAATACCTTTCCGTTCATCCAATGAAGGTAGGTTGGCCCTCAGAGTTGTTTTGAGATTGCATGAAGAGAAGGCTGGTACTTTGCCACTGAATTTAGGATCATTCAGCCTATTTGGAAAGGAGAAAAATTAAAGAGGTATAGGAATGAGTTTGGCTATTGTGTTTTGTTGTTTAGAACGATCAGGTGATATGTGTTCTCCAAAACATAAGTAGAAGAAGGCCTGGCATTTAAACTTGTATTCTTGTAACTCTATTTTTCTTCATATGATTAGATAATAAGAAACTATACAAAGTCAAACAACCTCTGCATTCCAATAAGAAGACTCTATATCCCCCTCTCCAAGTCTTGCAAGGAAAGGACATACATTGAGAAGAGTTTATACTACTCTCAAAACTTCCAAGATCACATAATCACAATTGAGACTCAGCAACTTTACAGTTACGAGTCAGACTAACCCATATTCCTGTACTCTGTTTTTCTACATGACAAAGTGATAAACAGAGGAAATGAAGATTTTTTGAATATTTCCACCATTGATACAACCCATATGCAGTTCTAGGCAGGTAGAAACCATGTTTCTACCCCAAAAGATCAACCATATGAAAAGGATGATCAAGTACATGGAGGCAAGGCTTGACCCTACCCTCCTCCTTCAGGGCTCCTGATATTTCTCAAAAAAATATGGCAGTGAAAGTTTGCTACCTGTGAACAATGAATGAAACCAATATCTAATGGTAACAACAACCTCCAAACACGTTAGAAAGCAGTGAAGTTACAGGGCTAACTTGGTCATGACAAGGGTCTCTAAGATGCATTTGGTGTGGTGAGACCCCCACAACAAGTGGAGATATTTCTTTAACAAATGCTGATCATGATGCTATCTTGGTTCAAGGTTCATATACTTACTCTGTTTGTTCTGCTGCTACATATGCATATATATGCTCTTAGGTATACTACTAGGGCAAATTATCCATGCTTACAAGTAGTGGAAAGACTAAACTGTAAGTCCCATCATAAGTTGTCAAAATGGCCATAGATTTTGTTCAATAGCACAATGCCTGACTTGCAAAACATAAACCTCGTTTGTTAATAACATCTGGAGCTCCTTCTATTAGGGGATCTCCCTTCTACTAATTATTTCCAAAGCTCATATTTCATCTCAAATTCTGGGCTATTTATATATTGTGTCATCCTTTCTTGTCTTCCTCATTGCAGTCTTTTATTATCAGGTGGAAATGTGCTTCTGAATTGGGTCTACATGGTCTTCTAGCATATGAATGGGACAATTTTGTTAAGAATCTTATTCTCAATGGTCTAATCTTATCATAGGAGGATGGTTCAATTGCTTGTGCTTGGAACACCTCATTTGGGAAAATAACTTCTTGCCATGCCTATAATTCTATATCAGCATGTTCTTCCCTTCCCATGGTAAATTGGTGGTATAATAAGTTTTGGGACTGGCTTATTGCTCCAAAAATGAAATTATTCATATGGTTGGATTTAGAGAATTAGATATAAACATGGGACCCTCTATTGTGCAAAGGATTATCTAGGCCAAATATATGTATCCTCTATTCAAAGGACTTTGAATATGTCAATCACTTATTTTTTCTGTGTGATTTTTCCATGGAACTTTGGACTGCAAACACGTTATTTATATTTTGGACCTTGTTCCAATGTATCATATTGACCATTTCCTTTTCTTATGTGAGAAAAACATGGGTAATTATAAATCCTTTCCTATCTTCATCGCTTGGGGTGTCTAGAAGGTTCAGAATAAACATATCTTTGAAAGCAGAGATCTCTGACATCCTGCCTCATATTATGGGTTTCTTCTCTGTATGTCAAGCCTTTGAATCCTCCTCGTAGTCACTCCTTATGCTTCCTCATAGTCCTCTATCTATAAATGTAGGTTTCTTTGATGATGCATATCATTTAGGTGTATGTGGAGGGGGTGCCATCAGTTTCCTCCCTAGAAATGGGTCTTATCATATTTGGTTGAATATTGGTTCAGAGTCTAATACCAAGGCAGAGGTTTCTGTAGTTTGGGCCCTTTTATATATTGAAACATCATTGACATTATCTCCTGTCAGATTTATGGAGATTCCAAGTGTGTGATGGACTGGATAATGGAGAAGGGGAATTTTAAGGTTCTTTCCCTCAAGCACTAGATGTAACATATTTAAATTCTTAAGGGTCTCTTTCATAATCTATTATTCTAGCATATTTTGAGGGAATGTAACCAACATGCGGACTATATGTCCAAAAAATATCTACGGGTGGAGGAAGGCCACTTTTTATTTGAAGAACCAGGAGGCTTACAATTATTGAGAAGGGGATATGTTCATATCCCCATTGATCTTCAGTTGGCTCACTTCTTTTGATATGTCAAGAATTCTATCCTTTTTGTCATCTTATGAATAAAATATTTTTGTTTGAACTGGTTATTCTTGTTTGTAACTAGGATTTTAATGTTCCATACTATCCGGGTTTTTATCTTTTTTAGTAATTTTATCCATGTTCTACAAAGTTTATAGATGTTCTTTTCATGTCCATTTTTGGTCCCTGTTAGTTAATTTTGTGATGGATGTTGTTGTTGGATTGGTGATGTCCATACCTTTGAGGTTTTTTGGGTCATATATATGTAATGTACTCCTCTTTCTTAATGAAAAGGATGATTTATCTTCTCTAGAAAATATTACCTATAAAAGGGTTGGTGTTTAGGAGTTACGAGACTCAGCAACTTTACATTACGAGTCAGGACTAACCCATATTCCTGTACTCTGTTTTCCTACATGACAAAGTGATAAACAGAGGAAATGAAGATTTTTTGAATATTTCCACCATTGATACAACCCATATGCAGTTCTAGGCAGGTAGAAACCATGTTTCTACCCCAAATGATCAACCATATGAAAAGGATGATCGAGTACATGGAGGCAAGGCTCTTGATCCTACTCTCCTCCTTCAGGGCTCCTGATATTTCTCAACAAAATAGGCAGTGAAAGTTTGCTACTTGTGAACAATGAATGAAACCAATATCTAGTGGTAACAACAACCTCCAAAACGTTTAGAAGGCAGTGAAGTTACAGGCTAACCTGGTCATGACAAGGGTCTCTAAGATGCGTTTGGTGTGGTGAGACCCCCACAAAACGTGGAGATATTCCTTAACAGAGGCTGATCATGATGCTAGCTTGGTTCAGGTTCATATACTTACTCTGTTTGTTCTGTGCTACGTATGCATATATATGCTCTTAGGTATACTACTAGATTACTACTGGAACTAGAACTGCTAGTGCTGCTTCAAAAAAAATTAGTGAATTAGCAATAACATAGTAGTGAGCTTGAGTGGACCTCAGGGGGACTCTACACAGCTAGGATCTGTCCACCTAACTATTTTCAACATCATGCAATGCCAAAAAAAAATTACAGTCTATTCAAGAGTGATTAAAATCTATATTTATCTTTTTACATAGATCAGACACTGACAACAAGACAGAGTTCTGAGTCATCATTGTGCTCATACAAAATAAAAATCAACCTTTCTTACACAAAGGCACAAAAAGAGTTGACAATGTAGGCATAGCTAGTAGAAAACATTTCAATTTAGAAATCAATTTTGACAAATGACGTCCATTTTCAGAGTTTTGCGTACCACCACCTTTACACATTAAGCTTTGATTTTAGTATCCTTCTCTTCATACACGAAAAAAGTTGTCTCCATAGATTTTTCTCTCATGGCTATTTACTCTCACATTTTGACTTGATCTAAACGTAATTCTCCATCTATGTACCCACGCCCCATGAGAGAACTGTTCTTACAAAAATATAGCAATTTAGCCAATTATCAAACCATAGGTCAATTGGGTTGTAGCTCCAGTTATTGAGTAAGGGTTCTTGCTTCAGAGAACTGCAACTTCCACCTTCAGATTTCCAGAAGAAGGTGATCATGTTTCTGACTCATTTACAATAAAGGACTGCTTCGGATGTCTGTCGTAATTAAGGGCTAATCGATACTAATTCTGAGCCTCAATGTTTCAGCCATTGTCTCACCTAAGTGACATCAATAGGACTGGCACGCATTTAAATGTAACCTATTAATGAAATCTAAAGTTTTCTATTGAGGAAAATTTCCAGAATAATTCATGCCAAGTGAATTAACTCTAATATGATTTTCATGAACTTGCTTCAGAATTTTCTCACAGCTATAATGGCTTTGTCCTGGTCCAAGGATGATTCAGAGATATGAATTGGATCCATGCTTGAAATTAGGTTCATAACTAGGCTGAAAATTTATCCTTGGTCCTTGAAATAATCCAGTATGACAATAGCTAATGAATGCCCTTCAATTTACTTAGGATTCTGCGTTAGATTGATGATACAAATAGTAAGTTCAGGATTTGAAGACAGCATAGTTGAAGGATCTTGAATTGTTCAAAGTATTGGTAAGGGTTCTTGCTTCAGAGAACTGCAACTTCCACCTTCAGATTTCCAGGAGAAGGTGATCATGAATTCTTATCAACAAACTTCTAAGTGATTGTTTTTTCTCTTAACTTGGGCTTGTCCTCACCTAACTTTTTCTGATTCCATGTTAAATTTTGTTTAACATGTTCTTTGCTTAGGACAATCACTTCAATGATATACATCAACTATGAATTAGGCCATCTTATTTCCAAGATCTTGATGTAGATCTTATATAACCTTAGGTAGTAGATAGATTGGAAAGGGGTTTTTTGTAAAGCTAATTAATCACGTCCATCCATTTAAATTAATAGTCATCCATGTGCATAACATTACTATTTTCTTGGTGATCCAACCATACTCTGTCTTCAAATTTAACATTCCATCATGCTGCATAACAGTACTAGTTTCTTGGTGATCCAACCATCATGGATATCGCAGCGTATGGTAATTCTATTTTTAAGTGTTTGTTAGTAGTACTTCCAATCAGGGGAATTCCTATAACCTTAATATGTTGTGTTAAATTCAAAGAGACTTTCCTATCAGGGGATTCCTAAACCTTTATATATGCCATGTTACGTTCAAAAAAGGGAAAAAAAAATGAACTTACTCTGGAGGCAGTTGTCCTCTACAAGATTGAAAAATTCAAGCTACTTGACATATCATTCTGATAGGAATAAAATAATATTCACATTTTTTGTTTCCATATCCTCGTCCTCTTTAAGATTGTTCCAGCTACTTGACATATTTGTCTTGCCTTGAAGTTCTTTGAAGTACATTGATAAGCAGAAAACCTTTATCGCTTCCGATCATCTTCACATGCACTTTGGGGTAGAAATGTTAGGAGTCTTATTATTTTCAATGCTGTTACCACAAGAACGCTTGAGATGAGGGTTACCCAGATTAGGTCCATGACAGATACAAATGGGTGTATTTTCAATGGCATATTACCACAAGTCTTCTTATTTTCAATAGCATATTAACAAGAACGCTTGAGATGAGAGATACCCAGATTACGTCCAGAAAAGATACAATTGGTGGTTCTTTTAGTGACCTTCCCTAGCATCTGAGATACCCTTACTACACTAGTTCTCCACACAAACTGCATTTCCATCTACAAATCAAGAATAAGTCGAATGAAATAATTCATTGTGTCTTCCTTGTGAAGGTTGACTCAACCATAAGTCCAACATTTTGCTCTTGATAACCTGTTTAGTTGAGGCCACATAGCTTAGGACAAAACAACTAGCATTTTCGCCAATTGGACTAGACGATGTTATTGATATAGAACAAAAATCCCCACAGTTTTTGTTTGGAATACTCGTATGGTACTTTTTTAAGCAGAGAACAATTGTACAATGACTGGCATTTTACAGACGCGATGTCTTAATTTTGGTTGATAAATGCTCTATTTTATAAGCTTGTTTTTATAAGCTCTGGATTTATAAGCTCTGTTTTGGTTGATAAGACATTATTTATCATAAGATGTGAATTTTATAAGTGGTCTGAATTTATTTTTTGTTTGACATACACTGATATAGATCATCAGTTCGAGTGTCCTTCAGAAAACCTGACTCCTTGATGCATTTGTTAGTGCTTCGCTTGTTATTAGTTGCTTGTCCCTATCTGCATGAAATTTTAATTTCTATGGACCTCTTCCACTTAGAAAAACACAACGTAAGGTCTTGATCTCCATTGAATCCATTCCCTCTAGTTCCATTTGTGTTGGCATAAATAATTTTAGCTACTGCCTGCTCTTTGGGTATCCCTACAATTCGTTATACCGTGGCTCAATGCAGTGATGATTCAGACTAGTGTATAATTGTGATTTGAAGGACACTTATCTCATTTGAAGTGTCATTGATTTAAACTAGTGTGTAATGAGATTTCATGTTTCTTACTATACTCTGTCTTCAAATTAACAGTCCATCCATGCTGCATAACAGTACCAGTTTCTTGGTGATCCAACCATACTCTGTCTTCAAATTTAACAGTCCATCCATGCTGCATAACAATACTAGTTCTTGGTGATCCAACCATCATGGATATTGCAGCTTATGTAATTCCATTTTTAAGTGTTAGTTATTAGTACTTTCCAATCAGGAATTCCTAAACCTTAATATGTTGTGTTAAATTCAAAGTTACTTTCAAATCAGGGGATTCCTAAACCTAATATGCCATGTTACATTCAAAAAGGGAAAAAAAGAACTTACTCTGAAGGCAGTTGTCCTTTCAATTACCACACTTTGAGACTATCATTCATTTTACTTCAAAGTGGGAAGAGGTGAAATTTTAGCTACCAAGACTTTCAGTGAGAAGATAATAATAATAAAACACAAATAATTAAAAAAAAAATCACTGGAAGATCATACCCAGAATGTCAAGCCTAAGATCAAGGAAATCTTAAAGATGATATAAAAGATGTTCCAATTTGGGTGTCAAAAAGTTAGTAGAAGTGATTTCACTATTAAACAAGGTATAAGGTAATTATGGAATCTCAATTTTCAAGAGAAGTGAGTGGTGGTGGGATTTATTATGATAACTGCATTTTCCTTTGGAAATTATAATTACATTGTAGTTAGCTTTATCAAATTAACTTCTCACTTGGGCAAGTGGAATTAAAATAGGTTAGGTTGGGCCTCATCAATGTCTGTTGTGCAAAACAATGAGGAAAATGTTCATCATTTGTTATCTCTTGTCGTTATATTTTCAAATCCTATTTAAATTTTTCATTGAGCTCAAGCCAAAGGTTCCTTGGTCCTATGTTATTTTGATGGAATGTGCATAAGTTTGGTTCTTTAATAAGTTTCTTAAATGCTTTGAAGCTCTTGTAGTGTTATTCATATATGGTATTTGGTAAACAAAGAACTCTAGCATTTTTCAAGACAAGGACATTCTTCTTTTATTACTGTTGGCTCTATTTATATCTAGCGCATTAAAGTTGGATGGAGGATATACCCACAAGGAAGTCTAAGCTATCAGTAATGATAGCTTTGGATTTTGAGTTTATTTATTTATGGTGTTAGTTAAGACCATCCCTGCATTTGTGGGTATGTGTTGTTCTTTTTCTCATTCCTGATCACTATTTCCATATTCAATATTCTCTCGATAGTGGGATCAACTAACCAAGCATAGTTTACTTCCCTAAGAAACTTATTGAGGTTTTTATGCTTAGAGGTGTTAAGAAGTTGCAGATCATGAGTGATTCCAACCTTGTATTGATTAGGCAATAGGAAAGCATCAATTAATAAATATAAATCTATGTCATTTGTTGGTGGACTTTATAACTCAATTATATCTTTTAAATGAAATTGTTTCATGAACATTCTTCACAAACTCAACACTTCAACAGACTTTGACAAATATTCTTTCAGGGACATTCTTCAGAAACTCAATACTTCAGCGAATGAGTTATCAAAGGGGACTTTGACTTTGTCCCTGTTGCCATAAATATTTACAAGTTCTTGACGGTGTGATGAAAGATTCTACAGACTTCTTTTTGAAGTCTTCCTATCATGTCCTTATGTTATAAAGTAAGGATTTTTTTGAAGAAGATAAGGTTATATAACCTCAGGTAGTAGATAGATTGGAAAAGGGGGGTTTTTTTTAAAGCTAATTAATCACGTATAGTGGAAAGGCCCATAGGGAATGAATTTTTAGTTGTGAACAGATAACGTCTACGAAAAACGTATTGTTATGTCTCCAATGCATGAGGATCACCTGTCTTCCATTAGTATTTTGAGTTTGTACTTGGAACATATGATCAAACTGTCCCTGTAGCAAACTGTCTCTGTTATCAAACTGTCTGTTAGCAATGTTTCAATGTAGTGATGATTCAGACAAGTGTATAATGTGATTTGAAGGACACCTTATCTCATTTGCAGTGAACATTGATTTAAAATAGTTCATAATGATATTTCATGTTTCTTACTATACTCTGTCTTCAGATTTAACAGTCCATCCATGCTACATAACAGTACTAGTTTCTTGGTGATCCAACCATACTATGTCTTCAAATTTAACAGTCCATCCATGCTGCATAACAGTACTAGTTTCTTGGTGATCCAACCATCATGGATATCGCAGCGTATGGTAATTCATTTTTAAGTGTTCGTTAGTAGTACTTTCCAATCAGGAATTCATAAACCTTAATATGTTGTGTTAAATTCAAAGATACTTTCCTATCAGGGATTCCTAAACCTTAATATGCCATGTTACATTCAAAAGGGAAAAAATGAACTTACTCTGGAGGCAGTTTTCTCTCAATTACCACACTTTGAGATATCATTTATTTGCAATTAATCAATTAGAAATAGAGAGATTTTTGCTGTCCTACATCTCCATTGTCTTCTTCATCTTTTCCCAGTGCTTTTCTCATGGTGTGCATGTTGAAAGCTGCTTCTCCTTTGAAGGTATGAAAGAACCATGGCAATAGGTATCAGAGACAAAAATGGTCCTGCTGAGACTCAAATGTGAAGATCAATAGATATCGATGACGAGTTTATGTGAAATTCATGGAGCATACTTTTAATCGAAACATTTGAAAGAGAATGGATGAGGACATAAAGAGCTAAAGAAATGGGCTGGTTTCAAAGAGAAAGAAGTCAACAACAACGGAAAATGGGACAACAAACAACGAGGAAGAAGATGAAAATGCGTAAGCTTTTTTCATATCAACAAAATATATAAACGAGAGGACACATTTCTGTTTATCCCCTCGATCTTATTTTTCCTTTCTTTGTTTTGCGTACCACCACCTTTGCCACATTAAGCCTTGCTCTTAGTATCCTTCTCTAGGAAGCAAGTAGCGAAGGACTATCAGGAGAGAGAGAATCGAATTAGGAGATAAGCGCAAGACATAGGTTGGTCTCCTTTGTTCTTCTCTCATCTATATTTCATAAAGGAAAAATGAAAGTAGCTTTACTTTGTTTGTTTCTAAGGTAGCTACACACTTTAGTGGGATAAGCAGTTCTGTGTAGACACTTTTCCCTGTAACAAAATGGCGACTCCGCTGGGGAGGGACTAGGTTGTTTGTTTATCTTCCTTGTTGTTTATTTTATAAACTTACAGAGGAGCCTGAAGTCGAGCCAGGTAGCTTCGAACTACATTTTGCTATGCAAATGCAAAGTATATAAATGTCGCTTCAGTCAATCTCCGGGATTTGCTTATGAATTAAACAACTGATTTACAAACTCTCTAATTTCCCCTGTGGTAGCTCCAGTAACCTCCTTAGATCTACCCCTGATTGTTGGTTTTCTGATTACCATTTTCTCGGTCAAAACCCTGAAATGAAACTGCAAAATGTGACCGGAGAACCCAAGCAAAGTCTCGTCTCTGGCCCAGCGCAGGCTCTGTTCTGCGAATCTGAAATTCAGCGCACTTCCCGAGTGTAGTAGGTGCAATGCATTTCAAGTTCACTGTGTTACAGTGTGCGCTGATCAGATAGGCATTGTTCCTCAGGATTGGTTTCTTTGTTCATTTTTTTCAGTTTTCATGAGTTTTGTTGTTTGTAATCAAGTATATCTTGTTTGAAAAACCTTTCCTTACTGATATTCCGCCTCCAATGTCAAAAGAATTGGTTTGCACTTGAACAGGTGCAGTTAGATTGTGCTGTGCACCCCTATAAAGATCTGATGCAGTCTACTCGGTTCATCTTCTTTCTCTCGGCCTTTAACTTCTGTCTTTTCTGCATATATTCTGATCCCCTCTATGTCAGCCATGTTGGGGGACAGGGCTGCCTCCCTTCTTCCTCGTACAAAGATTGGTTTAACAATCCCCTCCAGGTTCCCTGTCTGCACCAAGAACTTGGTCAAAGTCACAGATTTTGATTTTATCCATCTTCCTCCCTCCAGTTAAATGCGCCTCAAACATGTAACCCTACAAACAAACCCATACCTGCCCACTAGATCCATCATCCACTACCCATTGTGTGAATGTGTGGCTTGAATAGATGGACCACACATAATGTCAACATAGGAGCAACATTAAAAATCCCCTATGCACTAAATGCCTAGATCCAACTGAAATATGAAGTTATGAACAAAATAGACCCTTGGCCAAAGTCCAGTATAGCCATCAACATAATTAAAACCTTGAAGGGTAAGTCACATCAACAAAACAATGAACAATAAATGATATGGCACCTGAACACCTGCACCGTAGTAGACAGGGGAGGGTCATCATTGATTTGCTTTGAAGGCCATCCCAAAACATTGGGAAACATAAATATCACTAAAAGTTCCATCCTTCATTACCATCATCCTGAGGTCACCACATATTAGATAACCCCAAGAGGATGCAGGGTACCTTTCATCCAAATTATGCTCTACTAGATGTAGTTGTGCAGTGGCATAGCCAAACTTAGCACCTCTCCTTATTTCTCACACTCACTGACTTGTACTTTGTCACTACTCAAAGCCTTGTCTTGAGCATTTGGATGGCACAAGTAGCAAAGTTGATGATCATCAGCGGGACCCTACTCATTATGCAAAAGGCACCTCTTCAGTGCTCAATAGCTAACAAAATGCTCAAGATCCATTGCAACTTTGTCCACTGGGCATGCATTTGTAGGGAATAATTATTCACAACTGTGGATTTGTTAGACCTACAGAAATCTCATTGATCAGATATAGTTCCTAGTTCCTAGGTGACTTGACTTCAAAGATGTATCAAACTTGTACTTCGTGTTTTGTAATGCACCTTAACGGTAGTACAGCATGTGCTCCATTGAATTATGACATTTGCACTTCCCAGTGTGATAAGGGATATACATGACTGTATATATCTTCTAATGTATAACCTATGCACACCTATGATGTAATGGTAATCCTAGGAGCAACCAAATATGAGAACTTAACTGCCAGTTTTGTTCCCAGGTAGGAATATCAACAAATCATTTTCTTTAAATCATTCTAATTTAGAGTAGGATGAGGTGAAATTTTAGCCTACCAAGACGTTTAGTGAGAAGATAATAATAATAAACACAAATAATTAAAAAAAGAAAAAAATCACTGGAAGATCATAACCCAGAAGCTAGTACTCCAGAAGAATTTCCAGAGGACCCCAAGCTTGTGGAAATTTGCAAGTAAAAAGAATGCTAACGTGTTGTCAAGGAAATATGTAATAAAAAAAGAATGTCAAGCTATGTATGTTTAGTCTCAGGCCTTCTCCAAGAAAACGTATATGTTATGTCTCCAATGCATGAGGATCACCTGTCTTCCATTAGTATTTTGAGTTTGTACTTGGAACATAATATGAATCAAACTGTCCCTGTTAGCAAACTGTCCCGGTTATCAAACTCTCTGTTTGCAAACTATCCCTGTGCCTTCTTATTCTGTGAGCCAACTCCTTTTGTTTCCATGTATCACAACAATTTGGGTAGAGAGTGACGTGCTACCTTTCATGCTTCCTCTCCTTGGGACTTTTATTGATGATGTTATTGAGGTGTTGTAGGGGATTTTCCCCCCCCCCCCCCCCCCCCTTGATACATACTCAGAGAGTTCCTTGTCTTTTGAAACTGCTTGCTTAGCCATTGATTGACATGGGAGTTGAATCTTTTTCTAACTTGAAAATAGTGGACTTATTTAAATACATTGAGTAGCAGGACCATTTTATGATAGATGCATGCCAGGGCTTAAGAGGAAGGAGCTCTTTCTTGCTTCAGTGATCTTGTGATTGTGTTGGAGTCCTCAACTGAAATTGCTTGCTTAGCCATCTGATTGACTTGGGAGTTGAATCTTTTTCTAACCGAAAATAGTGGACTTATTTAAATGCATTGAGTAGTAGGACCATTTTATGATAGATGCATGCCTGGCTTAGGAGGAGGGAACTGCTTCAGTGATCTTGTGATTATGTTGGAGTCCTCAACAATAACTACATCCCTTTGCACAATGTCCTTCAGGAACCTGACTCTTGATACATTATTAGTGCTTCTGTTTGTTATTAGTTGCTTGTCCCTATCTCCAGGAAATTTTAATTTCTAGGGACTTCTTCCACTCAGAAAAACACAAACGCAAGGTCTTGATCTCCATTGAATCCATTCCCTCTAGTTCCATAGTGTTGGCATAAAAAATTTTAGCTACTGCTACTTTTGGGTATCCTTACAATTCGTATACCATGCTCAATGCAGTGATGATTCAGACTAGTTTATAATGTGATTTGAAGGACACCTTATCTTTTGCAGTGAACATTGATTTAAACTAGTGCGTAATGAGATTTTATGTTTTTTACTAAACTCTGTCTTCAAATTTAGAAAACTTCCTTCCTTCCACTTATGCCATGACACCTCTATCTTGGCACAAAAATCACACATATTTCAAGATCATTGGCTTCTTAGGTTGGTTTTATTGAATTCCAACTATGGAGGCATGCGTTCTTTTAGCATGAGGAAGAATGTAAGAATGAGATTATGTTCTTTTAGCATGAGGAAGAAATGTAAGAATGACATGGAAAGAAACTCTCAAGAAAACGTATATGTTATGTCTCCCATGCATGAGGATAATGTGTCTTCCATATATTATTTTGAGTTTGTACTTGGAGCATATGATCAATAGGGTAGGTGAAAACAGTGTTGAAAATATTGGTATTGGCAAAATATCGGCAAGGGTCCAGAAAACATCTTATTGGCAATATCGGCGAAAATATCAACAAAATATCGACAAGCATAAAAAATAATTTTTTTTCAAAATTTTAAACATAGCCGATATTTTGCCGATATTTTGGAAATATCGCGATAGTTTCAAAACAAAAAAATATCGCGATATTTTCTCGGCGATATATCGTTTTGCCAAAAATATCGCAATATTTTCGAATATCGCTGATATTATCAATAGTGGGTGAAAGAGCCTTTTATACAACGGGGTCAAAATATAGAGCCTTTACAAGGGATACAGGGAAGCAATGAATTATTGGTTTATGAGAGGAAGCCCATCCTTTGATAAGAAAACACATGTGATGTTTTTGTATGGAGTTTCTAGATAACTCGTGATAGATTTTTAGGTAACTCCCTTTTGCCAGCTCCATGTAGAGGACCTCTTTTCCTTATAGAGAGACTTATCCCAGACCAAATCCATCTCTTTTACCAAGCTTTCTATCCAAAGCTTGAGATGGTAGGATAGATTTTGTTTCCGCTTTCGATGGTTGGATAGATTTGTGGTATACATAAATCTAGCACTTGCTAGATTTCTCACTCTACAATGTTTCTATCTGCTCGAATTTGCACTTAAAAGGAATCTAACACATGTTAGATTTTCTTTTACATTGCAACATTGTTAATATAGCACACATTAGACTTATTTAGTCCAACAATGTTGTTATGTTCTTGTGTTTGTACTTGAAGGAAATATAACATGTTGTAGATTTCTTTCAAATGTAAATTGTGCTTGAGGTTTGTGTTGGAAGAAAATTTAACACAATCTTGAAGTCTTATACTCTTACAACGTTGTTCTCGGCAACATGCTTGTATTTGTGGTAGACATAAATGTAGCACATGTTAGATTTCTCGCTCTACAATGTTGTTGTTGGCAACGTGCTTGCATTTTGTGTAGACATAAATCTAGCAGTTGCTAGATTTCTCACTCTAGAATATTTCTATGTGCTTGAGTTTGTGCTAAAAGAAATCTAACACATGTTATATTTTCTTATACATTGCAATGTTTTAATCTAGCAAACGTTAGACTTATTTAGTCCTAAAATGTTGTTATGTTCTTGCGTTTGTGCTAGAAGGAAATATAACATGTTTTATATTTCTTTCAAATTTAAATTTGCTTGTGTTTGTGTTGAATGAAATTCAACACAAGCGAGATTTTTATATACTCTACAAGAGTTGTTGTTGGCAACACAGGCTTTTATTTGTGGTAGACATAAATTTAGCACTGCTATATTTTCTCTCTACAATGTTTCTATGTGCTTGAGTTTGTGCTAAAAGGAAATCTAACACATGTTGGATTTTCTTTTACATTGCAATGTTGTTAATCTAGCACACATTAGATTATTTAGTCCTAATATGTTGTTATGTTCTTGTGTTTGTGCTAGAAGGAAATATAGCATGTGTTAGAATTCTTTCAAATTTAAATGTGCTTGTGTTTGTGTTGGAATAAAATTTACACAAGCTAGATTTCTTATACTCTATAATGTTGTTGTTGGCAACATGCTTGTATTTGTGCTAGACAGAAATCTAGCACTTGCTAGATTTCTCACTACAATGTTTCTATCTGCTCCAATTTGTGCTAAAAGGAAATCTAACACATTTTAGATTTTATTTTACATTGCTATGTTGTTAATCTAGCACACATTATAGACTTATTTAGTCCTACAATGTTGTTATGTTCTTGTGTTTGTGCTAGAAGGAAATATAGCATGTGTTAGAATTTCTTTCAATTTAAATGTCCTTGTGTTTGTGTTGGAAGAACATTTAACACAAGCTAGATTTCTTATACTCTACAATGTTGTTGTCAGCAATGTGCTTTTATTTGTGGTAGACATAAAATCTAGCACTTGCTAGATTTATCACTCTACAATGTTTCTATGTGCTCACGTTTGCGCTAAAAGAAAATCTAAACATGTTAGATTTTTATTTTAAATTGCAATGTTGTTAATCTAGCACACAATAAACTTGTTTAGTCTTACAATGTTGTTATGTCTTGTGTTTGCGTTTAAAGGAAATATAACATATGTGTAAAATTTCTTTCAAATTAAATGTGTTTGTGTTTGTGTTGGAAGAAAATTTAACACAATCTAGAATTCTTATACTCTACACGTTGTTGTTGGCAACGTTGTTGTATTAGTGGTAGACATAAATCTAGCACTTGATAGACTTTCACTCTACAATGTTTCTATGTGCTCGAGTTTGCACTAAAATGAAATCTAAACACATGTTATATTTTATTTTACATTGCAATGTTGCTAATGCTAACATTTTTTTGTTTAGGCTAAAAGAAAATCTAGCTTGTGCTAGATTTTTTTTGTCGTGTAGTGTTGTCATTGGAGATATTTATATGTTTGTTATAAGTAAATGTAATTTTGAGTAAATTTTTCTCACCCTACAATGTTGTTATGTGATTAATTTCGCATTAGAAGGAATTATAGTATGAATTATATTTCTTTCACCTTGTAATGTTGTTATTTGCAACGTTCTTGTATTTTTTATAGGAGGAAATCTTTGTACACTATCCCATTCTTCGACCACATATTCCATATGAAGGGCCTTATAATCGTTTCAAGGTTTAAATTTTTTTATATTGTAACAATAGTCTATGTAGGCATGGACTAAAACTTCATAGTCTCTAAAAGGCAAGGTCAAATGTCCCAGAAATATTATTATTCCAGTGACTTTATTGACATTGTGTTTATGTTTTTGCTTTACAGTACAATGTTGTTGTTGGCAAATCTTCTGGATGCGATAGAATATAGTCTATGGCGTGGGTTTCATTTCCTTTGCCTTGCAATATTTTAATGACAATATGTTTTGTGGTTTGTGGTAGAAGGAAATCTAGCTTGTGCTATATTTTTTTTGTTTTGCAATGTTTTTCTTGGAAATATGAATGTGTTCGTGCTAAAAAATAATTCTAGCACGTGCTAGATTTCTTTCACCTTACAATGTTTTTTTTTGACAATATCGATGCGTTTGTAATAGAAATAAATCTAGGATGCAAATGCAATATGCTTTTTGTTCATGTTAGAAGTAATTATATCACATTTATATTTTATTTCACCTTGCAAAGTTGGTATGTGTTTTTCTTTGTGCTAGACAAAGATCTAGAAGAAAATATATGATTGCCATAGTTAATGTTCTTCCATTGTGTTTTGTATTATTTCATCTAAAGAAAAACTAAGAATATACATGACTATAAGAGATAAATTTTGTGTATATGTGTTGTTATTTTGGTCTATACAATTTTTTTTTTGTTTATTCACAATGTAATGTCTTTGGGATGTTCTTATGCTTGTGCTGGAAGGAAACCTAGTAGATATTTGCTTTCCTATATTCACGATTAAAATAATATAAAAAATTATTTCGAGGTGCCCTTTTTCTAACCTTGATTAGCTATTTTGTGAGTTATACAATTTTTATTGTTAATGTTCATTTTGTTACACATATAATTATGCGAATAGTTGTAGTATTTATAAATTCATATTTTCTTCAATAATTCGAAATTGTGATAACAATTTTTTTACTTTATTTTTAGATACCATGGACTATGAAGCTAGTGAGAATTCAAAGGAAGCATCCAAGAAAAAGGAAGTTCAAGAAACAAGACACCAAATTCTTTAATTGGTATGACAATTTTAATTTATACTTTGTTAAAATTGTTAGACATCGTGTTAATAACAGGTTGTTGATTAATAAAACCCATTGAAATAGCCTTAGGATTGGGGTTTTAATGGGGACAAACCATACTAACAGGGTATTTTTTTCCAAGAAATTTTAATATGTGATAACTTTTGGTGTCATATACTAAACTTGCATAAACATAATACTCATTTATTATTGTGCGTGTAAATGAAAATCGTTGTGTATTATAAGGTTGTTTAATACTATTTGTTATTTCATGTCTTCCATTAAATTTTTCTTTCTAGAAACCGTGAAGCAAACTGGTGGGCTTGAAATTCGAAAGTAAAGTAGCGAAGACAAAAAGAAAAACAAGTGACCTACAAATGATGCCCCCTTCAACTCGTATGGTGGTTTTATATTTTTTGTAGTCTTTTTGAAATGGTTGGATTATGTGGTTTCATTTCTTATCAGTTTTACCTAGGTGATAACTTTTGGTGTCATATAGTAAACTTGCATAGCATATGTACTCGTTTATTATTGTGCATGTAAATGGAAATAATATATTATAAGGTGTTTAATAATATTTTAGTATTTCATGTATTCCATAATATTTTTTTTTAGAACTGCGGAATCTGGTGTGGCTGAAATTCAAAGTAAAGTAGTGAAGAAAAGACAAAAAAAGTGATGTACAAACATTTCCTCCTTCAACTGGTATGGTGGGTTTATATTTTATGTACACTATCTTGGAAATGGTTAGATTAGGTGGTTTTTCAGTATTTATAAGAACATTATGTGACAATATTTGAAATTATATTTTCATTTTGATTAATGCAAATATTTTTTTTGCTATTATTTGCAGAATTGGTTGGCCCAAAAGCAAATGAAATGTTACAACAATCACTTAGAAAAAGAAAAGTTATTCAACTCAAAAGGGATAATATCAATAACACCTTCAACTTCTACTTTTGAAATGATTAAAAAATACCAATACAAATAATAAAATATGAATTCGTGCAAGATTGGTACATCCAAACAGAAACTCCCATGAATATGTTTCCTGATATGTACCTATTTGGATCAATAGACGGAAATGAACCAGAGATATTAGGAATAATAATTAATTGCTATGCTTGCAATGAAAATGACATTGGCTTTCAAGTGGAAATGATTAAAGAAAATGAGGTAAAATTAATTTCATGTCAAGTGGAGTATACAATATTTAGACCAGATTTGATTGAAGATGTTATGAAACCAGCTCAAGGAAAGATAGAAAAGAAAGATCAACGCCTTAGAATTTAGCCTCTTCGAGGGGGGCAACCTCCTTTACATTACATAAATGAACAATTCTTGGATGATACAATGAGAAAACCTCCTTTCTATATATAGGAGTCTAAGGAGTCATATATAATCTAGCCAACCTAACAATAATAATATAAAGACACAAAAAATAAAAAGAGGGATTCTATGGGGCACAGAAGTAACATTATGGGGGTAATAGGGGCACAACAATATAAATAAGGGGTATAACTACAATAGTAATCGGGTAATCACTAGTAGTATAGGGGCCTAACATGCCCCTCTCCTTCAAAAAGCGTTGTCCTCAACGCTTGAGTAGTCTTGATTGCTTCTGTATACAATTCTTGTCCTCCCATGTGGAATCTTCAAGGGTAAGTTCTTCCACTTGATGAGATACTCTGAAATTGATCGATTTCATAGCTGACGGGTTCTTGTTTCTGTGATTGCTCCAGGTTTCAATATGATTTTTCCTTCCTTTTCAATATCTGGCAATATTGTTTGAATTGGGATCTTTTGCAAGTTTTGAATAAGTGGCCATACTTCTTTGTCCTTCTTCCATTCATCCCTTGCTTTGTTTATCCAATCTGGTTGGATAATAGAAATAGCACAAAACAATTCTTCCACATCCTCATCCTTGAAGAGTCTTCCCATTCGGTAAGGTCCCCATTTTTTAAGTGCATGTAGTATTGCCAACGTTTCCTTCTCATAGATAGCTTGCTTTAGATGTAGCAGTAAAAATACCCAATCGCTTACATCAAAACATTTTTCACTATGATGTTGATCTACCTGTTGATTCATTTGATTTTGCACCAAAGTAGCGCTATCCTTTAAAAGTTGGAGAACTTGTTGTTGATGCTCGATGTGATCTTTCACTGCTTGAACCTTTTTCTTCTTGATCTGTCCTTCTATCTTTAGATTTTGAGGGTGTTATTTCTTCCAATCCTTTACAAGATATGGTCGGATTCATTTCTTGACGCTCGATGTGATCTTTCACTTCTTGAACATTTTTCTTCTTGATATGTCCATCTGTCTCGCTAGTTTGAGGAGTGGTAATTCCGACTAGTGAATTACAGGATATGGTTGGATTCATTTCTTCTTTCTTGATATGATCTTTCACTTCTTGCACCTTTTTCTTCTTGATATTTCCTTCTTCTTGAGAGTTTGAGGAGTGGTCATTCTTGCCAATAGTTTACAAGATATGTTCTGATTCATTTCTTCTTTCTCTGGGGTCGGGTCCTGGCATATATCCTCTTCTTTTGATGTTTCTTGATCCTTTTCTCCCCCCTCTTCATACTCTATGTAAAATAATTTCTTCTCAGCACACTTATGACCTTTAGTGCATTTCTATCACAATTGTAACAAAGCCCTTTTTTCTCTTTTTTCTTCCAATTGTTGTGGTGTACCCTTGTAGGTTGTGGAAGGCTAGGAGGAACAACATGTCCATCTTTATAGTTGTGAGGGGTTAGACTTCCTTGTTGCCATAATTTTACTTTCAAATATGTCACAAAGCCCTTTTACTCTTTCCAATTGTTGTGGTGTTGCTCTAAAGAAGGTGTGTTGCTCTTTGTATCCTCATAAGGTGCTACCATTTCCTCCGTGAGAATTGACCATGTAACAAGCTTTTTACGAGAACAAAGCCCTTTATACCATAAAAATTGATCCGGTTCTAAATATGAAGATGCAATACATACCTTTTGTAACAGTTGTTACACCATGTAGATCAAAATATTGCTCCATTTGAAGTATCCAATTTACCGGATCCTTGCCATCAAACTTCCTGATCTTGCTTTTTCTTGATTTTAGGAGCTCGACCTTGAAACGACTGTAACTCTGTACTTTTCAATCACCTAGTTCTGAATTTGTGACATGCAGTAGCCCTCTGTGTCCTCTTTCCAATGCCACAAGTCTGACCCAAATTGGATTCTCCAAGGAAGAGTTATGCGAAATCTCCCACAGTGACTTGACTATAGACTAGTTCAGTAGAGCGAACTTGTATGAAGTGCCAAATGTCACTGTTTCAACCTTTGACTCTGAAAAATATATAAAAAGAAAACTACAGTCCGTCCTCTTTCTGTACCTTCTTACGAAATTTCAATCCGATGCTCAGAAGAAAGTTATGACGATTTTTCCCAGGTCACCTGTTTTGAGTGTAATTCAGGAGTCTGCAAAAATACCAACTTCCTCAGATCATATCTCCGAAACTATCGCGTGAAAAGCTTTGAAATATGGACCCTAGGTTCAGCGCGATTTCTTCTCAAGTGGGTTTTTTGTGCGACTTCTGAAACGTCACAGAAAAACGCTATAGCGAAAATGCCGCGATGACCTGTTTGGAGCAACGAAACCCTAGAATCCAAAGCTCTGATACCAAATGTTATGAACCAGCTCAAGAAAAGATAGAAAAGAAAGATCAACGCCTTAGAATTCAGCCTCTTCGAGGGGGCAAACCTTCTTTACATTAACATAATGAACAATTCTTGGATGAGATAAAAATGACAAAACCTCCTTTCTATATATAGGAGTCTAAGGAGTCACAATATAATTAGCCAACCTAACAATAATAATATAAAGCCACAAAAATAATAATAGAGGGATTCTATGGGGCACAGAAGTAACAATATGGGGTAATAGGGGCACAACAATATAAATAAGGGGTATAACTACAATAGTAATGGGTAATCACTAGTAGTATAGGGGCCTAACATAAGCTTCAAGTACTGATTCAACAAATACGATAAAAAATTCAATGTTCAAGTTGGATAGCTTTGAGAGCTTCTCTAAATCTGGACTAAATAGTTGTGCAGATCTTTTAAAACGCATCACCACTGTTCTGAGATATCGTTATGTAAGAAGTAAAAAACATCATCTGTACTTCTTCATTTACAACAAAAGGGTAAATTTTTTGATAAAATACCAGATGATAAAATTGATTCTCAATTACTTGCTTTGAGAAGAGTATATTTATCTGATTTGGAGGAGAATATAAAATAAAGTGATTTCAAGCCCACTATAAAATTTCAAAAAACTAGGAAAGTTGAATTTGAGACAACTAACCTTGCAAATCAATGTGATCAGATTCATGAAGTTTCAAGCATTGCCATCTTTTTTCAAACTCCTTAATAGAAAAGTGCCTGTTGAAAGATGTAAAGAAGCTCCTAAGGTGTTCAAATTAAGATCACAAGATGATTTAAATGTTCAAGTATTAGTGAAATCATTCCTAGAAAAATTTCAAACCTCATTACCTGATGCTCTTCTGATTCCATTTGACATCAATGAGCCTCATCCTTTGGTCAACTCTATCAAAATTATAAATGAGACAGATCTAAATTCTAAGAATATCAATTTTTGGATAGTTGATGGTCAACATACCATTCAAGCAGCGAAAGAAATTTTAACAAATCCTAAATATAATGTATCAACAGAAGCGAAAAAAAAAATATAAAAAACGTAATGCTCGATTCTTGCATCCATCATTTGAACCCACTGAGGTGATCTGCATTTTTTGTCAATTAAATTCTGCAAATAAGGTATTTTATAAAACTCCATTTATTGATTGTGTGCGCTCGGCAAGGCATTTCTTAATTGCCAATGACAAATTAAAGAAAAGGAGGATTGGATGCTCTAACACGGCTGAAGACAAGGTATGTAATTTTAATTATTTTTACATTTAAATTTTATTATTGTATCTAATTTTATTGTAGATAAATTACTAAAGTCGATAATATAAGTCATATTTTCTGATATTTATGATGATTTCACATTAGATTATAACACCTTATTTAGTTTCATTTTTACATTGGATTCTTATTAGTTTATATTTATTATTTTATCACGTTGATGATGAAATGTTGTGCTCATTCTTCGATTGTCCAATTACAAATTTTTCTGATAAAAAAATTCTCTTATATTGATGAACCTATTTGGGATAAATGGGACAGTGTTTTTAACTGTTACCAACTAGGCACATTAAAGTGTTCTCCAAGCCAGCCTGATTTTGAGAACTACAAGAAAAATAGTCTACACAGTTTGACAGCAGCTACTTTTCGGCCCCTTCAGGGATTAACCATGGAAGAAATTGCTTCAGTAGCAGATAAGCTATTGGATGGAACCATTTGGTTTTCTATTCCAATTAATCATCCAACAAATGCCATAAAAATAAAAGATTATTGTTCTAAATTGAAAACCAACAGAACATTTGGATGCAATGGTTACATATTGTAAAAGTCATGATCAGAACTTGAATGAGATGACTCTTACCACATTCAACATTCTTGAGCATTATGAAATTAATGATATCATATTCACCAATTTCTGCAACACGGTGGATGGAGGGGTCTACTTATGTCAAAGGAACACGTAATACAAAGATAGAGTTTCTTCAGCAAGCATGTGGAGTCCTTGACAGAATGATAAATGGATCACACACAGTGTTCAACAGGTTGATAACAATTTCGAATTTGGTTGTCATTTTGGAGCCCTGATCTTTTGTCAACCTTTTCACTCTTTTCCCAGTTGCAACCCGTTACATTGACCTACTTGTTGTTGAACACACACTGCTTTGAAAAAAAAAATTCAACAAGGGGTATTACATTGAATTTTTTCGATTTCTTATCGAAAAAAATGAGTTGAATGAATTTACTACAGTTCTCTTAGTAGAACTTTGGTTTTGTAATGATATACTCCAGTCTTTGGAAATTTCGATAAAGAACTCCAAGTTCAATTATAAAATTACTAGTGGCATTTATTAATATAATTGCCAAAACAATTATAGTTATGATATAGTTCTTACTATACATTTCTATACTTCAGAATTAAAAATTTTGGAGGCTATAAAATACTCTCACACATTTGAAGACACATTTGATGAAAATGAGAGAGATTATGATTTTTGGATGGATTTAGTGGAAAAGCACCAACAATGTAGTGATGCAAAAGTTGTTATTTCTCTTTATGCGAGGAAAATTTTTATCAAGGCCTGTTGTACATATGGAAGAAGAATTTCATGTGTTGTGCAAACAGAGTCACAAAGGACAATCATGTTAAATAATTACAAATCTTTTCAACTATCAAATCCAGTACCCATTAACTTCTTGGAAAATTCAGGTACTACAATTCATTTCTTTATTTTCTTATAATACATTGGATACTATTTTTTTCATATTTCTTAATTGTCAAAGTGTTTAATAAAATGACTAATGATGGAGATTCTAAAACAGAGAATGATGAAAGTGGGAAGAAACAAATTAATCAACATAGTGCTTATATTTTTGAAAAAAGTATGGAGATGGAAATAGGAGGAGAGGGAGGAGAGGAAGAAGTTATCAACACAGGTACAGTTTTTTCTCTTTGATAATTTTTTCAATTATATTCTTAATAATCATAATATTTTGGATGACTATTATAGGGAATTATGAGATGAATGAAATTAATCAAGACAATGACCATGGAACGATGGAGATAGAAATGGGTATTAATCATTGTATCTCTATCTTTTTTTATTTTATTATTATTCTATTTTATTTTATTTTGTGATTCATATCCATTTCATATGTTGATTATAGTTGGAAATAAAGAGAATGAATATAATGACCAAGGTATTGTCCCACAAAACTACAACCAAGAACCAAATATAACATCAGGTACTTATAATTTGTCCACTTGTTTTCCTTGTTATTTAATGATTCTATTCATTTTCACAATTCAAAATATTTTATATGTTTAATTTGGAAACAAATAAAGCTAACCAAGATGATGATGAGGTCCAACATTACAAAGATGAAGATAATGTCATATCAGATACTTATAACTTGTCTTCTTGTTTATCTTATTATTCTTCAAACTCAAATACTTGTAACTACCATAATGTTGTATATTTTTATTATAGGAACAAATAAAAAGGGTAAAATTAACAATCAAAATAATGTTTAAGGTGTGTGTGTGTGTGTTCCTTTTTAAAGGTTGCATTACTAATGTTTTTCTTGGTATTGGTATTTGATTGAAGGTTTAAATAGAAGTACAATCGGTATTTGATTGAAGGTTTAATATGTTTACTCCAGGTCCTGTCCAGATGATAAAAGAACTTATTGTTTCATCTATAAATATTGAAAAAACCACTCAAGGTAAGTGTATTGTTTCAACAATTTTTTTAGTAATTTTTGTAACATGAATAAAATGGTTTGACTATATTATTTTCCATTATGTTGCAGCAAAAATAACTGAAAAGAAACTAGTTATTTTTGAACTAAAGGACATTTTTTATCATAGCATTGATGATGAAGCACAACAAACAAAGGGCATATTGAGAAAATGGGAGCTGATGCTGATTACACAGTAGAGAAAAAAACTATTTTGGATTCATCCACATGCAAAATCATTTTTTGAAATGTGTTTCAAAAATGAATCTCTTGACATTGCAATTTGGACGACAGCTTTGAAACAAAGCACAAAAAGATTTCTAAAAAAGTTGGTTTCAGAAACATTACAAGATAAATTTTGTTTTAAGTGGACTGCTTCAGACTGTAAGCCACAAAAGGGACATAAGGTCATTGACAATTCAACGAAAGTTATACACACTAAATCATTAAAAAAAGTGTGGGAAATGCATACCCAATATGATGCAACCAATACTATTATAGTTGATTGTTTAATTGAGAGAGTGAAAGAGAATCCAAAAGAAAATGTGATTCTTGCCCCTCCATTCATTGGAGCAAATCAAGGGGATAATTGGTTGATCCATGAGCTATGGAGAATATTGCATAAACTCAACAAGGTTACGGATGTGCGATCTATTTTGAAGGATGTCCAATTATATTTAGAAGTACCTTAAGATTACATATGTCTATATCATGATGTTATATGTATGACATCATGATTGATTACTTTTATTTCACAACACTAATAAAAGAATTGTTGATTTGGTTTGTCATTTCTAAAAATCAAATATTTTTATTTTATTTATATTTGGTGAGATGAATGGTCATTTAATGTTTTCATATTAAAATTTCCCAGTCTATATTTTTTGTTTTACAATGGATTACATTGTATGTAAAATTAATAGGTAACTGTTCTATTTGTTTTAATTAGATCATTACAATTATTTGCTTTAAATGCAGTTAAGTTATTGTTATACCTCTTAGAAATTAGTAATTTGAAGGATGACCCATTGCTTTCTTATAACCCTATTTATTCCATATAAGTTGAAAAATTATATTAAGTTGTATGTAACACCAACAATAAACATACAATTTGCACTAAAAGAAGCACAAAAAAAAACTAAGGTAGAAACTCTATAAATTAACATATAATTAATTAGGTTTGAAATTTAAAAATTGTGTTATATTGTATGTGAAAATTAATAAAAAAATTAGTTTGTTTAGTTGCGCTAGACCATTATAATTATATTTTTCAATTGCAATTATATAAATCATTATAAGTCTTAAAATTAATGATCTAAATGGTGGGTCAATGCTTTCTTATAATACTTTTGTTCCATACAAATTAAATAAAGGTATTAGGTTGTATGTATAAAGTAAACATATTATTTGTTTGTTCATTTTAATGGGGCAATTGTATTTTTATTTTGTGATACTTTGAACTCATTGTAAAATTGCCTTTGCATACAAATGGAAACTGTTCATAATAAATATTAACATCATTTTTAAAATGATAGGTTTTTATGTCGTTAAGCAATGAAGTGTTGAAGTGGAGATATGTTAATATCATACATGTGGTTGCAGTGCAAATGCAGATGGGAATTACCACAAGTCAAAAGATGTTGTTGGTATTCGAAATGGAAGGAGTATTCTTCCAATCATACACCAAAGATGAACAAGATTTTCATATTCAAAGAGAACCAGACTGGCAGTTTGGTGATAGGTCCTGTTTTTTAAGGCCTTTTTATTCAAAAGTATTAAAATATTGCTTAAGAAATTATGATGTCGCAATATGGACATTAAATGTCACTGAAAAGTACATCCGAAAAGTACTTGAAAAATCAAATATTGATATAGAGGACTTTAAATTTGCATGGGACAAATCTCATTGTCATTTGCAAACAAAATTGGAAGCAGGGAGAACAAGACAATTTTATGAGAAAAGTTGATTGATGTGTGGTGCCAATATGGAGATAATTATGAAGAATCAAATGTATTGCTAATAGATACAGAAAAGCATACTTCTCAATTCATGGGATATCGATCAAACCACATCTGATGATAAAATCGTATACAGGAAAAGAGGCAAGATATGTGGCTTATGCAAGTTTTATTCCCCTTTCTTAAGACACTTCATCGTATCAAACAAAAACATGAGTACATTCGAATGTTCAATAGAACATGTACTTCATTGTAGTTCATGGAGATAATTTCTTTTATAAATTTGTTGAAAAGTACATTCCAAATTTTCAATACATTTTGGACATAGTTTTTGTTGAATCAATTTGTATGATTTTATATTTTTTGAAATAGATGGAAATTGCCAATTATATTAATATGTTTATTTCTTATTATTTATAAATGTTTTTGCAATGACTGTTGTATCAATTTTTCTCTAAGATGTGTGTGTGCACGCGTGTGTTCTTAAATGAATTGTTTCCACAATAAAATCTCTATATGAACCATCTTATAATGAAATAAATTTTTTATGATTTAATTATATATAATCAATAATCATATATAAATGTGAAATATAAGTAATAGAACTCCCTCCAAAAAAAGGTGTTATTCTTACTAAAAAATTATAAAATTTACTTGATAAATGTTATGTGCATTATTCACTATTCACAATGCATTATTCACTATTAAGGTTAATGAGAAATGTGCCATAGGTAAATGATTTGATCTTTTTGAATCATAAGATATGTGATTTCTCAATTGATAGTTTTCATAAATTTATATGCTTAAATCAATTAATGGTTGTAACTGCAATCATATCATATTGAAAATCAATAAGGCACAAAGTTAGTTATTCATTGTTTTACATATAAAATGCACTAATATGAGTGCATAAATGTGATATATGATAATTATAGATAAAAATAATGTAATAATTTTGCATAAAAAAAAAAATATATGAGGATAACAATTGATAAGTGGCTTATCAAGGTTTGATTAGATACTATCATGATTAATTATGTCAAATTTGTGAACCGTAAGGCATCTAATTTCATTATTTAAAGTCATTTTTTTTGTAAATTTGTCTTTTAAATAAACTGAAATTATATCACTTGAGCTATAATTATATTATTGACTTGTACTTAGTTATGTCCATTAATATGAGTGTATAAATGTGATTATATAGCCATATACTATGATGCATTTTTTCGAAAAATAAGTCTTTTAATTTCTTGATAATAAGTATTAAGTGGACTACTTTTAGGCTAACGAGTTATGACTCATAAGTGAATACTACTCGTTAAATTGCAGGGCATTCAATTTTTAACCCATATTTTTTTTCTTCATATATTCTTGAATCAACTATTTGTATATGGAATCATCTCATCTCATTTAATTTAATAAGGAATCCATTTATTGACTTTTATTTGTCTATCACGTAATCTATTAAGACTGTATTAATCTCATATTGTATTGTTTTGATACAAAACTCTATGAAAACAAAATTCTCTTCTTAATAAAACATGGAATAATTAATTAACAATGTGTTAAGTGGGCCATCTAGACTCATTAAACAGATGGGTAAAAAATGGTTGTATTTAACTTTTTGCACCATAAGACATTGATTTTTCAATCCATATTAGCATTTTGTCATTTTCAATTTATAAATAGTTTCTTTATGGTTTTAAATAAATTCATAGAATCCAATATGACTTGAAGAATTCTATTTGGCTATATGCATTGATAGAAATTCATAAATGTGATGCAATTTTTAAATGTAACTCTTAATGTAAGTATATATATTTATATATATATTATATATATATATATATATATATATATATATATATATATATATATATCTTTCACAAAACAAATTATAATTAATTGATAATGAGTTTTAAGTGGTCTATATAAAGCCATCTATTGACTTTTATTTTCATATCATGAGGTTTAATCTAAGTGCGTAAATGTGACACCTTTTTTTTAAAATAAAACTCCATGTAATATGAAATGTTTTTCCTAACAACACATGGAATAATTAATTGGTAATGAATGTTAAGTAGATTGTTAAAGTTATTTCAAGGTACAGGTCATAAATAAATGTATTTAAACTTTATGCAACATATGGCATTTGATTTTCCCACCTTTATTAACATTTGGTAAATTTTAATTC
This sequence comes from Pinus tabuliformis, assembly GCA_031772625.1. Classification (NCBI taxonomy): domain Eukaryota; kingdom Viridiplantae; phylum Streptophyta; class Pinopsida; order Pinales; family Pinaceae; genus Pinus; species Pinus tabuliformis. The sequence continues at coordinate 1,646,498,392 of CM062816.1, read as the reverse complement.
TTAAATAAATTATTTGTAATTGAAATAATCTCATAGAAACCAACAAGACAAGTATGTATTAAATTATATTTAGAATGTATGTATGTATAAATGGAATTTATTTTTGAAATAAAGATCTCAATGTAGGTAAAAATATATATATTTTTAGAAAATTAATAATTTAAAACCAATTATTTATGAGTTCTAACTGGTTTATTATATTTTGAATTGAAAGTTTGACTAACTATGCATTATTAAATCAGTTATTCTTATATGTAATCATGTCATATAAGTCAATAAGTCAAGAAAGCATTAATAAATTTCTATTTAAACTATCATGTGGTTTAATATGAATGTACAAATGTGAAATTGTTATTTCTAGAAAAAAAAACCATGTAAAGAAAATGAATTTTCTAATAAAACATGCATTAATGAATTCACCATGAGCATTAAGTAGACTATTTAAGCTCATTCAAGAGATGGGCCATAAATGGATGCCTTTAAACCTTTTATACCATATGACATGATTTCACCATCAATATTAACATTTTGTAAATTTCAAATCTTAAATAAACTATTTGTACTTAAAATAATCTCATAGAATCCAACAAGACTCGGAAGTTATTTATTGAATTTTATTTAGTTATATGTATTCATACAAGTTTAAAAATGTAATTTATTTTTGAAATAAATCTATTAATGCAAGTAAAGATATATCTTATACAAAACTATTTAAGATTAATTGATATTTAGCTTTAAGTGGTTTATTCATGATACATGAAAAATCCAATGTCATAGATGAATGCCTTTTAATACACATTTAATCTTCAAAATCAATATCTTAATGATAATTTAGAAGTATTTACATTAAGTATTTAATAATTAAAGAACACGGGGACTTATATAAATTTCAACTAAAATACATGAGTTACGTTTCACATTTATTTCTTCCCATTAAAAATGCTTATCATTTTCTCTTCTTAGTGAAAGTAATGGTCAATCATGGTTTTCCATACTATTGGTTGACACTAAATTTACATCGAGACTATTATTGGTTTTGACAATGTTTACAAGGAGAGATCAATATCCACACGACCATCAATTGTGCTAATATTTGAAAACCCCTGCCTCCACTACTTACAAGAATTCACCACTAAAGTTTCTTGTTTACTTCATTTTGTGACACTGTCCATCATAATGGAATGACCTGAATACCAATTTAAGAACTCTCATTTGATATACTTGGATTTGAGTGGAGATAGACCAATGGTGCCTAACCTTCTTGAAATACGTAGATCAACAATGTATAACCTTTATAGTATATGCCTGCATTTTATGAAGATGAATGATGACCCCCTCATTAGTGCTTCATAAATGCACAAAGGGGCCGTAGGAAATTGAGCACAAGAACATTTTACTAAGGTTTTAATAGACTAGTTTCAATGCAATGCAAGGGACACCTATCCTTGTCATTTACAAGAAGATCCTCACATCACCATCATTCAATCAACAAATCCCTTGTAGGTTGGGGGAAACGGGGTTAGAGTTGTGAGACATAAAATTTAAACATCGATAAATCTAGCATGTTATCCATAACTATAATATCTTGATTGGATGTTTGACATACGAATATGATTTAACTTAAATCAATTTCTTCTAAGAGTTTGATTTCGCACTCCTATTGTGTATTGATACTATTATACATAACAACCCCATGTTTGACCTATTCATGATCTCTAATTGGTTAGAAATTACTTGCAAATTATTTTAATGTTGAATCAATTTAATATGGAAATTTACAAAAAAAATGAATGTTGTTGGAGGCCTTGTAATAGAATACTTCCAAATTTAATGAAATATGTGTTATATTGTTCAATGTAACTTTCATGCATTAATGAGTTATGCTTAAGTATAGTAGATGCATTTATGATTGGTCCTGATAACATGTCTGCAACCTTATTGTGTATGCCCTTCTTATATCTGATGACAAGATGAAATTGTTGTAGAAAAACCATCCACCTATAATGTCTTAATTGCTACAATTTAGTTTGTGAGTGCAAATATTGAAGTGGTTGATGATCTGTATGTATGCTTGTTTCTTTACCCATTACGTAATGTTTCCACTTTTTCACACTTTGTACTAATGCATACAACTCTTTATCATATGTGGGATAGTTAACTACTACAGAAGTAAATGTCTCAAACTGATAGCATATGGGTTTTCTGTGTTGCATCAACACTGCTCCCATGGCATAGTCACCAACATCTGTCTCAATCTCAAATGGATGTTGAAGATCTGGCAGTGCTAGTACTGGTGTTGTACTGATTTTCTCTTTTAAGGTGTCAAAGGCTTTCTGCTATTTGCCTCCCCACTTAAACACTTGTTTTCATTCTGTTAAAGCATGTAATGGAGCTGCAATCAAAGAAAGGTTAGCAATAAGCTTTCTCTAGTATTGTGCTGCCCCTAGGAAACTCCTAACCTCTGTAGCAGATTTTGGTTTAGGCTAGTTCACAATGACTTCAACCTTAGAGGGATCTATCTTCAATTCACCACACCCTACAATATGACCCAAATAATTTAAAGATGTTCTGCCAAATTCACATTTTGACAGTTTTACATAGAGATTTTCTGTTTTTAGAACATCTAAAGTCTACTCTACGTGCTTCACATGGTCTTCCCATGTCTTATTGAAAACAAGAATGTCATCTAAATAAACAATTACAAAGTCATCAATAAATGGTCTGAGTACATCATTCATAACTCTCATAAATGTAACAGGAGCATTAGTTAAGCCAAAAGGCACAACCAACCATTCATAAAGTCCTTTCTTTGCCTTGAAAGCAGTGTTCCATGCATCTCTCAAGTCTAACTTGGAAAAGTAAATTGCTTCTTTCAATTGATCTAATAAATCATCAATACGAGGAAGAGGATAACGATTCTTAATCATTATTTTATCTAGTGCCCTATAATCAATGCACATTCTCCATGACCCATCTTTCTTTCTCACCAGCACGATTGGAGATCCACATGGTGATGTGCTTGGTCATATAAACCCTTTATCGAGCAACTCCTGTACCTGCTTCTTTATCTCTGCATTCTCTAAAGCTGACAACCTATACATTCCAATGTTAGGTAATGGAGCATATTGCTGCAAATAAATATCATGTACTATTTCTTGCTTGGGTAGCAGGCCTTTTGGTTCTTGAAATAGAACATCATACTCCAAAACAACTTTAACTAAATAAGCTTTCTATTTAGAATCACAGCCTTCAAGTGCATTGGATTTTTCATGATCCTTTGCCTTTACAACCATTAGTAAAAATTGCTTACTTGAATTCACAATTATTTTCATCTTTCCCAAGTTTATGAGAGAATAGTTATCTTTGAGTTTATGAGCTCTTACAATATATTCTATTCCATCTTTTGTTAGTTGATACTTATTCTTATCTCTATAGAAAATAGCTTTCCTATCATACAAGTATGGACTTCCCAAAAAAATACCACATATATCCAATGGAACTATATCTAACTCAACCTCATCTACAAATGTTGATCCAATCGCAAACCTAAGCTTACATTGTCTCGTTACTTGTAGCTTTGTTTTATCACACACCCAACCTAATGGATATGGCTTCCCATGAGGTTTTGTTTGTAATCCCAACTTCTTTACAATTGTTTTAGAAATCAAATTTACTTGTGATCCACTATCAAACAAAGTATCAATCTTATTGTGCTTGGAAATTACACTAATACGAAAAAGTTCATTTCTTCCCCTCTCATTACTTTCATTATCGACAGATTGTGCAGAATTACTTGTGGATGCTTAAGAATATTTACCTTTAATACCTGTGGCTGTAAATTTTGTTTCGTCGCCTGAATCTAATCCCAAGTCCTTCTGAATAACAGTAGCATTCTTTTTCTTCTTACCACCGAACTTCTTAGGTTTCAATTATGGATGCAAAAACCAATAGTGTGCCTCATCGTGTCCTTCTTCCTTGCAATGAGTGCATGAAGGTTTATAATTCTTTACAGTGTTTTCTTTCCTCTCCTTCCATTTCAATTTCTTCTTTTCCTTATTCTTGCTTACAGAATTTTTAGATGATTTCCCAACCTCTGGGTTTACACTCTTACCTCTAGCTTCTAGATGTGTTGCCTGAACTGATACATCATCTAAGCTAGTGGGGTTAAACATGAGAATAGTATGCTTTAAATAGCTATGAAGACCACCTATATACTTCAATAAAGTCTCAGGTGAATCTAATGATATACCTAGAGTTAAAGCTCTCTTTCTGAATTCCTGAGTATAACTTTGTACACTTTGACCCTTCAACTGACGAAGAGTTTGCCAGCTCATCATTGTCTGCTGCATGTAAGCTAAAGGATAGAATTGTTTTTTGATAGCAGAAACAAATTCATTGCAGGTAGAAATGATTTTACCATGTTGTTGCAGATCAACTTGTGTCTTGCCTTCCCACCATACTAGTGTAGATCCTCCAAGTCGAAGGCTAACCAGCTGAATCTTCTTCCTTTCTGAATCAATGTTCTATACCCTGCAATATACATCAATCTGTCTTATCCAATTATCTGGCTTTTCTACATTGAGTTCTCCATCATTAATTGGCAAATCAAACTTCACATCTAATTTCATTAAGGAAGTTTTCTTCTTCTTCTTAGAAGAGCTAGAAGATGATGAGGATGATGAAGGTGATGATGGAGGAGATGGTGGAGAAGGCATTTCCCCTTTCCCTTTGCCTTCTGAGGGGCAACTAGAAAAGGTTTCTCTGCTCCTTTGTCTTGTTTAGGTGTTGAATTGCATTCACCTCGACCCTTATTAAATTCTAAATACATCTCTTCCACCATGGCTTGGAGTGTCTTAAAACTATCTATAAATTGAGATTCTAATCCCAATGGAGTTTCTTCTACCATTCTCCTCTGAGAATAGAATCTTCCAATCTCTAGATTAGCCTCAACAAATTCTCCTTCTCCTAGTCTAAGCTTTAATCTAGTTAGCATTCAAAATCCAGCACAAGCTTGTCTAACCTTAACAAAACCTAAACCAAATTCTCTGATACCACTCGATTTGAAAATGAGATCTTAAATCAATATTAAGGTACTAAAGTCTTATGTGTAGGAATGAAGTGCAATGGATCAAAAAGATTGCGAATAATACAGACAATGAATAGTGATAAAACATAATAAACACACACATCAACATAACAAATAATCAAGGAGTTCACCAGACTTCCTAGCTACGTCTCGTGGTCTAGCTTTTAGTGTCAATCTCTATATTATGTCTTTAAGAGCGGAATATTACAAGTGTGAGCTCAAACAAAGTCTCAACACAATAGTGACAAAACAACAAGGATTTACTCGAAATCCTCGAGTCTAAAAGAGTGCATAGACTCTCCCTCTTGCTCTCTGTCTTCTGCTTTCTCTTGCTCTCTCTCTGTCTATGAGCAACTGCTTGTTTTCTAACTGTGCTGCCATAGAGTGGTTTTTAATCCTCTCGGCTCTGTCTATTCGCCTTCCCTCTTTGGGCTCTCTGGCTCCCGACGCTATCCCTTGATCTCCCTACTGAGCATTAAACATTCATTGTAAACGCTTGAATCAACAAGGCCACTTGTTTGTAACAGAAAGGACAACAAGCGTAGGTGAAATCCCCGGGAATACATTTCTTTGTTTACACAGAGGAATACACCAAAATAGTGAGAATTTCTGCCAAGTCAGACTTCAAATTATATTGAATCTGACCTATAATCCTATCGGGTTCGTTGTTGCATCACTATCGCAAGTCGCATGTTGCATAGGCCCCGCTCCTTTGTATTGTTGTGATGCGATATTGTGATGCGAGATCGCGATCAGGGATTGTAATGTCTCGAGCCCTCGGTAAGTCCTTCTTTTGGCCATGTTGCGATGCGATATTTTCGGATTTCAAACACTACAAACTGTGCCATATAACTCTATCAGTTTCACCATACATCACATGTCGCATTCATTCTCATCCGTTACAACCCCATTTAACATTTGCGATGCGAATAAATCTCTGTTTTTGGTCTTCTACCATCAGATTGATGGCTGATGTCTTCCTGATCAAACAAAACTTGCTCGACAGTCCCTTGTCGTTGATCTAAACTTAGTGGATCCGACGGTCCACAACGATTTCGGGTGAACAACTTGCCCAACACTTAACAAACTTTACGGACCCGATGGTAATTATAAACTCCCAATCTATTAAAGTTCAGGTCTGATTTCTTAATTAAATTCTGATTGCTTTAGCACCTGATATCCATTGGATGATGAGATCTCTCGATCTTGCGGTCTGTGGGTATTCAACATACACACATTTTAACTTCCCTTTGGTTCCATGTGATGCAATATTGGTAGTTGATCTGGACTATTGATCTGTGCGCTCGATCAACGACCCTTGTTAAATCACGCTGATCATTGTCGCAATTCCTCAAGGCAACGGTCTTTTAACACTTCGCTTTGGTTTTTCTGATGCGATTTTCTGCTCTTCTCCCTTTATAATTCCGTCGGTTCTTTAACATTATGGAAGCCTTAGACTTACAGGTTTTACTCAAGATCCAATTTCGATCATTCAAAATACAAGGAAGAACATAGGTCTATAATGCAATGCAAGGAAGGGGAGGAATCACCAAGGGTATCTCCAGAACCTGCTGAGAAAGAGGCAACAACTGCCCTCACTGCCCTAAGTACACTTATCAAGCAAAAAGGGAAGAGACAGAGACAAACTCCATTGTACTTTAGGACAAGAAAAAGTACAAGGACTAGGCAAGGAAAACCTCAAACACCCACCAAAGTTCATATTGTCATTGAAGACTCACCAAAGCAGCAGGAAAAGGTATCTCCTCAAGTGAAAAATCAAGGAGAATCATCAGGACAAGCCTCTCCCAAATATGCCATCACTTATGTTAGGAGGCCTGTCACCAAGTCTGTCTCTTACAAAGGAAAGGGTCCCCTACATGAGACATAGAAGGACCTATAGGAAGCAGAGGTCATCCTATAGGAAACTCTACTAAACCTACCGGAAACTCAGAAAATGGACAAAGAAGGGATCATGCAGCAAGAAATAAAGAAGGAGGATCCAAAATTGAGGGAACCTAGTCCTCTACCCAACCTTGACTCTTACTACAGGTTCATTGAAGGGGTTAGGGTCATTCCATAGAAATTTCCCATCCCCTTATTCTCTGAGCTTGAGAAAGAAAGGGAAAGAAAAAATAGGTGGATGCAAATTGCAAAATTTAAAGGAGTGGAGGATATAGGTCACATGGGGGAGAAACTAAAGGAGATGGGCAGAGAATTGAGCAGCCTAAGGGACAGATAGGCAATGATGAAAGCTCAGTTGGAAGTAGAGAAGCATGGCTAAGGGGACAGTTACAAGAAAGAGAAAGTCAATTGGCATCCATGGCCAGTCTATCCTTAGAGGCAATCCAGTGCAAGATGCTAGCAAAATCCTATGCATTGTATCTTAAGGAACAGTGACTATAGTTCCAAATCAAGACTTTAGCACAGAGAGGCACTATGCCCTTCCAAGACTACAGAACATTCATTGATCTCTGTGATCAAAGCACCTTGGAGGATAGAGCTAAAATGTTTGAATTTTACCTACATAACTTTGCCTTAATAGATCTGAATGTGTGGGACCCTAATTCAAAACTAGGGGATTTGCAATTGATGGATTTGGCATCGTGGATGAATCATGAGAAGGAAAGATGTGCAAAGATGAAGAAACTAATGGCAAGAGAAGAGACAAAACCCCTCATGATAAGAGCTGAGCAATAAAATCCAATGGCTATCATCAGCGCCCACAACCTGATTACAAATGAGCCTAAACTTGCATCTAGGTACCTTGCTTCCCAAGAGAAAGAAATCACACAGTTTGAGGACATGTTCAGGTTGTTAGGGGATGAGAGCATACAAGCTTGCCAAAGGAGATGGAAAACGTTTCTCTACAACTTGAAAATCAAAGAGTACCATTCTTCTCAGAGATTGAGAGAGGCACTGAACAAAACACCCATGTACAAGCAAGCTCTCCAAAGACCCAAAGTCAGTTGGATTGGCTTGAGACTCAGTCCACCACTTCTCTTAGGAATGTTAGAAGGAAGGAAGGAAGAGGAAGAAAGAAAGCAGTGGGAGAAGATAGAGAGGAAGGTAGGATTCTATGCATAGGAAGAGGAAACTACAGTAGAAGCATGGGATGTCAGGGAGGCCACTAGAGCAATGAAAGACATGGATATACATGGAGTTTCTCAGACGATGAGCAACACTTTCAGTAGGGGCGTGATGATGAGCCTCATCATTGGGTAACTCTATGGACCTTAATACACCTCCTAGCTTATTTAAATCAACTCTTCTCATAATTTCTTACATATTTTGACTATATTTTGCTTAATGAGATGAGTAAAAGTGAGATATTATGCCTAGTGGACTAATGTGCATTAGTTGCAGGTTTTTGAGAGCAAATCAATAAGCTAACCACGTGATGTGTTTCACTCCAATCGTTGTGTCTTTTGGTCACAGCATGGGTCGGCCCGCTATATGCTCTCAACCAACCCGTGCTCTGCCCACACATGCATTCGTTCAATTGTTATGTCATTTGGGTTGGTAATGGGTCGACTCGCCCACGTTGCATATCGACTCTCCTAACCGTTCACCTTAACATGACTCGCCCATCACTACCTGACTCGCCCAACCATTCACCGCTACACATCTTGCCCAACTCGTCACACTGCCCGCCAAGGCACTCACACACCCTAGGTGCCTGACTCGTGCCGCCTGTGTCGCCGCTATACTTGGTCACTTTGCACGATGGGCGGGCGCCCGCCAAACACGACGCGCTCACCCATCCATCACACTTAACTGAACATCCACCTCCAAGTCACCTTTAACAGAGTGCTTCCACCCAAGTTACCTTTAACTGAGCATGGGAATCTGTCGCACATCTTAGGCGCGCTTGCATGCCTTTAACCGAGGTCTTTGATTTTTCGACTCTCTTGGCCACTCACCAACTCAAGGCCCTGGCAATTGGTGTGACATCAAATATGAAATTCAATGTTGCCATAATTATGTTAATAAAATAATTTATTTTAAAATAGAGATTTTAGAATTCCTATTTTTTTTAAATAAAATTGTATAAAATCTATCTTTAATAATCTTAATAAGCAACTAACAAATGAAATTAAAAATTTCCAAATAATTTTTTTATTTCAAAATTTATATTATCTAGATGTTGCTTCCACTCCTATTCTAGAATTACAAATTCTCAATATTACATTAATTGGAATGAAATTAAAGATTTCCAAATAATTTTTCTTTTTCAAAATTTATATCATCTATACGCTGCCTCCACTCCTATTCTAGCATTACAAATTCTGAATATTGCATTAATTAATTACGCATAAATATTTCGATAACTATATACTTTTATCAACTATTTAATTTATAACTATACTAAATTAAAAATGTTTAATTTTAAGTTATTTCCCTAGGGATGGAGAGATGGATATTTCGACTGAAGACATTGTTGGTCATAAAGTGGGATTTGAGGTGTTGATGGGAAAACATACAAAGTTATGGAAGTATCGTCCTGAAAATCTTACGAGGGTGAACGAAAAAAAATATTTGGAATGCAATCACTAAATGCCGTCCCAAAAATTAGTGTTCGATAAAATTAATGTACGGAGGCGTCGAGATTGCTTTATTATTTTACTGAAATGACTTCATTTTCGTGGGAAGAGAAGTGACATCGCTGTGTAAGCGTGAGATGTTGAATGAATTTATGCATCACGAAATTAATAATGAATTATGTTTTTGTATTAGTATTAGGCAGATTGGAATCGGCCAAACTAAAATAGAAGGGTGGTTGGTCTTCCATTGAACAGGTTGGATTCATGAATTTTAATTTTACATGGATTTCTTTTGTCGGCCAATATTATGGAAAAGTTGCGCATTAGGTTGATCCTGAATAAAGAACGTTGAGGTTATCCACGGTTTAAAATAATTTATTGGAAAATCACGACATTTATGAATTTTTATTATTTTTAATATTAAAATATGATAAAATGTTTAATATTTATATTTATAAATTATAATATGAAAAAATATAGAAACAATTATAAAGTTATTATAAATTAATTAGATATTTTTGTGTAAAATGAGATAAATATTGAGAGTTATTTTCCTTTTATATAATTTTTTTTAATTATTTGTAGTTTAATTATTTAGTGCTATTCTTTTTCCTAGTAATTGATTTATTTTTACTTAAGTTCTTGGGGATAATCGTAATATGTATGGTTGATAATTGATTCATTTATATTAGGTTTTTTGATGTTATAAGTAGTCTATATGGTTGGTTGTTGATGTATTTTCGTCAAATCCTTTAGTGTTACATGTGGTCTTTATTACTATTAGTTGATGTAATCTCATCGATTTCTTTAGGTGAGTAGTGGCCTTTACAGTCGATGATTCATCCATTCTCATCGAGTCCTTTGGGGTTATAAGTGGCCTTTCTTATTATCAATTGATCCATCACCATTGAGTGCTTAAGGGTTAGTAGTGGCCTCTATGACTAACATTCATCCATTCCCATTGAGATCATTGGGATTATGAGTTGCTTCTCCAATTGGTGTCTAATCAATTCCTATTAGGTCCTTAGAGGATAGAAATTTCCTTTGTGGCATGCAGTTCATCCATTTCCACTTGCCCATTTAGGTTACAAGTGAGCTCTATGGCCAATGGTTAGTCGATTCCCATCAAAGTCCTTAGGTGTTAACAATGGACCTTATTTTTAGCAGTTGATTCATTCCTATAGAGATCTTTGGAGTTAGTAATGACCATTATACTAGAAATTGATCCATTTCCATCATGTCCCTGGGCATTATGAGTGGCTTGTGCAACTTATGGTTCATCTATATCCATCGAGTCTTTAAAGGCTAGTAGTGGCCCCTATATCTAGTAGTTGATAAATTCTCATCATGTCCTTAAGGTTACAAATGGTCTTTATGGATGGTTAGTTATCCATTCAGATGAGTCCCTATGGCTTAGCAATGGTCTCTGTAGTTAGTGAATTCTCCATCCTCAATCTTTGTACTTAGTGAATGATTCATCCTCATTACTCATTTTTCGTTAGGACAAGTCTCTAAGGTTGGTGAATTATATATTCCCATCAAGTTTATACAATTAGTAGTGGCTTATGTACCTCATAATTGATGCATTCTCATTTCATCATTTGGTGTTAATAGTCACTAATTCTTCCACAAAGGAAATTTTATCTTCCAAAAATAAAATATATAAACAAAGATAGAATCATCTTAACTACTAATTTATTTAAGATCGATGAAAACATTGAATTTTTTTTTAAATCCTTCTAAATTATGTTGAATTTATTATTATTATCAATAATTTTCCTTCCAATAATATGGAAAACTAAAACCCAAATTAAATAGATTTATATTGGTTTGTAATATATGTTTTTTAAATGATAATATTTTAATTGAAAAACCACCCCTATTTCACATTCTATTATCTATCAATGTCATTGAGGGGATGATGACCATTTCCACAATTATATTTAGCAATTATTATATAGTGTTGGTTCTTCATATAATTAAATTAATTTTTTTTAATACATTTCTATCACATCACTTTCTTAACAATGGAAAATTCTATGAATTTCATTAAGTTATAGGTGTGTCTATTTTGGAATAGGACTTCCATAATTTTAATTTAGTTATCAATCATTAGTAGGTGGATGGAAAGAATTTAACCTCCATAAAATATTTTAGAATATTCTCATTAGTAGTATTCGTCACAATTCAAACATTGAGATTTATCTCAAAAACAATTGTGCCTTTTCCGTCATTTTAATTGATTATGTTATGATTTTTTGAATATGTGGTATCAGTAATCCATGGTATCCACACATAGTATTGTAACAAAGTTTATTTATAGATTAAGAATATCCATTAAGAATATTGTTACATGCTTTTTTAAATCTATATATGTTTAATTCATATATTAATTAACTAATAATAATAATAAAGTTATATCCTAGTTAAATTTTATTTTTATTTGTAATATTTGACAATGTAAAATATATTATGATGTAATTGTTTTGATGCATATAAGATTTTATTAGTCATTTAATTTATATGGTTGTAATAGTTATAATTTAATTATATTACACCATAAATTTTAATGTCAATTTTCCTATTTCACTTAAAATAATATTACTTCAAAAACATGTTAAAATTAGTCTTTCCAAAATTTAAAATTAGAATTTTAAAAATGAAAAATTTAATTTCAAAATAATATGTTAAATTCAAAAGATAACACTTTTAGATTTGCTAATAATATTTTTGGAACTAAATTTTGCACATTTTAAATTTAATATTTAGCCTTTTCGTAATTATATTTTGCACTTTCAAAAATAAATATTGTGATTTAATTTTTCAATTTTTCACTTTTAAAATGTAAATTGAATTCCAATTTGACCATATCTAAAATCAAATTTTACACTTTGTAAACCTTAATTTTGCATTTAATTATCAGTAACCTTCAACGCATGTTATTCAATATTTTTAAAATAAGTTATACACATAATTTACAAGTGCCAGAAATTAACGTCTTTAAAATTATCTTTGCATTTAATTATCAGTAACCTTTAACACATGTTATTCAATATTTTAAAATAAGTTATACGCATGATTTACAAGTGCCAGCAATGAATGTCTTTATAATTATCTCTTTGTAATTATATGTATCTTTTATTGTCCCATGGATTATTTTTCATATGATTGTTCAAACGAATTTGTTTTTACATTGTTATAAGTCTTTGTAATTAAACGCATTTTCTCATTTTCTTATAATAGTTATATATGTTTGTAATTATAGGGTAATTATATAGATTTTTAATGGTGAACGATCATTTTTCATAGAGTTGTCTAAAAGAAATATGTTTATATAATTATAATTTTTTATAATTAGGTAGATATGTATTTTTTATTTTAAAATAAATTTAATTATTAATAAATATTGGATAGATAGTAGGATTTAATTTTTATGGAATATTATAAAATATATTTAGTAGTAATCACAAATCAAAGGTTGAAATTTATATCAAAATCAATAATCTCATTTTTGTCATATTAATTAAATTGATTTAAAAAAATCCTCAATAGGGTTGTTAATGGTATTCATTAACAAACTTTGGAGGTTGATCCCACCACCATTGGACATGATGGAAATTTATGTTAAGGGGGTGTGGCCCGCTCCTAGCATGCAAGAGCATGCATGCCACCAGATGGCTTCCAATCGATTTAAATGCTCCCCTACTATGGGGTTCCAAACATTTGACGATGAGGTGAAGGGCAGAGGCGAGGCTGATACCTCGACCTCCCGACTGTTGATGGCTAACTTGTTCTTCGAGGTGTGGGTATATTCATTTGGGTTTGAGTGTTGTGGTGTGAGGGAGTGCACCTGGGTTATTGGTTTCCTATGGTTGCGGTGGTGGGAGAGCAGTAAATTTGGGCACGCAAAAGCAGGCTCGCATATTTTTCTCCTGACAGTCGATGGCTTGAGGTGTGACCTATATTTGAATCGTGGTGAAGTGGTGCAGTCACCTCCCCCCTTTTCTTGCTATGCTGCTTTAATTCTTGTTTAAGTTTCAAGTCTATGAATTTTGGAAATTTTACAGGGTCTATGAGAAACCTGAGTGTCTGGTCTTCAGTGGTTTTAAATAAATTTGGTTGATTCCTGGTTGTAACAACCTTAGAATTAGAATGTTTTGGTTTTTCTTCGAGTTTTTAGTGTTTCTATCTTAAAATTGTGGATTCTAGGCATGCCACTCTTCATATTCCTGGCTCATTCTGTTTCTGAGGGTTCTCTATAAGTGGTGGCTTTCAGGAACTCTATGGTTTTGTTTATGGTTAATGGTGTTGGGGCATGGGGGCTATGTAGCTGGCATTTCTGCATTTGTGGGGAAATTAATTGGGAATCCCTCTCGCTACATGGTCAATGTTATGAGTGTTGGCAATGATGTTGTGGGATGGTGTTTAAGGCTTGGGGAGGTTGTGTCTAGTGTTATTTCTTGTTCTTTGCAGGCAAAGGAAGGCTCAACAATTGTCATAGGTGCACCCCCTTTGCTGCTACCATGCCACCTAGGCAACGCATGCGTTCTTGGAGAGGGGTGGGGGAGTTAGCAGTCAATAAAGGCAATAACAAGTGTGACTTTTCACTCATCAATCTACTTCCATGCATTTTAATTCAGTTCTACTCGATACAAGAGAAATCCATAAGTTGGAAACTCAAGCTGGGGTGGTGAGGCAATCCCACTCTCATTACGAAATTATGGATGATGTGTCAACATAGATTCCAAACATTGGATACACCAGGGGAAGGAAGAAGCAATATTTAAATTCAGTGGCTTTACATTGGTAGATGAAAAGTATGATAGGGATTTTTTTAAGGACAAGCAGATGGAGAGGTATAATTTCTTTGCATCCTTCGAAGACATTAAAAAAGTGTTGAGGAATCAGCAATTCAACTTGGACAGATTGAATGCAAGGTTTTCCCATGTGGAAGGACATTTACATTGTGAATCTGATAATTTTGAACCTTTAGGATAGATCGCCATAGCTCTATCTACCATCTTATCTTATGAGTTTAAATGATCCTTCTTGTTTTCCAGTCGTATTTATGTTATGCATGTTTGTTTTTGTTTTGGACAACCCAATAATAAGGGCTTTTATATTCTCTAGTATAATTTGGATATAGTTGTATGTTGAATTTTGAAGCCATGGAGTATGTAGAGAAGTGTTGCCAATTTCAATCCATGATAGTACAAGTGAAGCATAAAAAAGTCCTTTACTGGTTCCTGCTACATTAATATATTTTTTATTTTTGATAATATAAAGCATTAATTTATGGAAAAAAATGTCATATAAACATGAGCTAGGGTTTTTTAAACATGTTGTATTAATAATTCATAATATTGTAACCATAGTTAAAATGAATCTCCATAATTAATAGTTAATAATCTTATTATATATTTATATATATATATATATATATATAATATTATGTTTTTTAAATTTTAATAAATATGAACTAAAATTTTAAAATTAAATTTTCCATTTTTCATTTTATTTTTTATTTATTAATCTTACTTTATTTCTAATACAAAAATATTTCAATATAATAAGAAATAACAAATACACGTGACTCAATTCTTCTAAAATTTTCTATTGGTTAATTTTTTAAATAAGAAAATATTAAAGGAATACTATGAAATTTATCAAACACAATAAAATATTGAAAAAACTGAAATTTTATTAATCATATAAAACATTATTATAGATAAGATATTAATAAATGGTCCTTATTAATAAAAATCAATAATATCTATAAAAATGGCTACTGTAATATTTTTTTTCTAATCTTGTTTATCATATAAATATTAACTAAAACAACTATAAATAAATATAAATAAACATTTCTACATTTCAAGAAAATAAATTAAATACATTAATATCCATAAACTTAGAAATAGGGTTATTCATATCAATAACTAATATTCATTAAAAGTTCACCAATAAAAAAAACTGATTTGACAATTAAAAAGATTCATTCCTAAATATTTTGGTTTTCCTAAACCAAAAAAAATCAATTCGATAACATCGTGATATATTTCTAATAGTAGATCATAATTAAAAGGCATCCATCTCCATCACATAGTCTTCTTTCGTGAATTGAATTTTATTAATTTAAAAAGGAAAATTACATTAGAAAATCATATATATTAAAATATATCTACTACTCCCTTAGATTCAAAATTTAGGATGATTTATGGGTGTCTGTTTTCTTCTCTCTTTTCAACATTAATTTGAACTATGTATCACAAATAAGGATAATTTGAACTATGTATCACAAATAAGGATAATGTTGATTCTTCATTTTCTTGAGAAACTGTCATAATAATTGGATTGGGTTCAAAAGATTTTTCTCGCTATTTGACTAGCTCGATTCATTATTATTTTTTCTCACAGATTGCAAGTAAAATTATAGCTAAGATTTTTTCTCCGCTAAGAATTATGTTGGTACTACTAGAGTTGACTTAGATCTTAAGATGCTAAGTTGTTCGGTGATGTCTTCTGTTATTGGGAGCTTTTCTTCTTTTTACCTACATAAATTTTGGCATCTATTGTTGCCTTTGTCTCTTGCCAAGCATGATTACTTTTTTTCGTGGTGACAACCATCTTTAGAAAAGGACATGCATATTGAAGGTGTCTAAGTTGTTGGAAAATTCTACACTTGAACACATTGTTTCCATAATCCAAAGGGTGGGAATTGTTTGTATTCCCCATTTTAGGAGTTTATATGGAAAACCTTCCTTGAGCTCCACTTCCACAAATACGTGGATAAAAATTACGAAACTTTTTGACAATATTTCACCATATTCTTTGATAAAGCAACCTATGGAGTCACCAATGTCATCTAGGATCTTTGGCCAGATCCATTGAAGGTGCAAGTTTGGGAGCTTAGCCCAAACCGGTATTTGGAAGGAATTCATGGTAAGAGGATTAAACTCTGAAAACCAAGGCTGAATCAAAAGGTCAGCTCTACCCCAAAACTAGGGATCCTAGTCTAAAACCCTCTTCTGGTCTTCAAGATCCTTAAACAAAACCACAAAAAAACATTTCAAGCAAAATAACAAATCTATGTTATGGGATGCGTTCTGGTGAACCCATCCCACAGAGTGAGAGCCCCATCACTGAAGCCCAAAAGTCATTGAAGCAACATATAATTCCTCGACTTTTAAAATATGTTGTCCTTTTCTTATTAATGATCTCATTCACCTCTACCATTGAAGTGTCTAAATAATGATCTACCACAAAAGCTTTCCCTGAAAGCTTCTTCTGTGACTAAGAACATATATCTATAATCAGAACATATATCCATCGTTAAGGCATCCTTGAAAGACATGGCTCCTCTGGGCTTGGAAGAAGAAGATTCCCGACCATGCCTAACACCTCCTTTTAGCTATGAAGATAATGAAATGATGGCATCCTTCTTTATGCCATAATCTCTTAGACGTTTTTCCATCTTTAATTATCTCCCCCATGGAAGAGTCTCAATTCTTCCACATAAGTCCCTGCCAACTTTTGAATGGTGTTGGCAAGTAATTAATTTCTAAGTCCCTAATACCTTTCTTATCCAATTCCCTTCCAACAAGCTTTGCGAAGGAGGCTAATGACCTAAGGAAACAACACTTGCTGGGAACTTATGTCAAAAAATTTGCGTTCTTTGTCATACCCCTAATGGATTTCTCACTCACATTTTTGCGAAAAAATTATATACATTCTTTTCTAGACACATTCACTATACCCTTTTGTTCCCACACACTCTAGAACAGCCATGGAACACGAGCATTGTTCAAAAACTACAAGCAGAGGAGTGCCCTCCCCTGTTTGGAGAGATTTGACAGCCACTTTATAATGGCTACCATGCCCCGAGTGACCATCTCGTTCACATGTTTCCACGAATAGTTTATTGGGCTCTAGGGCTGACAAAGGAACTGGTGTTAAGGCCATATCAACCAGCCTGAAGACGCATAACAAGTGAATGGCACCTTTAACAACGTCTCCTTCCAAAGAACTGCCAAGCCCATAGACACTTTCAACCAAACCTTCCACGACCAACCTAAAGATGCCATTCAAAACATTTGCTATAAGGATCCATTATCATGTCTATTGTCCCGTCAGCCACCATGCCTTGCGTCTAGACAAGACAAGAGTCCAAAAAGAAAGAAGAGGCCATGGTTG
Organism: Pinus tabuliformis; assembly: GCA_031772625.1. Classification (NCBI taxonomy): domain Eukaryota; kingdom Viridiplantae; phylum Streptophyta; class Pinopsida; order Pinales; family Pinaceae; genus Pinus; species Pinus tabuliformis. Next base: position 1,646,480,572 of record CM062816.1, on the reverse strand, counting down.
AAGCCATTGCTTATCCATAAAGTCATTCGTGGATCTACTGCTACGAGGAATTCAGACCCTAAAAGACTGATTCAACTTGCGTCCATGGCCATGGAGGGGGAAGCATTTGACCTCTACTATATTATCTCCCCCTCCGATGCTTGTTACGATGTTCTGGCATGCGGCTACATCGCCATCCAAGTTCTGCTAAAGAAAAAAACCCTAGCACCTTTCACAACCTCCATCCCTCCCCATTTGAGACAGATAAAATGTCTCGATCACATAGTTATATTCATGTTTCAATTTAATATCATTGTGACATCATTTTTATTCCAAGTGGTTATAAGATTGAAAAGGAAAATGTCCAAAGAAATGTTAGGGTGATAGCTAATAAAATTAACATCTTGAACTTTTCTTCCGAACAATAAATATTAAGAACTAAACAACTTTTGTTAAAAAAAAATTGTAAATGTTGCATGTATTACTTGATATTCTTCTTTCTTTTTCTCATATGGCTTCAAGTTTGTTGTTGTACTAAGATTGAAATTCTGATATGTGGCTAGCTTATATATATAATTAATAGGATTTAATATTTTTTTTCCCTCTTAAATTTCCATAATACTAGTGATATGTGGCTAGCTTATATATAAAATATATAAACTCTCTTAAATTTCCAATTTCAATAAAAGTATTCCATATATATATATATTAACAAATTGAGCAATTTAACAAATATTATGTTTTTAATAATGAATTATTTTAAAAATACTTTTTCACAATTTAAATAAAATTAAAAAAATTATTTCAAAATAAAATATATTAATATTAAAATGCTTTTGAGATGAACCTAATATTTAATTTATAATTTTGGCAAAAAAAATTAAAATGAAATTTGATTAATAAATATCATATAACATTAATTAAAAATTTGAAAAAGATTAAAAATAGGTTTTGATTAATAGATATTGAAAACAAAAATGAAAATATTTATTCATTCAAATTAAAAATGAATTAAATTATTTAAGATTTTTTTTCCATATTTATTATGATTTCAGAAATATTTAAATGAATTAGTTCGACCTTTCTTACCTTTATCATGCAAAGACGTGATCACTCTGAAACTCTAAAAAAAGTTGTCTCACTTCATGACATGTCTGGTAGCAACATCGATGTTACCTTCTAGGGAAAACATTGAAATGTCGAAGGACGTGCACTCTTCAGTCTCTGCATGGCGCGTGTTGTTCCAATCCTTGCAATGAGCGGGGGGCGAATTGTCGAGTTCAATGGTCGGGCTATCAGAACTATCCCAACAACTTTCCTTCTTATAAATCCCGATATTTCTAAGACAAACCAACTCAAACAATGGTTTCAAGAAGAAGATGTCAACTCTTCCTTGTCATCGCTCAGCCAAAAATACACATGCATGGCGAACAAACCCCTCGCAAGAAAAATAATTGCTAACATTGTTGCAATGCCCCCAAGAAAAAAACTCTGTGGATTGCCCTTCGTGCTACTGCTACAACAATTAACATGGACGACTTCTACTTCTTTTCATGACCCCTTAGCATTGATGGGATGCAATGCATGAAAAAGTCTTTACGACAAGTTGAAAACACATGGCATTGTTCAAAATATGAAGGCTCCTTCCTAAAATGTTACTACTGATATGTGCTCCGACTCGAATTTCATGACCATGCTGGCCACCTCAAAAATGTGGTTTCTTTCGAGGATGACGCAAATGACCTCTTTGGCATATCAGAAAAGTACCTTTGCCTCCTCTTAAGCGATTCAGGAACTGTCATAGACATATCCAACGGGATCAACGAACGACAATTCCTCTTCACATTGTCTTTCAAAACAGACACTTTCAACGACATTGATTGACTCCACCCAACTCTCATGCACTCTAAATAACTCCCTTATATCTCTGCGTCCACTCTCCTCCTGCAAGACCTGAAACCCATTCTTGCCCCTCCATAAAAGTTTCTTATTGACTATAAACATGTATTTTTCCCCTCTCTCTTATTATTACCCATGCTCTTGTTTTATACACCCTTGCCCTTTAACATCTTTTTGCTTAGATTACCCGCCCACCTCCCCCGTTCTCCATTGGTTCCCATCCTTGACCTTGCAAACAAGTTCCTTACTATGCCCCTCCCTCTCACTATTTCCAACTCCATTCACCCCCTTCACTCTAATTAATCCTCACTTTCCCTTGTGCACCTTGTTAGAACATCTTGTCTGCACTTCTACTCTCTACTTTTGTTTATAAACCTCATCTTTGACAGTGCTTCATGTTGGGTTGTGTTATATTCTTTCCACGACTAGCCCACGTACTTAGTCGGGGGGTTAGAGGGGGGCGGAGCCCCCCTTCGTTGCACCGATTGTGTAGAGGGGGGTCACAGGGGGTTTGAGGCGTACCCATAACCCCACTTTATGGGGTCCGGGGCAGCGCCCCAAAAAAATTTGGTTTTGGACCCTATGTTAGGATGGGCGTACTCACCTATGGTTTTGTGCATGATTTTCGCACCTGTTTTTTGGACGCGATGGTTTTCGGTCCATGGTTTTGGACGCGATGGTTTTCGGTCCATGGTATTGGATGCTTCGTCATGTATAAATATGTATTGTAACATTGAAAGGAATATAATGAAAAATCAAGCTGGTAGTCCCGATTTTGGGATCCAGGGGAAAATTTCTGTGTATATGTGTTTTATGTGTTATGCAAGTAATTTATGTACGGGGTTAAAACCTCCATTTGGTATCAGAGCAGTTTTGGCTTCAAGAGGATGCCTTTGTTGCTGAGCGGTTTCACTCGGGCCTGTGGTAGACCCTGTTCAGTGGGATATCTGCGAGATCCATTCTGGTGGTGAAAGAAGATGGCGAGCAGTGGCAAGATAGAGATTGGGAAATTTAATGGTCAAAGTTTTGAGTTGTGGAAACTCAAGATGGAGGATCTGTTGGTGGATATAGATTAATGGATCGTGGTAGATCTGTGTACTAAACCAACGAGACTGTCTAATGAAGAATGGAAGAAGTTGGATCGGAAGGCAAAGAGCACAATACGATTGTGTGTCTCAAATTCAGCATTGTTGAATGTGTGAGGGGAAGCTACGACGAAGGCTTTGTGGATTAAGTTAGGGACTTTGTACCAATATAAGTCTCTGGTGAATAAACTGTTCCTGCGGAAAAAGTTGTATAACCTGAGGATGAAAGATGGAGACTGGGTGACAGAGCATCTGAACACATTTAATATTGTGGTAAGTCAGTTAGCATCTGTTGATATTAAAATTTCAGATGAAGATATGTGCATCAGTTTGTTTTGTTCTCTACCAAATTCGTGGGATAGTCTGGTTATTGCAATAGGTATCAATGCAACTGCCTTGCAGTTTGATGAAATAGTCTTAGCCTTGCTGACGGAGGAGATGAGATGGAAAAATATGGAGATCCAGAATGGTGATGCCTTTTCTGTACGAGGATAGTCCTAGAGAAAAAACAAAAATAAGTCATCGAGTGGGAGATCTAAATCTAGAGGGAAATCTAAATCTCCAAGAAAACCTGTAAAGGTGGTGTGCTGGAAATGTGGAAAGGAAGGGCACTACAGAAGGGACTATAAATCTAAAGCTCGTGATAAAGGAAAGTGATCTGATGATACTCCTTCTAGAGAGGCGAAAACCACCTCAGATGAATGTGGGGGTGTGTACTTAGCTTATTTTAGTACACATGTAGATCATGAGGCATGGTTGACTAACTCAAGTGTAGCCTTTCACTTCACTCCCCATAGAGAGTGGTTCTGCGAGTATGAGAAATATGATGGTGGTGATGTCATCTTGGGAGATGAGAGGAAGACTAGAACCATTGGTCGTGGAAAAGTAAAGTTGAAGCTGCAAGGTGGAAGTGTTAGAACACTTCCGGGTGTTCTGCATATTCCTTCATTAGCCACAAATCTGATTTTTGTTAGCAAGCTGGATGATGCAGGTGTAAAAATAATGTTCGAGAAGGATACCTGCAAGATAGTTCGAGAAGCATTGGTATTGATGTGGGGAGTTCAGATTGGAACTCTGTACAAGCTGCAAGATAGCACTATTATTGATGGGTGCAATAGTTATGTGGTTCTTGAAAGTGGAGCAGACTATCTAGTGGTCTCCGGAGAGAAGACCATGTTGTGGCATCAAAGGCTTGGAAATATTGGAGAGAAGGGCCTTTGAATACTTCATGGTAAAGGTATGGTAGAAGGTATGAGTAATAGCTCTTTGGATTTTGATTTCTGTGAGTTTCCCCTCTGGTAGTAAGAGGGCAAAACAAATATTAGAACTTGTGCACAGTGATGTGTTTGGACGAAGGTTCCATCACTGGGTAAGTCTGTGTACTATGTATCATTTATAGATGAATTCTCAAGGAGTACATGGATATATTTCCTTAAGAAGAAATTTGAAGCCTTTGACAAGTTTAAAGAATTTAAGGCTCTCGTGGAAAATTAGACGGAGAAGAAGATAAAGGTGTTGAGGACAGATAATGGTGGAGAGTTTTGCAGCAAGGAATTTGAAGAATTCTGTAAGAAGTATGGTATAGCACGACAAAAGACTACTTCATATACACCTCAGCAAAATGGAGTTAAAGAAAGAATGAATAAGACGTTGATGGAAAGGGCAAGAAGCATGCTCAGTGGTGCTAGGTTAGGACAGGAATTCTGGGCAGAGGTGGTGGATACTGCATGTTACTTGGTCAACAGGTCACCTTCATCAGCGTTGGAGGATAAGACTCCACAAGAGTTATGGACTGGTAAGAAACCCTCTCTTTCACATCTGGGGTTATTTGGATGTGATGCATATGTACATGTTCCAAAGGAGAAATGAACCAAGTTCGATAGTAAATCTAAAAAGTGCATCTTTATTGGGTATAAGGATGGTTTAAAGGGTTATAAGCTTTGGAACCCAGTCACGCAGAAGGTTTTGTACAACCGAGATGTGGTGTTCAGAGAGGTAAAAGATGTTATTAAACATGAATTCCAACCAAAGGAACCTACGAAGATGGAGTTTGAGCTTAAGGAGGAAGAATCAGACTCTACAGCAAAGGAGAAATCAAAAGATGAAGAGCCACAAACTCCGGGTGTGAGAAGATCAATTCGAGAAAGAAGGAAGCCAGAAAGGTATAGTCCATCTGCTTTCTATTCAAATTTTTCTTTGTTTGTTACTGATGATGATCCCAGAACTATGAAGGAAGTAGTAGATTCAAAGGATGGTAAACTCTAGAAAGAGGCCATGGTTGATGAAATGGCATCTTTGCACAAGAATGAGGCTTGGGATTTGGTGGAGTTTCCGGCTAAAAGGAAACCCATTGGCAGCAAATGGGTGTTCAAGAAGAAGGAAAATGCAGAAGGAAAGGTGGAGAAATACAAAGCTCGGTTGGTAGCAAAAGGTTATTCCCAGGTGTCGGGAATTGATTTTGGTGATATTTTTTCTCCTGTTGCCAAGGTAACTTCTATTAGATTACTTTTATCTATTGTTGCTGCTTTGATTTTGAAGTAGAACAGATGGATGTGAAGACAACATTTCTTCACGGGGATCTGGAAGAGGAGATCTACATGAAGCAACCTGAAGGCTTTATGGTGAAGGGTAAGAAAGAACTGGTATGTAAGTTAAAGAAGTCTCTGTATGGGTTAAAACAGTCACCAAGGATGTGGTATCAGAAATTTGATACATTTATACGGGGACTTGGCTTCACAAGAAGAAAAGTAGATCACTGTGTGTATTTTAAATTAATTGGTGACCATGTTATTTATCATGTCTTGTATGTAGATGATATGTTGCTGGTTGGAAATGACAAAGAAATTATCCAGGATTTGAAGACCCAATTGTCCTCCAAATTTGACACGAAAGGTCTTGGTGCTGCAAACTATATTTTGGGCAATTTTAAAAGAGATCAGACAAAGAGAGGAGCTCTGGTTAAACTAGAGGAAGTATGTCGAGACAATATTGCAGAGGTTTAATATGCAGGATAGTAACCGGTGAAGGTTCATATCATGTAGGTGTGAAGTTATCTGCTGAACAGTGTCCCAAGACACAGGAATAAGAAGAGGACATGTCCCGTGTTCCATATGCAAGTGCAGCCGGTAGCCTGATGTATGCAATGGTCTATACTAGACCAGACATTGCACATGTAGTGGGAGTATTGAGTAGGTTTATGTCAAAACCAGAGAAGGAGCATTGGACAACAGTGAAGCGGGTTTTCAGGTATTTGCATGGCACTAGTGATTATGGTTTGTGCTACCAAGGAAGACCAAGATTGGACAGAATGTTGGATATTCATTTCTTTGTTGATGCAGACTGGGCTGGAGATCTGGATCAGAGAAGATCTACAAGTGGGTATATGTTTAACCTATTTCGAGGTGCAGTTAGTTGGATGAGTAAGAAACAATCTGTAGTGGCACTATCAACTATAGAGGTAGAATACATGGCAGCCACTCATGCAAGCAAGGAAGCAGTTTGGTTGCAGAGATTGTGTTCAAGTATGGGGTTAGTACAAGGAGCTATAAGGATAGACTATGACAGCCAAAGTGCAATTTTCTTGGCAAAGAACCCCGCGTATCATTCAAAGATAAAGCACATTGATGTTCAGTATCACTTTGTGAGGGATATTATAGAAGACAAAAAGGTGTTGCTGGTAAAGGTGGGCACTTTGAAGAATACTACGGATGCATTGACAAAATCTGTGAGATCTGAGAAGTTCTCTTGGTCTAGAGAGACAATGGGAATTTCAGGGCTGGAAAAATGACTAAGCTCTCTTGTGGCCCCCTGTGGAAAGAAAACAACAAGTGGGAGAATGTTGGGTTGTGTTATATTCTTTCCATGACTAGCCCATGTAGTTAATCGTGGGGTTAGAGAGGGGGCTGAGCCCCCCTTCGTTGCACTGATTGTGTAGTGGTGGAGGTCATAGGGGGTTTGAGGTGTACCCGTAACGCCACTTTATGGGGTCCTCGGTAGCGCCCCAGAAAATTTTGGTTTTGGACCCTATGTTAGGATGGGCAGACCAACCTATGGTTTTGGGCATGATTTTCGCACATGTTTTTGGACACGATTTTTTTAGTCCATGGTATCAGATGCTTCGGCATGTATAAATATGTATTGTAACATTGAAAAGAATATAATGAAAAATCAAGCTGGTAGTCCCCGTTTTGGGATCCAGGGGAAAATCTCTGTGTATATGTGTTATGCTCTCGCATTATTTATTTTATGTGTTTTAAAATTTGTATGCAGGTAATTTCTGTACGGGTTACTTTTTTAATGCTTTCTCATAACTATATGGGCCCTCTCTCACTTGTGATGGTTCTCGTGAACATATCGGCCCTCTCTCACTTGTAATGGTTCTCGTGAACATATGGGCAACCATGATGTTTTTTGTTTCCTTGTCCATATATGGCCATTCGCTCACTTGTAACGTCTATTGTAAATATATGGGCATTCGCTCACTTGTATTTCACTATCCTTTCTCATTTTTTAGCTTCTTTGCAATCCACAAACATTATTTGAATGCATATGAATATGATATGCTTAGTATGGAAAACAATACACAAGTAATGCTTATAATTATGGTCATATGCATAAATGGGATTCCTTTAGTCTAGGCCAAATATGAATAATGTTATTGCTTCCAAAATTAATAGTAGTCATTTGAACATACCAACATGTAATATTTAAATTCGAACAAATGCAACACAAAAATCAATAGCATTCACTTCTAACTTCGTATTACACCTGCAATTCGTATTTGGCACATTAGGTAGTGAATGCAATTTCGCTAAAAGCAACACTCGCACCATATATATGTTACTATGTTTTGTAATGAAAAAAAAACATACAAAGAATATAACTTCAAACAAACAAACAAGAAATGCCTGATATGCATAATTAACTCGCCTTTGCTCCTAATTCACTTACACCTCTAAGTTTGAAAAAAAAAATCTTGTTTGAGTAGCTATGAAAACCACCCTAGAGAATAGTATGGAGAAGTAACAATGATGATGCCACTATGCAGTTAACAAGGATAGAATAAATGCACATCGTTGGCTTCTCTACAACAGTCGTCAATCAAACCTTCCCAATCAAGCCAACACAAACGAAACTCTCATTCCTTCCCAGATTCGTTTCCCTCCCTTACCTTCCACCCAACCTATTTGGTTTTCCCTTCCATGTCCACTTGCCGACCAATCCTTTCGAAACCCTAGCCTTTCTTCACCTCCCACCTTCCATGTGCAATCACCCCCCCACGTGGCTTCCTCCTTAACTTCCCAACAATTCCACAACAACGATCTTCATCATGCACATTTTCGCTTCTATGAAAGGATTGATGCAAGTTTGTTCCACTGGTCATGAAGCTTACCCATCTATGAAAATAAAATAAAAATATTGTATCATTATCTATTCTAGTTGTGCCTCTAAGCGAACTCTCCATTGTTTCTTCTCCTAAAAAAACATGGACCCAGGAAACCAACCCCATGTCCTCTCTTTCCTAACTCAAGTTGAATAGATGCTCATTGCCCTTGTCAACCTTGTTCTTCAAGTGACCAATGCACGTGGAGGGGAATTTAAACATTTTGACCATACTATTAGCTTCCATCAATATATAACTAATATTATCACCTTCCTTCCCCAAACCCTCTCAGAAATAAACGACCTTGTTGTCAATAAAAGTAGCAATGAACACAAATCCTATGAATTCTTTATTAGCAGATCACATGTTCTTGCAACTTTGGAATTCAAGCTAGAAAATGACCCATACTACAAAGATGTTCATATTAACCCACTTGCACTTTATGTTTTGCCTATTACCCCTTTAGAAATTTCTGGTATCCTACGCGGTTTCACCACCAACTCCCTTGCACCCCAAGAAGCCCTCTCTGAAACTCTTGATCATGAAATTCTACACCCATGCCTGTCTGACCTTCAACCATCCTCATTTGTTGAAACTCTAGCAAATTCTCATACGAAAATTGATGAAATACTTGCCTACATAGAATTCTCCAATTCCACAGCCACCCATTCACTTCAATGGCCCATTATTGGTGTTTCTCCAGTCAATGAATACAACATAGAGGGCCTCTTCTCCATGGCCTTACGCACGTTGTTCCCCACTGGCTATGCCATGATTAACCAACCAATAATTGAAAAAGTTGATATGCAAGAATACACTTTGCATCTAATGTGATACCATGAAAATCACTTTGGCCAACATCTTATATTTAGATATTACTTATACAGCCTTATCATGTAGCATCACAACCAAGCAATTTCTTTTGTCTTCATGAAAAGGTACCTTGCAAAAACCTTGCCAACAATTGTTGTAAACCTTCACCACCACCTTTAACAACCTCCACCTTCAACAATTCCAGACCAGATTATGCGCTTCGGCTCATCCATGCGCGGGATTCAATCTTTTTGGACCAGGGCTAGAGGAGAGTTTAGTGACATGTTCATTCAACAAGGTAACCCTACCTTCTTCTTCACACTAAGGGAAATTGATACCAAATGGCATGACTTACATATGGCCATGCCTTCCATTCCTTCATCTAATGCGAATGATCAAACTCGGTGGAGAATCCAAAACATTGTTGCAAACCCTCATCGTGCATCTCAATACATCCATTGCAGAGTCTCAATATTCTTAAAAGAGGTCCTACTAAAAGGATTCCTTGTAAATGATTTCTAGTGCAAGTACGAATATACCATTGTTTTCCCTTCTCTACTTTTTGTACTTTTCCTTTCATGCATCCCTCTTACTTCTTCCCATCTTACTTTCTAAGGTATGAATGGCTACAAAGAGGCTCTACACATATACGTGGGTTCCTATCGTTCGAAAATGTACTTGATATGGATGCCCTTGACTGGACTAGAGATACAGATGTATGTGCAGCCAAATATTTATTCAATACATACATCACTGCTTGAAACCCTTGCCCTCTCCAGAACAAGACTCCTGGACTACATCGATAATCTATATGCAATCCCTGCCTCTTTGCGACAAATGAAAAATTTTCCTCCAATGACCTCTGAGACTATGAGGATCTTGTGAACTACATTGAAAGGAACATAGATTGTCATTCCTCTACATGCCTTCACAAAAGAAATAACTATACTACTTGCAGCTAGGGAGCCCTCTGGGAATTACGCGAGACCTCTTCTTTAGAAATCGATACTTCTGGTCAGAAAACGTATTCTCCTACCATAAATGATGAAAAGTTAAATGTCCACAACTTTCATATGCTTGCAATCTGGAGGGCCAACATTGAATTCCAATCGGTTCTCTCGCGCCGTGATGTTTTGAACTACATTGAAAAGTATGCAGTGAAAGCTGAGTCAAAGTCCGAAAGCTACCACCAGATGTTAGCAAAACTTGCACAGAGTCCCCCCCCTTTATGCCCCTATTATTACTGTCTTCCGCAAACTCCTAACCGAAATGGTTGCTAACAGGGACATTTGTGCACAAGAAACATTCCATATGCTCCAAAAATTCCCACTAACACATTTCAATCATTCTTTTGTCTCCCTCGATGTTAAGAAAGACAATTTCAACCATGTTTCACAAAACTTGGATGACCATCTTCCAACAACACCCTTCATCACCTCATACATGCAAATACTTCATGCACTTGAGTCATTGCCTCTTATTGAAATTGCACAGTCCTGGTCATTCTCCTCCCATCGTAATACATCACCATGGAAACACATGTTCCCTCCCATGGTTGTATGCATCATTCCTTGTTACACCTCAATTAAGCCAAAGATTTAGAAAGTTGTGTAGACTTTTGTTGGAGTGAACTCCTTTTGTACTCCCATTTTGTAGACTGCCTGACAATATTGGTGAAATTGAGGCAGTTGTTGCAAATTGGCAACAAATTAGCAACATGTATTAATCATGGAATGTTTAACGGGCGCCTTCAAAACCACCCCTCTTCAACTCTGATGATTTCTCTTTGATGAAATGCAACCCCAACCCCCCCCCCCTCCCCCTTCAACTCTGATGATTTCTCTCTGATTTCTCTCTGACCATACTATTAGCTTCCATCAATATATAACTAATATTATCACCTCCCTTCCCCAAACCCTCTCAGAAATAAACGACCTTGTTGTCAATAAAAGTAGCAATGACCACAAATCCTATGAATTCTTTATTAGCAGATCACATGTTCTTGCAACTTTGGAATTCAAGCTAGAAAATGACCCATACTACAAAGATGTTCATATTAACCCACTTGCACTTTATGTTTTGCCTATTACCCCTTTAGAAATTTCTGGTATGCTACGCGGTTTCACCACCAACTCCCTTGCACCCCAAGAAGCCCTCTCTGAAACTCTTGATCATGAACTTCTACACCCATGCCTGTCTGACCTTCAACCATCCTCACTCGTTGAAACTCTAGCAAATTCTCATACAGAAATTGATGAAATACTTGCCTACATAGAATCCTCTAATTCCACAGCCACCCATTCACTTCAATGGCCCATTATTGGCGTTTCTCCAATCAATGAATACAACATAGAGGGCCTCTTCTCCATGGCCTTACGCACGTTATTCCCCACTAGCTATGCCATGATTAAACAACCAATAATTGCAAAAGTTGATATGCAAGAATACACTTTGCATCTAATGTGATACCATGAAAATCACTTTGGCCAACATCTTATATTTAGATATTACTTATACAGCCTTATCATGCAGCATCACAACCAAGCAATTTCTTTTGTCTTCATGAAAAGGTACCTTGCAAAAAGCTTGCCAACAATTGTTGTAAACCTTCACCACCACCTTTAACAACCTCCACCTTCAACAATTCCAGACCAGATTATGCGCTTCGGCTCATCCATGCGCGAGATTCAATCTTTTTGGACTAGGGCTAGAGGAGAGTTTAGTGACATGCTCATTCAACAAGGTAACCCTACCTTCTTCTTCACACTAAGTGAAATTGATACCAAATGGCATGACTTACATATGGCCATGCCTTCCATTCCTCCATCTAATGCGAATGATAAAACTCGGTGGAGAATCCAAAACATTGTTGCAAACCCTCATCGTGCATCTCAATACATCCATTGCAGAGTCTCAATATTCTTAAAAGAGGTCCTACTAAAAGGATTCCTTGTAAATGATTTCTAGTGCAAGTACGAATATACCATTGTTTTCCCTTCTCTAGTTTTGTACTTTTCCTTTCATGCATCCCTCTTACTTCTTCCCATCTTACTTTCTACGGTATGAATGGCTACAAAGAGGCTCTACACATATACGTGGGTTCCTATCGTTCGAAAATGTACTTGATATGGATGCCCTTGACTGGACTAGAGATACAGATGTATGTGCAGCCAAATATTTATTCAATACATACATCACTGCTTGAAACCCTTGCCCTCTCCAGAACAAGACTCCTGGAATACATCGATAATCTATATGCAATCCCTGCCTCTTTGCGACAAATGAAACATTTTCCTCCAATGACCTCTGAGACTATGAGGATCTTGTGAACTACATTGAAAGGAACATAGATTGTCATTCCTCTACATGCCTTCACAAAAGAAATAACTATACTACTTGCAGCTAGGGAGCCCTCTGGGAATTACGCGAGACCTCTTCTTTAGAAATCGATACTTCTGGTTAGAAAACGTATTCTCCTACCATAAATGATGAAAAGTTAAATGTCCACAACTTTCATATGCTTGCAATCTGGAGGGCCAACATTGAATTCCAATCGGTTCTCTCGCGCCGTGATGTTTTGAACTACATTGAAAAGTATGCAGTGAAAGCTGAGTCAAAGTCTGAAAGCTACCACCAGATGTTAGCACAACTTGCACAGAGTCCCCCCCCTTTATGCCCCTACTATTACTGTCTTCCGCAAACTCCTAACCGAAATGGTTGCTAATAGGGACATTTGTGCACAAGAAACATTCCATATGCTCCAAAAATTCCCACTAACACATTTCAATCATTCTTTTGTCTCCCTCGATGTTAAGAAAGACAATTTCAACCATGTTTCACAAAACTTGGATTACCATCTTCCAACAACACCCTTCATCACCTCATACATGCAAATACTTCATGCACTTGAGTCATTGCCTCTTATTGAAATTGCATAGTCCTGGTCATTCTCCTCCCATCGTAATACATCACCATGAAACACATGTTCCCTCCCATGGTTGTATGCATCATTCCTTGTTACACCTCAATTAAGCCAAAGATTTAGAATGTTGTGTAGACTTTTGTTGGAGTGAACTCCTTTTGTACTCCCTTTTTGTAGACTGCCTGACGATATTGGTGAAATTGAGGCAGTTGTTGCAAATTGGCAACAAATTAGCAACATGTATTAATCATGGAATGTTTAATGGGCGCCTTCAAAACCACCCCTCTTCAACTCTGATGATTTCTCTCTGATGAAGTGCAACCCCAACCCCCCCCCCCCCTTCCCCCTTCAACTCTGATGATTTCTCTCTGATTTCTCTCTGACCATACTATTAGCTTCCATCAATATATAACTAATATTATCACCTCCCTTCCCCAAACCCTCTCAGAAATAAACGACCTTGTTGTCAATAAAAGTAGCAATGACCACAAATCCTATGAATTCTTTATTAGCAGATCACATGTTCTTGCAACTTTGGAATTCAAGCTAGAAAATGACCCATACTACAAAGATGTTCATATTAACCCACTTGCACTTTATGTTTTGCCTATTACCCCTTTAGAAATTTCTGGTATGCTACGCGGTTTCACCACCAACTCCCTTGCACCCCAAGAAGCCCTCTTTGAAACTCTTGATCATGAACTTCTACACCCATGCCTGTCTGACCTTCAACCATCCTCACTCATTGAAACTCTAGCAAATTCTCATACAGAAATTGATGAAATACTTGCCTACATAGAATCCTCTAATTCCACAGCCACCCATTCACTTCAATGGCCCATTATTGGCATTTCTCCAGTCAATGAATACAACATAGAGGGCCTCTTCTCCATGGCCTTACACACGTTGTTCCCCAATAGCTATGCCATGATTAACCAACCAATAATTGCAAAAGTTGATATGCAAGAATACACTTTGCATCTAATGTGATACCATGAAAATCACTTTGGCCAACATCTTATATTTAGATATTACTTATACAGCCTTATCATGCAGCATCACAACCAAGCAATTTCTTTTGTCTTCATGAAAAGGTACCTTGCAAAAACCTTGCCAACAATTGTTGTAAACCTTCACCACCACCTTTAACAACCTCCACCTTCAACAATTCCAGACCAGATTATGCGCTTCGGCTCATCCATGCACGGGATTCAATCTTTTTGGACTAGGGCTAGAGGAGAGTTTAGTGACATGCTCATTCAACAAGGTAGCCCTACCTTCTTCTTCACACTAAGTGAAATTGATACCAAATGGCATGACTTACATATGGCCATGCCTTCCATTCCTCCGTCTAATGCGAATGATAAAACTCGGTGGAGAATCCAAAACATTGTTGCAAACCCTCATCGTGCATCTCAATACATCCATTGCAGAGTCTCAATATTCTTAAAAGAGGTCCTACTAAAAGGATTCCTTGTAAATGATTTCTAGTGCAAGTACGAATATACCATTGTTTTCCCTTCTCTACTTTTTGTACTTTTCCTTTCATGCATCCCTCTTACTTCTTCCCATCTTACTTTCTAAGGTATGAATGGCTACAAAGAGGCTCTACACATATACATGGGTTCCTATCGTTCGAAAATGTACTTGATATGGATGCCCTTGACTGGACTAGAGATACAAATGTATATGCAGCCAAATATTTATTCAATACATACATCACTGCTTGAAACCCTTGCCCCCTCCAGAACAAGACTCCTGGAATACATCGATAATCTATATGCAATCCCTGCCTCTTTGCGACAAATGAAAAATTTTCCTCCAATGACCTCTGAGACTATGAGGATCTTGTGAACTACATTGAAAGGAACATAGATTGTCATTCCTCTACATGCCTTCACAAAAGAAATAACTATACTACTTGCAACTAGGTAGCCCTCTAGGAATTGCGCGAGACCTCTTCTTTAGAAATCGATACTTCTGGTCAGAAAACATATTCTCCTACTATAAATGATGAAAAGTTAAATGTCCACAACTTTCATATGCTTGCAATCTGGAGGGCCAACATTGAATTCCAATCGGTTCTCTCGCGCCGTGATGTTTTGAACTACATTGAAAAGTATGCAGTGAAAGCCGATCCAAAGTCCGAAAGCTACCACCAAATGCTAGCAAAAGTTGCACAGAGTCCCCCCCCTTTATGCCCCTACTATTACTGTCTTCCGCAAACTCCTAACCGAAATGGTTGCTAATAGGGACATTTGTGCACAAGAAACATTCCATATGCTCCAAAAATTCCCACTAACACATTTCAATCATTCTTTTGTCTCCCTCGATGTTAAGAAAGACATTTTCAACCATGTTTCACAAAACTTGGATGACCATCTTCCAACAACACCCTTCATCACCTCATACATGCAAATACTTCATGCACTTGAGTCATTTCCTCTTATTGAAATTGCATGGTCCTGGTCATTCTCCTCCCATCGTAATACATCACCATGAAACACATGTTCCCTCCCATGGTTGTATGCATCATTCCTTTTTACACCTCAATTAAGCCAAAGATTTAGAATGTTGTGTAGACTTTTGTTGGAGTGAACTCCTTTTGTACTGCCCTTTTTGTAGACTGCCTGACGATATTGGTGAAATTGAGGCAGTTGTTGCAAATTGGGAACAAATTAGCAACATGTATTAATCATGGAATGTTTCACGGGCGCCTTCAAAACCACCCCTCTTCAACTCTGATGATTTCTCTCTGATGAAATGCAACCGCAACCCCCCCCCCCCCCGCCACCATAAACATGGATGAATAGAAATTCCTCTCTCAACTCCACCCAGGTAACAACATCCTCCTTTATGAGCTTGACATGCTTGGCCATCATGACTTTGATGCAAACCATAATTGGGACCACTCTCTTATCCCTTCACACTTGCAAGAGATGACCATTCACTTCATAGAATTCAACCGCTCCTCCACAACACTCTACCAAATTCCCTCTCCAAATCAACATTCCCTTTCGTCCTTGTCCCCAAGCCACACCATGACATTCAATATCATTTTTTCCCACTTCTCCAAGAGTGCCTCCACTGCACCGTTAAGGATTCTCATCCAAGACACTACTAGAACTGGCAAGTCTTTCCTAATTGATTGCCTCAAAAATGCCTTTATAACCAGCTCTACCAATGGATAAAACCCACTATTCTTGCTTACTCCAAATGGTGTCGCAACATTCAACATAAATTCCCTAACCATACATTATGATCTTTGCATCCTTGTCTCCTGTATGCAACCTTTTGAAGGTCAATCCCTACTAAACCTTCAATAACACCTCTAGCATGTCAAATACATTCTCATTGATGAAATGAGCCTCAATGGTCCGAAAATGCTTGCTCAGATTGATGAACGTTTGTGAGAGGCATTCCCATCCAATAGAAACAACCCATTTGGTGGATGATATATAATCCTTGTGGGGGACCTTAGGAAATTTCCACTTGTTAAAGATACACCAATGTATGTAGGCATGTCTCATGGAAATTCTCTTTGGTGGAGCTTCGATACTATTGTCACGCTTTCAACAATATTTCGCCAGCAAGTAACAAGCCCTAAGAAGATTTCATTTTACCAACTCCTCTCCAACCTTTGTAATGCAACCCCCACAGTGGATGATTAGAAACTTCTCATGATGCATTCAAAATCCAATCTTCCACAAGACGAGCTGCAAACATTCTCTAATTCTATGCACCTCTATGCAACAAATGGGTCTATTACACTACATAATAAAACCATTCTAAACAAATTGAACCTACCAATTTCATGCTACTATGCTGAGAAAAGGACATAAATTCTCTCCGCTAACTAGGAATATGAGAAACTGGCTACATAAGTGCTTCTCTATATTGGTCAACATGTGATTTTAACAAGCAACTTGTGGGTTGAAGCAGGCCTTGTTAATGGTTTGATAGGGAATGTTGCTTCTATTTTCTACACACCTAGTTCTCAGCCTCTGGAACTCCCATCATTTGTTTTTGTTGATTCCATGCACTACAAATTTCCACCATGGGATGCCTCAAATCCAAAATATGTTCCAATCGCCCCCTAACAAGGGGTTCTTGTACACAAATGCCGCTTTGCATGGCATGGGGCCTAACAATCCATAAATCACAAGGCATGACACTACAAAAGGAATTAATCGATATTGGCAACATTGATCGTGAGGGCCTAACAATCACAACCATATCTAGAGTAATATCATTGAATGATAATTACATCTCTCCAAATTTCTCCTTCACACGCTATGCACGCATGTAAGAAAATCCTTATGTGCTTCAGAGAAAAATATAAGAAACATACCTTATCTCCAAATATTTGAATCAAACTACTTGAAGACCTTCTCCCTTTTGTAGATTTCCTTCCTTTTCATTTCACTTGAACATGTTTCATATTCTCTCTCCTTTTAACACCTTAAAATCTCTGTTTGTTACCTATTCCATTTATAATATACTTTCACTTTCAGAAGGTTGCTACTATTTTTCTTCTAAGCTTTCCCTTTTAATTAATGAATTTAGACATGTTCGCTTACACATTTTCCTTTTGCTTGCACAAATAGATGGATGCACAATATGTTTTCCATCTCTACACGTTTTTCGATCAAATACATGAACAAGAGGATTCTCTTTTGAATATACAAGCACAATTCCTATGCTCTCATACTTTTCCTCTAAAGTAGATGCGTCCAACTCTCCAACTGCTTAAAAAGATTAAATCTTGCATGCATGTCCTCATCCATGTACATGAAAGGGATGAAAACAGGCAACTTCGAGCATATTATCTTGATCGCGTCGCAAATCTAGATATCAATTGGTGTTGTATATGACACACACCATCTTATATTTACGACTAGGAATTCTCCTACAGGGAAAAAAACATGCACTTTGGTTTAAGGACTTCAAACAATTTCGTTTTCCAGTCCACTACATGCTTCTACTTTTATAGAAAATAATACATGTTATTTCATCAAAGTTTTCTCTCTTTACAGTAACTTATATAGAAAACTTCCATACTTGCATGGACATTCGTACTATCCTACTATCCCTGGTTCCTTGTCTATTTGCCAAATTTTCTTGCAGAATTGATGAGGATATGTGTGTATTTTTTTTCATGTGAAATATATCCAATGATTATAGTGTGGAAGTTGATTTGGAACAGAGCATACTAACCAACAATTTTCATATCCACCCATTAATCTGAATGCATCTCCAGTGAGCCTCTTTTATTATACATTTCACTCTAAATGGTAATTTAGAGGGTTTTCTGTACATGTGCACTCTTTCTTGAAAAAATATTGTTTCATGGATATGCTGCAAAGATTACTATAAGTACTTAATTTTGCAGTCTTTGACAACACTCTAATTGCCAAAATATCTTTTTGTGCTTTTGTTAATATAACCGGGATTTATTTGAAAACAATGGTTTTATAAGACAATAAGAATAATCTACGACTTGGTGGCAAAATTTTGATAAATGCATCAAGGTAGTTGATATTTTCAACCATACACATAGAAGGTGAATCTACCAGTTATGTTTTTTGTTAGATGAATATGTATAACTTCTAACTTTCCAATATTGTTGTAGCATTCTTCTAGCTTCAGTTAGGTTTGAGAAATTTGAAGGTCGAGAGTTTGTTCATAAAAGTTGCACTAAAGATCACATACATCATGCATAATAGTAGGTGTGTGTAGTTTCTCAATATGGTTGGATTTTATTGTGCTTCTGTGTTTTCATGGTCTTTTTTTATTTAACAAGTTCAAATGTGGCATTTTGACAACAATTATTCTGGAATGTAAAAACAACACCAATAATTGTGTTTCCATTTTCAATTCATTAGTTTCTCAACTTAAATCTGGATGTATTTTTCTACAGTGGTCAGCGATATGATTACAAAGACATGTATCTGTCTTGTGCATGCATTCAATGTTTGTGTATTTATATGATTGAGTTTGGGGCATCTCTTTGGTTGTAGCATATTTCTATCCATTCTTTTGGGCACATGTCTGGATTTTCATATTTACATGACATGGAAGATCCTTCTCATTTCAAGAGAATGTTTTCCTCATTTTTTAATCTAGATCCTTCATAGGAAGATGAATGTTGCCTTGGCTCATGAGAAGGTTTGTTAATGAAATATGTCAGCTTGTTATTGGTTTGCGTGTTGCTCACACCAACTTGTTCTACTCTGAAATATGTTTCCTTTATCTTACAAATTTTTTTCATATAGATTTTGGTTGTAGCATATATCACTTAGATATGAATTACTTGTTGAGAGGACCAAAAAGAATTTTTTTTTTCTGTGTTGGCAGGTACAATTACTTGATAGAAAGACATAATTGTTTTTGTTTATAATTGGGGTGATTAACATCTCCCTATTTCTACTCTGGGTGATTAAAAACTTTGTACAACACTCCTTTCGTAAGACGATCTGACCATTTTGTGTATGGTATCCATTTGCCTATGTGTGGCAAGATAAAGCTTTCCAGTGGTATAGAGACCTCACATCTTTTAAAGCTTAGGAATTTTTTGGAATGTTTTATTCAGTTTTTAACTTACATTTGG
The DNA here is from genome assembly GCA_031772625.1 of Pinus tabuliformis. Lineage (NCBI taxonomy): Eukaryota > Viridiplantae > Streptophyta > Pinopsida > Pinales > Pinaceae > Pinus > Pinus tabuliformis. The sequence continues at coordinate 1,646,460,881 of CM062816.1, read as the reverse complement.
TATTATTCTTACTTATAATTAATTTAAGAAGACCATAATACCATATTGCATCTTATTCATGCTATCTTGTCAAACTACAATCCTACTACCCTACTGGGTAAGAGTTGGCTAATGAAATTTTGTCTTCAAAACACATGGTAAATCAACTAAAGGAAGCTTCTATGAGTAAATCAAAAGGCACCTCAGTCATATTTATGTGTCATTGAAACACTAGAATGTATCCTGAAGACTTGGTCAAAGGTAAATCACCACAGGATGAAGAGGAGTTGCAGTCTTATAACTCTGTTCAAGTACAACTCAAAAAATCTAGTCCACTAGATTTACGATATCTAGTTTCCAGGGGAAGTAGAGGTGGTTTCTAGTGATGATCAATTAAGTGATACTATTAATTCACCTGGTTGGTAATGCATTCCCGTGAGCCATTTATGCTAGATCTGTTTGTTGTCCCATTTTAAGGTTTCATGTTTGTTCATAGCACGAGATGAAAAACTCCTCGAATAAATTGCTTTATATGTGTATGGATATGCAGGCCTAGCAGTAGTCCATTTCAACACAATATCAAATTGGCATCTCTGGTTGGATATGAATATGTTTCTTTGATATGCGATAATAGTGAAAAGAAAATAATATAAAGGACAATAGCTCTATGCAACTCTACGCGGAGAGTTTACTTCATCTCAAGATGTGTTATCATTGGTTCTTGCAGTAATCTTAGATGGTTTGTTGGAGGCTTATATAACACACCTAGACAATGCATTTATTCCACTTATATTCCATAGGCTTCTCTGCCTCTGAGTTCATTAGGCAATGCATAAGTTGCTCTTATAAATTTGATTTGTTTGATATGTTGGAGAGTAAGGAGAGTAAGGAAGATAAGTTCTACTAGCCATTATTTACACTGATTGTGGAATATTCAGGCCTACTTATAATTGCAAGTCTAATGAAATCTTTCAAAGATGCTTGGCTATATGTGTAATGCATTGTTAACAGAGAAAGGAAATTTTTCAGAGTGATGAAAAAATCATCTCGTGTAATTTTTCAGAGAAGGTTCGTTCAATATAGAAAACACTGAACGATCAGGAGAAGAGGAAAAATTGGAAGAATATGATCACAACGTAGAATTCACATCACACTAGTGTATGGCACAAAAGGAGGCATGACTTAAGCATAAAAAAATGGATAAAAAGGCAGTGAAGGGTACAAGGCTTGGAATTTTTAGCAACTAAAGTCAAGGGATTTGAAGGAGCCCTTTGGGGTCAATTTATTTTTCAAGATTAAGTGGCTAGACTGTTGGACTCACCACACCTATTGTAAAATCAAATGTTTGTTATTGTATTTATCTTTGAGTTTTTCACAACTCCTTTCTTGTTGTTCAGTTATGCAGCTTCTGAGGTAAACTTTTATATATTTACAAACATTTGAAAGCTGGTTTATGGTACAAGTTGCCTTCTTTGATTTAAAATTTCATCTAAGATTCAAAATATTTTAATGTAGTCCCTCATATCTAATATGATTCTACACTTATGAGATAAATACTTGTATAATGATCTGAGCATGAATAAAGAATTCCAAGCAAAGATGATTCTACGATATTTAGTATCATCGTGTTATGAAATTAATTATTTTCCTTGCCTTGAATATCGTAGGAGATGCTCTAGAAACGTCTTAATGAAGTTAACTTGTTGGATTCATTTACTAATGCCCAACACATTATCTGTCCTATCATTAAATGGCTAAAGACCTCCACACCTCTTAGGTGTATATGATATTTGTGTTTATCCTCAAATACTAGTGATTTCCATTCTCTTATTATTATTTGAAATTATATGTCCTCCTTTAAACTTCCTCTACAATTTTCATGGTATACGAATATGTTTTTGCATTATGTTGTAAAGGTGATCTATGGAGAAGGTCTTAATCTTAAGATCTAAATCTGAAAGTATGTGCCTAGCTTGTGTAGTTCTAATAGGTGAATGAATAAAGAATGAAGATTATACAGTTATACATTGACCAAGAAAAGAATATAACTAACATTAGAACTGAATGAACACACAAGAAACAACACAGGATTTACGTGGTAAAACCCTGACAGAGTGTCAAGGAAACATCCACGGGGCAAGGGATTGGAATCTCTATTAATTCAACAATGATTCTCCATGATTACATTTCTCGGGCATTCACTAGTTTTATACAAGCCTCCTTCGTTACATAACTGCTATTTCGGTATAAAACTAACTAGTTACATTTTTACCCAAATTTACATAATTCGTTGTCAAACTTCCAACAAACTCCACCTTGAAAACAATTTTCCTAATCCCTTACCCATGCCCATTCATCATCTTTTATGCAAGCCAAGAGAAGTTAAACACCATCATAGCTTCTCTACTGTAACTGGCTTTGTGAATATGTCTTCACAATTCTCCCGCGTATGGATCTTTTGAAGAGCTACTTTTCCGCCATCGATCACTTGTCTCAGAAAATGATACCTTACATTAATGTGCTTGGTTCTGCTGTGATAAGCAGGATTTGTAGCCAAGTGAATAGCACTTTGATTGTCACAAAGTACATTCACTTTCTCCTGCGTCCTTCCAATCTCATCGAGCAGATCCTTTTACTGGATTGCTTCTTTACTGGCATCTGAAGCAACTATATATTCTGCTTCAGTAGTGGACAATGCAACTGTTTATTGAAGCTTTGACATCCAACTAATTGCTCCACCTGCAAGAGTAAAGACATAACTTGTAGTAGATCTTCTTTTGTCCAAATCACCTGTATAATCAGCATCTACATATCCGCAGACTAATCCTTCACTACCATTAAAGACGATGCAATGGTCACTTGTGCCTCTTAGATATCGAAGCACCCATTTCACTGCTTGCCAATGTTCTTTACCTGGATTTGCCATGAACCTGCTGACAACTCCAACTGCATGTGAAATGTCAGGTCTTGTAGATACCATTGCATACATTAAGTTGCCTATAGAATTTGCATATGGTACATGAGACATATACTGCTTTTCTTCATCAGTTCTAGGACTCTAAAATGGAGAAAGCTTAAAATGGGAAGCTAGTGGAACATTAACAGGTTTCACATTGTTCATAGAGAACTTTTCAAGTACTTTCTCCACATACTTTTGTTGTGATAACCAAAGCTTACCATTTTTCCTGTATCTATGTATCTCCATGCCCAAGATATATTTTGCTACTCCAAGATCCTTCATATCAAATGTCCTAGAGAGTTGAGCCTTTAACCTATTGATCTCTTCCATGCTTTTGCTTACAATAAGCATATTGTCAACATACAAAGCTAAGATAATGAATATGCCATTGAAACTTTTGAAGTATACACAATGATCTTACTCACTTCGTATAAAGTTCTGGCTCACCATGAAGGAATCAAAATTCTTGTACCATTGTCTGGGAGATTGCTTCAAACCATAAAATGATTTCTTGAGCTTGCAAAGTAATCTTCTGTTGCGACTTTGTACAAAACCTTCTGGCTGTTCCATATATATCTCTTCATTCAAATCACCATGTAGAAAAGTTGTTTTAACGTCTAACTATTCTAACTCAAGATTAAGTAATGCAGTTAGTGCCAACACAGTACGAATAGAAACAAGTTTTACAACTGGAGAAAACATCTCATGAAAGTCTATACATTCAACCTGAGAATACCCTTTTGCTACCAATCTCGCCTTATACCTTTCGATACTTCCACCAACTTTCTGTTTCAGTTTGAAGACCCACTTGTATCCAACAACACATCTCCCTTCAAGAAGCTCTACAAGATCCCAGGTATTGTTCTTGGTTAAGGAATTCATTTCTTCTTCCAGAACCGTTTTCCATTTTTGGCTATCTGTATCATCTACTGCTTCCTAATAACAAGAGGGTTCCCCATCTTCAGTAATCAAAGCAAAATATGAAGCAGAATCTTCATACCTTTTGGGAGTTTTTCTTTCCCTTGTAGACCTTCTTAGAGTGACTAGTTGCTGAACTAGTTCAGAAGCTTCAACAGCTTCCTTTGTGTCTTCAACACCTTTTTCTCCAGAAGTCTCTCCTTCCTTTTGACTGTCACTAAAAGGTCTATCCTCCAACTTAACTAATTGATTTGGTGATACCTGTTCCTGTTCAATTCTTTCAACATTTGATTTTAAAAGAGAAGATTCATCAAATGTTACATGTCAACTAATGACTATCTTCCGCAATGTAGGATTCCACAACCTGTATCCTTTCACTGCATAGTCATACCCAAGAAATACATAACACTTCAATTTTGGATCTAATTTTGAACGCTGATTTTTAGGAATAAGAGAATAAGAATCACAGCCAAATATCCTCAAATGTGAATAATCACAAGAATGACCTGTCCAAACTTCTTCAGGAATTTTACAATTAATTGCTACTGAAGGTGATTTGTTAACTAAATAACAAGCAGTAGATACTGCTTCTGCTCACAACTCCTTCTGCAAGTTAGCACTGATGATCATGCTTCTGGCTCTTTCCATAAGAGTCATTCATACGCTCAGCAACACCATTTTGCTGAGGAGTATAAATAGTAGTTTTGTGTCTAATAATTCCCTCATCCTTACAGTATTGTTCAAATTCAATTGAAGTGAACTCACCACCATTTTCAGTTCTTAAACATTTAATAGATTTTCCTGTTCTTTTCTCTACCATTGCTTTAAATTGTTTAAAGACATTGAATACATCAGCTTTATTTTTTAGCATAAAGACCCAAAATTTACGAGAGAAATCATTAATAAACATTAAAAAATATAGAGCACCTCCATATGACACAATAGGGGATGGTCCCCACAGATCAGAATGAATATAGTCTAAAATATCTTTACTATTATGATTTCCAACTTTAAATCTCTGTTTACATTGTTTTCCATACACATAATGTTTACAGAAATCTAATGTCAAGGATTTCAGATCGGGAAGAGATTTATGTTTCATTAGTATCTGAAGACCTTTCTCGCTCATATGACCTAATCGCTGATGCCATAGGCGAGTTCCTGCTTCTTCCTTTTCTGACGCAACCATTGCTTCACTGACCTAAGTACTTCCTTTTAACTTGTAAAGATTTCCGACCTTTTCTGCTTTCATAACCACTCGGGCTCCTTTAGAGACTTTCAAGATGCCATCCTCACCTGTAAACTTATAACCATCTGAATCTAGCACTCCCAAAGAAATCAAATTTTTATTCAAATCAAGTACATGTCTAACACTAGTTAATTTTCTAACTGTGTTATCATACATCTTAATCCTGATATTCCCATGAGAAGCACCAGAGTCTAATAGCCAGCTTTCTAAACCCTGAAAGACATTACATTCAGGTGAAGTTTCATCTATCATACATAATTCTTTAGTAGATAAAACTTCGTCTATCATACCTGAATCGACCTGATTCACTTCTTTCTTCGGGTTATCTGATTCTTTTCGCTTCCAACAGTATTTCTTCATGTGTCCAATTTTATTGCAGTGCCAACATTTTGCCTTACACTTCTTTCCCTTCAATTTAGATCTGGAAGACCCCCTTGGTTTTTCTCCTCTTTCCTTTGAGCATCCTCTAGCTACCATGGCTTCTGATGCAGCTGTTTCAGTACTGGATTTCCTTCTTACTTATTCAGACAGGAGAGCTCCCACGACTGATTCAAACTTCAAAGAATCAGCAGTTCTCAAGCTGATTGAAGTTACGAAGTGATCCCATGATTCAGGCAGAGAACACAACAAGGTTATGGCTTTATCCTCTTCCTAAATTTTAATTTCCATATCTTTTAATTGGCATATAAGTGTATTAAAAACTTTCAAATGTTCTGTAACTTTTGAACCTTCTTTCATTCGAAGACTATACAACTGCCTTTTCAGATAAATTCTATTGGTTAATGACTTTGTCATATAGTTTTTTCCAGCTTTTCCCACAATCCTGAAGCTGTAGTCTCTTTAACAATGTTGAAGAGAACCTCATCTACCAGGCATAACCTAATGGTACTGAGAGCTCGGGCATCCAAGTCCTCCCAATCAAAATCAGTCATAGTTGTAGGTTTCTTAGTTGCCCCATCCAATGCCTTTTGCAACCCTTGTTGCACAAGCAGATCCCTAACCTTCAGTTTCCAAAGAGCAAAATTGCTCTTTCCGGCGAATTTCTCCACGTCGAATTCCGCATTCGACATCTTGGCCATTTTTTTCTTCTCCTAGAGTTTCAGTATTTCAGCTAGGGTTTCTATTTCCTTATTTCTCCAAGAAATTTTCAATTTAAATAGAAAAAACCCTTTGATTTTTTTTTTTCCTTTCCTTCAATTAAAAAAAACTGTCTTTTTTTCTTCTTCAATTTACACACATCCACCCCTTTATTTTCAGAATTTCTTCAATTTACACACATCCACCCTTTTATTTTCACAACTTTTTGAGAAAAAGAAAATTTCTGAGACAAAAAATTTCTTTTAGAAAATACTTGGATCTACATTTACTGATCGTGCTGAGCATAGGGTCTTATTCAGCACACACCTCACGGATCCATGTTTGCTAATCAGGCTCTGGCTTTCACCGTTCTAGACTAACACACAGAAAAACCACGCTTCACTCCTTCCATGTAGCAATGGAGTTCTGGCAGCAAATTCACGCCTTCCATGCAACAATAGAGTTCTGGCAGCAATGGGCTTTTCTCCAGCAACCGTCTTCCTCTACAACGGATATTTTTGACGCACAACAATGGCCTCACGCTAGTCTTTTCCTCAAACTATTCATGCAGGTCTGACAAATTTTTTTTCTTCAGACTAATTTTCTTACACGCAAAGGTTAGTCTTCACGTAGGTCTGGCAGCATATTATTCTTGCACCCAGAGGTCACAGTCCTCCCAACATATTTTTTTCTTGCATGCATAGGTGTTCTAGACTCCTCGTTCCACGCTCTTTCTTCCCAGCACACAGCAACTCAAGTAACCTCTTTGTGATAGCATTTTTAGTTCTAATAGGTGAATGAATAAAGAATGAATATTATACAATTATACATTGACCAAGAAAAGAATATAACTAATAGTAGAACTGAATGCACACACAAGAAACAACACAGGATTTATGCGGTAAAACCCTGAGAGAGTGTCAAGGAAACATCCACGAGGCAAGGGATTGGAATCTCTATTAATTCAACAATGATTCTCCACGATTACATTTCTTGCGCATTCACTAGTTTTATACAAGCCTCATTCGTTACATAATTGCTATTTTGGTATAAAACTAACTAGTTACATTTTTACCCAAATTTACATAATTCGTTGTCAAACTTCCAACAGCTTGATTTGGCCCAACATCATTTTATCTTGCGAACAACCAATTACTATACAAATATCATTAAAGTGGCACTAGGCTCATAATATATCTGATGTTTAACCTTTCATCATGACAAAGTAGATTTTTTTTCCTTTAAAGGCAATTCTTACAAATATCACAATATATTAAAACAACCATTAAAACAGCCATTAAAATAGTCTTGAGAAATAGTCTTGAGAAATAGATTTCTTGTTATGTTCATGAATATCTCTTCTATAATAGGAAGAATATCAAATATTCTATGAGTGAGAACGTTTCTATCACGTACTAGACAGACAGGCAATCTTTGAGATGTAATTGATTCCGTTGGAATAATTAGATATTACGATACATTTTATTTCGCTATTTTGGGGAGGAAAGCGAACGAGAATGAGCAGAAGATATTGGAACATTGATTTGGAAGAGATGATGGAAGCAAGAGTTCATTTAGGGCATAAAACTAGGAAATGGAACCCTAAGATGGCACCTTACATTTTTACAGAGCGTAAAGATACTCATATTATAAATCTGGCTAAAACTGCTCGTTCTTTATCAGAAGCTTGTGATTTGCTGTTTGATATAGCAGGTAGAGGAAAACAATTCCATTAGGATCAATTCTCCTAGTAGGATAAAAGATTTTCGTTCTTCCTCATGACGAATGAGATCCTTGGGTAGTAAATCTATAGAAGATAGAATATTGATATCCGGATATATCTCTTTTTTCCTATCTTGTTCCGAATAGATCGCACCATGTATTTTCTCAGAAATAAAGAGGTTATTCTCATGAACGAGGGCCATAGCTGAGGGTTGAAAATGGATGAGTTCCATAGATGCGGAAAGGAAGATAGCTTTTGGCAACAATGCTTTTTATATCCACTTTTTTTTCAGGAAGATCTTTACGCAATTTCTCATGATCATTATTTGGATGTATCAAGTTCCTCCAGACCGATGGAACATTTAAGTTCCAATGATCAATTAAGTTTCCTAACTGTAAAACGTTTGATTGGTCAAATACGTCAACAAAATCATTCAATTGTTTTATTCGTGAATTGCGATCCAAATCCATTAGCTGATCGCAAGAAGAGTTTCTATTCTGAATCGGTACTAGAAGCACTTACATTGGTCCTGGAAGTTCCGTTCTCTATATGGTCAAAATCTTCTGTGGAAGGGATGAATGAATGTAAGAGTTTCCGGTCGATCCATTCGATATTTCCCTTCTTAGAGGATAAATTCCCGCATTCAAATTCTATATTAGATGCACGAATACCCTATTCTATTGATCCGGAAATTTTGGTTCGAACCTTTCGTCGCTGGATCCGAGATGCTCCCTCCTTGCACCCATTACGATCTGTTCTCTATGACTATAGAAATAGTCCAGAGAGTTTACAAAGATCAATTATTGTCGTCCCAAGAGTAAATACGAGATTCTTCCTGTTCCTGTTGAATTATTATGTCTGTGAATGCGAATCCATTTTATTTTCCCGTCTTAAACGATCCTCTCATTCACGATCGTTGTCTCATGGATCTTTCCCTCAGCGAACTCAGGCTCATAAGATATTTGATGTTTAACCTTTCTGGCTCAAAGTCCATCTTAAGGCTTAAAGTAGGGAGGTTCTCTTTGAAACATCTACAGAACAACCAATTACTATACAAATATCATTAAAGTGGCACTAGGCTCATAAGATATCTGATGTTTAACCTTTCTGGCTCAAAATCCATCTTAAGGCTTAAAGCAGGGAGGTTCTCTTTCAAACATCTAGAGGGTGCCTTGGCACTATTCCCCTAACCAAGAACAGAACTATAATAATTGTTCCATATAAAAGTGTTAGTAACTTCATCCAGGTTCATTGAAGCATTCACACATCATTAGCTAGCTCAGCCATTGAAGCATTCACACATCATTGGCTAGCTCATAATCATGTTTCATGAAGAATCAACACTTTCAAGTGTTGGGTGTTGGGTGTCAGGTGTTGTAGACATTAGTTGGTTGTTTTTATGAATTAAAATCTCTTAACTACTTATGGATCATGTCAGTTTCAGTTAGCATCTTGAAAACCTATATAACACATATATTATACACATTGACAGGATTCCATTCTAACAAAGCATCATGTTGAACAAGGCCTAAACTTTCACAAAAACAAGTCTTTTGCAATAATTTCAGTGCTAGCTAAGATGATTTTTTGACTTTTGCAACAAGCTATCTGCAGGTTTTTTGGAATTTTGAATGCAACACAACCATTAAAATATGATCTCAACGTCCACAAGTATGAAAATGCATGGCCAAGGTCTCCCCACTTTTGGAATCTTGAATGCAACACAACCATCGAAATATGATCTGAATGTCCATGAGTATGTAAATGCATGATCAAGGTCTCCCCACTGATAAGAGAGTAAACTTCACATGTTTTAAAAGATTAATTGGCTCTCGAGGTAAATGTGCAATCAATGATTCCAAATCCCATCTTCAACCCAAAACTTTGAAGGGTGAGTTTACCTTCTTGAAACATGTTAGTAGGTTTCTACATTAAATATTAATTTTATTAAAAAAATAAAAACAAACAAACAAACAAAATATCTGCATATCTTTATACCTTTTAGTGCAAATGCTACTTATATCACAGTTGAATCAATTATATTACATTTCATCTAAATATTAAATATTAAAAAAATTACACACCTTTCCCATTTATATTAAATATACCAAATATATATATATATATATATATATATATATATATATAAAGTTAATTGTGTTTTTAACATTACATGCGGACTCGAGAAAATTAGGTATCTCCGGAGGCATCTCTGGACAGAATAAGCTTCGCGATGAGAACAACCATCATCCAATGAAAGCAAACTTGGCGTAGACACGAACCTCGTATATAGTGATTGTCACACATATTAAAACAAGTGCCTAATGGTATCTTCTTCAATGTTAGTTGTTCAATGATCACGACTCACGATAATGTTCTTCATTTAAATTAATGATTTCTCCCAGAATTTGCTGCGAGATATCCACCGCCGTTGTTTGATCTGTCATCTTTTGATTAACAGTGTAATATGAAGCAGATATTATAATCATTGGTATACTGCATGATAATTTCCCGTCCACATTGTGCATAACGTTTCTGTAGTTTCTTTCTCGCACCAATATTGATGTCTTTTCTTCCAATGTATTCATTTCTTTTTGATCATTTGAAAACGTAATGGTGGCGGACCCCGGTGTTGCAACTATTGCTTCCTTGTCCCTACTGCTAACATGTACCATTAACGCCAGGCCAAACACTGTTCACCATTGACATTCAATATGTTTGCTACTTCAAACTCCGTGGAAACTCCAGAATCTGGATGCGTGCATCGTTTATTCAAACCAGATTAATTGATTCGGCCCAGTTTTCTGGAGGTAACTGGGCGTTTCGGAAAGCCATTTATTTAAGACGGTTGAGAAAACGTTATTTTCCCTGAAATTCGGGGAACCAAAATTTTCAGGAGCAAGTTTCAAATGACGTTTAAGATACTCAAAACTATTACGTAATATCGTAGTTGTTAATTCGTCGCTGAACATCGATAGGCATCGGCTGCTGTTTGAGCCACCCACAAAGCTACTACAAATTTGAATAATATAAAAATGTCTTAATCTAATTTGGGTAAGAATTTGTTTGAATTATAAATTTAATTTATAAACTATAGACCATCTAAATATTTCAAATGAAAATTTAAAATACTAAATTATTGATACATTTGAAAATAAATTTTAAACCAAAACAAAAATAACAAATTTATTTAAATATTATTTAACTAAATCCCAGCCCAATAATTAAACAATCGACTTTATTATCATAGAAGAGAAAACTAAAATATATTAACATCTTAGATTTCTAATCATAAAATGGGGAGAAAATAATAATAAACCATTTAAAATTTAACATACATCTCAATTTGTAAGCACTTCTATTAAACCTTTGAAAGAAACCATTTTTGATAGTTTTTATATACAGCATTTTATGATCGGTCATATCATCATTCCAACACTCAATGATTGATGCTAGAAAATGCGTGCAATCATACATGCGCTAAAAGGGCAATTGTTTTAAAATTCAATTCCCCCATTCATGATTCTGCCCATCTCTGGGCAGCTACCACGAGAATAGTGAAACAAATTCTGACAGCCCTTAGATTCTGACCATTGAAATTCTGCTAAAATAATCATGAGGTCACAGGTTGTACATTAATAGGCAAATATTTGCTATAGTAACGATTTTAGGCAGGGAGAAGTTTATATTTTTCTATATAGTGACGAAGAGCATCCAGGATGGGTAGGTCCTTGTTGCCGAAGAAGGGAAGTGCCTAAGTGCAGCAACAAGGGAAGTGGAGAAGGGAAGTGCCTATGTGTTTAATTGTTTAAGAAGGTTAAAAGTGATTTGAATTTGGGTAAAAAAATTAAAAATAATATGTATTAATATTATTTGAATAATGTTTTTGATGGTGGAAATAGATTTAATAGTATTAAAAGATTTTGTTGTGACCAAAATTTAAAAACTTTTATTACACCCAAAATTTTAAAATTTAACGACTATAACTTGAATTTACAACTATAATTTAAACTATATTTAAATTCTTAACCATAATAAGTAGACAAATCTCAAAAAAAAAAAAAAAAACAGGTGAATCTCAGCAAATCTCTAATAGTACTGATTTATCAATGCAAAAAAACAGGTGAATCTCAGCAAATCTCTAATAGTACTGATTTATCAATGCAGATGAAAATTTGTAGTGAGAGGTTAGATAAATTAGCTGAGAGATTTTGTGTTGCAGGTCTGATGCGGTGTGGAAAGAGTTGCAGACTACGTTGGGTAAACTATCTTTGTTCGAACATTATACGCGGAAATATTTACGCCGACGAGTAGAAGCTTATTATTCACCTTCATCGTCTTCTTGGCAACCGGTATGTGGAAATGATCTGAACGATTATTCACTCTACTCTGCACTGTTCATCCAGGCGTATTCTTTATCTTAAAATATTCAGAAATTTGATATACAGTTTGTAGTTAAATTTGGTTAGATTTTAAAATATTTACAAAATTTGTAATTAATTTAGTGTAATAATTAATTAAATATTATATAAATATAAATGTTTTTATAATAAATGTAATATGTTAATATCATAGTTACTAAATTTAAATTTAAATTTTATAAAATTCAATAGAAGCAAAATTTAAAAATACACATCTTATAATCATTAACGTATTATTATTTCTTTCACCATTTTAAAAATTAAAACCAATCTTTCCTAACTACGATACCGGGTTGCTTATTTCAATTTTCATCTTATGAAAACCAATCTTTCTCTACGATACCTGCTTACTTATTTCCAATATTATTTTTTTTGGTCTATGTTCCTATGTATCTATTCTACCCTGTTTTTTCGCTAATTGGTCAGAGGAGATTCATAAACGATTCCCAAGCTTAGTGCCTTCTGCTACCATTATTCATAAACTGTTCCAAAGGGCAACTGTTCTCAAGCCTCGTTGATCATGGCGTTTCAAAATTCGGCTGCTTAAATAATAAGCACCGGAGAACCACGCGCCTGTCACCTTAAATTGATTCATTAAACCAAAAATTACGTACCGTATTAAAATGAACATATTAACAAATTTTTGGATTTTTTCGACCAGTATGGTAGAATTGGGTAACTATGGTTAATATGTTTTGTGATAAATATAAAGTGTTAATTTTATGAATCCATATTGTTGATAGCAAGGTGGCTGTTTAGGTGAACAGAAATAAAGAACTACGGGAATGTTATTATTCACTTTTAATGTTGGTTAGAAATTGTAATTATTTTAGCATGTGGAGATGGTTAAAATTAGAGTAAGTTAAGTGAGCATTGAGTCAAGTCGGAGTGATGGATGAATACTTAAGTGGAGTCCATGTTTAGAGTGTGAGTTAAGTGAGTGTACATGTCAAGATATTTTTGGCAAGTTGTTAATGGTTCATTGTAATTATTAAATTTTTGTGTCATCAATAAAAGAGCCCCAACTCTTGTGTTTTGTGTGTGAATTTGTGTTTTGTTTCTTCTGTTTTTCCAATAAAATGGTATGAAAGCGAGGTTACAAAAAGTCAAGAAAAACAGATTAACAATAGTCTGTCTGAGAAGAGAAAAAAAAATTTTAATGGTGTTTTGTATGTGAATTTGTATTTTGTCTCTTCTTATTTTTTGAATGATATTTTGTGTGTGAATTTGTGTTTTGTCTATCTTTTCAACAAAATAGTATTAGAGCGAAGTTAAAAAAATCAAGAAAAACAAATTAACAACAATCTATGATTTTTTTAATGGTTAACACTATAACGCACATTGTAAATGGTTAACACTATAACGCACATTGTAAATTGTATACAAGACGTTATAAAGCAGACCAGTGCCAGTAAAAACCGCAAAAAATGGGGGCAGCGTTATCTCACTAACGCGACCGACCTTCATGTACAGGGCGTTCACACGCAGCCGTCTCATCACAAGAGCCGCGGATATAAAGTCTAGTGGCTGCCGCAGAGCATAAGTCATGAGAGTTGAATGTACAACCGCCATGAACAACCTTGGCATGGCATGGTTGTGAGAACTGACACGTGAAAAGGTAAATGTCAAGATGATTCGAAAGTGTTATGATGAAGGCATATTAAAGCGTTTTTCTTAAACGGTTTTGAAAATATTTATTAAAAAGTGAAAAGCATGTGTGAAAAAGAGCTTATGAAAAGTTTAGAAGGCTTATAAAAAAATTTAGAAGACTTTGTTTAAAGTTGGCTTATTTCCAGAAAGATTTATTTGGAGTGAATATTTGGGTGATAAAATATTTTTATTAAAAGGTGCATGGTATAGAGAAAGAGTTTTTTGGAGATTTTTTTTTAAAGTGATTAAAAAAAAAAAAAAAGTGATTTTTTATTTTTCTATTAAAGAAAATTAAATTTTTTTGTGTGAAGAGAATAGAAAATGGAAAGGTTTTTTTATTGGCAAGAGAAATTAGGGCTTTGCAAAACTCTGACCATCAAGCATGCAAAAAAATTGGTTTTTTGTCCAACATGACAGTGTGGGCGTATCTTGAAAATTATAATTTCTTTCAGAGGCCATATGGAAGATAGTCTCATGCAATTAGGAAAGACCGCAGACATATAAGAAAAGAAATCTAAAAGAAGAGGCAAAGATCATTGCCATAGTTATAGAGGTTCAAACCACAATGAGGAACTAAGAAATCTAGTAGAAGACAAAGAAGAAATCAAGGGTGATTGATGTAGCTTTAATCTGCTACCACCTCCTATGTTTACAGGTAAATATTTTGATCAATGGGTTATCAAGATGCTAACTTTTCTTAAAGCTAAAGAGTTAATTAAGTACGAATCTAATAACCCATATGATGAAGTATGTGATGCTTTAGCATTGAATTTTATAAAACAAGCATTGGATGATAAGTGTTTGTGTAAGGTAGCAAAAGCTACAACTTCCAAGGAAGCATGAAAGTTCCTAGAAGAAGAGTTTGGTGAAAGGGGGAGCGACATGCAACATCAAGTTATGTCACAAGAAAAGAAGTCAGCCGCAGATTTGAGAGTATATGAGCAAGACTCTGAGAGGAAAATAGAACTTGGAGAACCCCACTCAAAAGTGGATGATGGTTGTCAAGACCATAAAATTGAAACCCATTATGCAAGCATGCATATGGATGAAAAAGATGCAGCAAAGATTGCAAAGACAAAAGTTGAAGCCTCTGTGTGTGAAACATAACAAGAACAAATAAATGCTCAAGGACTCCACTGTAATGTGGATGATACAGATGATGGTGAATCCCACTGTGATGAGACACATGTGGATGATGATTGCAAAGTTATATGTGAATTGGTGCAACCAACTGCAGTTGATGGATTTGGTGAAGTTGAAATTGTCAATGAAATTGACAATGAGCACAATCATGCTCGAATATCCAATCATAGTGTGGATGAAAATTATGTTGATGATATGTGTGCTTTCTTTTTTGAAACAGATATTGATTGTCGAAATATGGTAAATGCAATGTTTGATGAAACATTGAAGGTTGACGCTGCCACTCTAACAGTAAGATACAAAGTAGTTGGAACTATTCATGAAGTAGTATGTCATCTAGCAGCAATTGATGATCAAGAACATGATAAAGTGATTGAAGAGATTTTGATGAAAATATCCACTAACATCATAATAGTAGAAGACAACCTCCATGCAGATGAAAAGAAGGCAGATGTAGAGCAAGAAGCTCTCACTGAAGAGAGTCATGTTAAAAATGTTTTTAAGATTGTTTTTTAATATGTAGGTGTTCAAAATAACATGAGAGAAGAAGTTGAAAGCAAGATTGTTAATAAATTTGATGTAGATTTGAAATTCATTGAAGAATGGATTCAGAAACCAATAAAACAAATTGATGTGAGTCTTAAAGCAAGAACTGGAATAAAAGAATTGAACGAAATGGTGAATAATTATCTTGAGTGTGCAGATCACCGGAAAAGAATAGCACTACCTGATGATAAAAGTGAAAAGAATGATATGGATGTTTTTGAAGTCAAAGATGAATGCACTGAAACCATTTTTCAGCAATGGAGTCAAGAAGATATAAGATTCTGCTATTCAGAAATATGGCAGAAAGAAAGTCAGGAATATGAAATACAAGAAGTCAAGCAAAGAAGACAGTTTGAAGATGCAATGTTTTGGCAGCATTCCAACGAATATTTGAAGAGGAAGCTGTAGTATACAAGATTAGATTGTGTTTCAGCACAAATTCTAGAAAAGTCAAAGATACAAGAAGTCAAGCAAAGAAGACAGTTTGAAGATGCAATGTTTTGGCAGCAGTCTGACAAATATTTGAAGAGGAAGCTGTAGTATACAAGATTAGATTGTGTTTCAGCACAAATTCTAGAAAAGTCAAAGAAAAATTGCAGCAGCGTCAAATAGAGGAATATGGAGCCTACAACAAGAACTCGCAACGGAGAATGAAATTGAATGAAGCAATTTCGAGGATTTAAAATTTGAAAGAAAAGAAAAAGAAAATGCAAAATTGTGAATGTCTTAGTCATTGTAAACCTAGCTGAGACAGAGATCAGTAGGCATGTTTCAGTTATAATTGAGTCAATTTCTATTGTAAGCCTAGGAGACATAGTTGAGTCATGTTGATTCATGTTGAGTCATACATTCATAATTAAGGGGGAATGTTAGAAATTGTAATTACTCCCGCATGTGGAGTTAGCTAAAATTAGAGTGTTAGTTAAGTGAATGTTGAGTTGTGATGGATGAAGAATTAAGTATAAGAATTAAGTATAATCTATCTTTAGAATGTGAGCTAAGTGAGTGTGCATGTCAAGGTATTTTAGGTGAGTCCCTAGTTGAAGATTTAAATATCTTTCACCAGATTCATTGTAAGAATCAAGTATTTGTGTGTGTGTGAATTTGTGTTTTGTCTCCTTTACCTTTCCAACAAACACAAAAATTCCAAAAAAAAATATGCTCCCCTTAAAATTTTTATATTAAACCAACACCCATGAAAATGGAAACAGCAGAAATACGTAATCTGCTCCCGTACACGTCAGATTCTAGATCTAAAGTGTTCTGGAGGGAACGAGCTACATTGGTCTTGGAGATGAATGAAACTGAAGTGATGTATTTTGCTCAAAGAAATGTGCAAATTGGGGAGAGTTTATATTTTATTTTTAGGATTTCAACATGGCAGAAATTTTATCAAGAAAATATCTCAAAAAAAAAAATTCAAAATATGTAACAAATAAATTACAATTTTTATAATCATTCGATAATTTGTTCTTTTAACAAAAAGTAATTACAATGATATTCATTTTTATAATCATTTGATAATCTGTTCTTTTAACAAAAAAGTAATTACAATGATATTTTTTTAAATATTATATTTTATTTTTGAAGAATTTATTTTTGAAATTTTTACTTCGATATTTATAATTAGATAACAAAAATATAAATTTATTTTCAATTAATTGATGACCATTTATGAAAATTAATCAAAAGTGAAATAGAAATATAAAAATGAACCATTTAAATTTCCATATTCAAATTTTACATTTACTTAAAATAATATAAATTCATCGTTGAGGAGTTAAATCGAAACATAACTATAAAGCATTGAAATTTATGAAATGTACTTTTTCCTTGGAGGCCAGATTGATGCCAATAGACATTGATTGAAATTTCATTTATGAGTATGAAGTTAGTAAAACTTTGGCCATGCTCGTTTAGATTGCACGTTATACGTTATTGGATGAGTGTTGTGATATTAAATTGGATTTCTCACGAAATTATGTTGATAAGAGTTATTTATTTTGAATTAAATTTTTTCAAATAATAAAAAACAAATTTAATAAATGAAATTTAAGGTTTCTAAATATTTTTTTTTTTATTTCAATATTTATGATATTTATTTATATTCTTATTTTAAAATTACAAATTCTGAAAATTATATCAATTAAATAACTTAAATAACTGATCAATTATATGTCACTTAAAATTATTTCGATAACTAATCACATTTATCAATTATTTACATATATTTATGTGAAAATAGTAAATTAAAATTATTTAATTTTATTTGTAATACCATAGAGTGGGATTTGAAGGGCTGATGGGAAGACATCAAGTTATGGTAAGATCGTCCCCCTTACGAGGGTCAACTAAAATTTTAATTCGGAAGGAAATCACTGAATGTCGTCCCAAAAATCAGTGTTTGATAAAATTAATGTACGCAGTCGTCGAATGATTGCTTTATTATTTCACTGAAATGATTTCGTGGAAAATGAAGTGACCTCGCTGTGTAAGCGTTAGATGTTGAATGGATTTTTGAATCACGAAAGCAAATTAATAATAAATTCTGTTTTTTTCTATTGGTATTAGGCAGATTGGAACGGGTATATTAAAATAGAAGAGTGGTTGGTCTTTCATTGAACAGGTTGGATTAATGAATTTTAATTTGGGGAGCTTTCGTTTGTAAGGCAATATTCTGGAAATGTTGTGCTACTCATGAATAAAGAATGTGGATGTTATTCAGGGTTGCAAATAATTTATTGGAAAATTCTGACGTTTTATAAAGTGGGATACATGTTATTATTGGTTAAATTTTAAAATGATAAAATGTAAAATATTTATTTTACAAATTAAAAAAATATATACAAATATAGAAATAATTATAAAATAATATATATTTTTGTGTAAAGCACATAGATATTAAGAGTCTAATTTTAGATGGTTTTTTCAAAATTATTTATGGTTTAATCATTCAATACCATTCATTGCTAGTAATTGATTATTTTTTATTTAGTTTTTTTATTAGGATAGTAATATTATGTATGCTTGATAATTGATGTATATATCATTTTTTTTGGTATTATATGTGGACTTTACTACTAGAGATTATTATATTTCAAGGAGTTTTTTTGGGCTGAGTAGGGGCTTTTATGGTTGATGGTTGATCCATTTTCCTCTAGTCTTTTGAGGTTATGAGTGACTTTTGTTATTGGAAGTTGATCCATTATTATTGAGTCATTAAGGGTTCGTAGTGGCTTTTATGATTTTAAACTTTTAATCTTTAGGATAAGGAAAATTACTTTTAATCTTTAGGATAAGGAAAATTATGTAAATATTTTAAATAAAAAAAATAAGAAAAATAAAGAGATATTTAAATTTGAATTCCAAATGTTTCGCTTTAATATATTTATCAATAATCTCTTAATGCAAATACACAATTATATTGGTGGAGCTTAACCTAGTTAACCTCACATGATATCAGAGGCAACCCCACTTTTTTACATTTTCTGCCCAGTAATTACGCCGTAAAGCGTTCCCTCTGAGAGGAACTCCCCTCCATGCTGCGCTGTCTCGTTATGGGCCTTTAGATCGATTGTTAGACGATGGAATAAACTCCAGCCATTAGATCATCCTTCCATCCTTAAGACAGTTGTCACTCAATGATGGGCCTTCTCCCACCACATCGCCAAGGGCCACATCGCCATGCGCATCAAGTCCCCTGAGCTTCTGCGCCTGCAAAACCTCACCATCTTTACTCTCAGCGACGATTCCGTTTTCTCAAGCGAAGGCCAAGAATTTTCGAACAATGTGAGGTACCATGTGGTTCCCAACATGAGGCTGCCTTTGGCAGATCTGGTGCAGCTTCCGGCGGGCACAAGACTGAAGACTCTCCTCCACGGGCAATCGCTGGTTGTGAGCGACAGCAAACCCTTCTCTGTCAATTATGTGGGTATAAAGATTGTGGATGTTTTCAGCAACAGATGGATAGTCGTGCATGAGATTCTTCGGCCGCTCATAAGCTCTATGGATCCGATGGAGTGGGCTTCCAGTGACAGCAGCGAGATTCTTCGGTCCCTCTTGATGAGCTCAGAGGATCAGATGGGGTTTTACAGAAACAACAGCACTGGTGATCATCATGAGTAGTAGTAGGTCAATAAGGAGCTAAAGATTCTTTTATTTTAGTTGTTGTCTGTGTATTTGTGATGTATTTTGCCTTTGCAATTTGAGTACAGTGGTATCCATGAGAAATCATGTCCAGGAAGCAAGCAATTAAATGTCTATGAATGCAGCATGTTATGTTCCTCTATCAAGAAGCCACATTTTGCTTGAACTGTAATGGTCGATTTCTTATTTGCTAGGGATGGTTGATGTTTCCCACAAGACGTACATGGCTGTACTGGCCATATGCTTTCTGCTGATATACAGGCTGGATTGGGACTAAACAAAACTATTTCTGAAAACATTCAGAATCTTGGATGTGAAGGCTGAATTTAGAGGCTGGGATTTGTGACAGATGACAAGAAACTTTCTTGAGAAGGCTGTGTGAATGCCCAACTCAGGTTGAGTAACCTTCAATAGAAGTATGACTGTTGCACTTGGTTAAAGAGCTACTTTTCCACTATCCATAACAAATATTCCATTCATGTCTTATTCTTAGGCTTAAAGTTCTTTTTATAACAAAATTTCACCTTTTGCGTTAATTAAATTGACTGCCTATTAACATAATTTGACTAATTTACTGATTATTTTTCTTTTAACTCCCACTTTTTTTGTTAATTAGTCTGACCAACAAAAGTAGACTGAGTTATTGATCAACTAATGTTGAAGCTGATTATCCTAGAGTGTTGTAACAGTCCCCTCTCCTTGAATTACTTTGCCCCAAAGCAATTGTAGTGTTGGGTGTTGTAGAATATCTGGGCATTCCCATGTCACCTTTTCTACTGGTAGATCTTTCATTGAAGGAGGAATTCTGTTAGCACCTACAGTGCCTACAGAAATAAAATAGGCATACTTAATCAACTGACCAATCACTACATAAATAGATTTCTTTCTTCTATCTCATTGCAATCCACAGGGCAGTTCTTGGAATACATTTGCAAATTCATTCAGTGGCTGTACATCTTTTTGCATTGTTGTTTCAAGAGTCTTAACCCTACCATGCCAACCCTTCATTGAAGTACATAGGAAAATGGGACATAGTTCAATTGTAGCAAGTGTTTGGACTTTATTTGCTGAAATCAGTCTGTTGCACTCAATTGCAGTCCTTCAACAATAGTCAGCTATTATCCTTAATTTTTACATATGACCTCCAGTTTCATGTGGACTTGGCCCAGAGTCTTCAACCATTGAATGCCTATGACCTCATCAACCCTGCTAGTGTCACAACATAAAAATTAGAGTTTAATTCATAGACGTGCAACTGCAATTCCATTCCCTTGATCATCACCCTGCACTCCATCATAGTATCATTGACGACCATTATTTGGAAGTTTTGTGATCAGACATCTTTTATGCTCATGGATGTCCTTCAGCTTTTCATCTATAAATTGAAAAGTATTATTAGAATCTTTGAGGCTGCCACATTTCTGTCCTTAGTTTCCATTTTATCCTCGTAAGTCTGGTATTGAGTAATTCCCTACATGACAACAAGGGAGGCAGTTTGTTTTGTGGTTCTTGGTCTTCTTTATCCATTGTGTGCTCCTGTGGCTGTTTGTTCGTCTTGGTTGCTATCAGTTGTTTCAGTATAAATATCTACAATCTCAGTCATATGAATCTTTCCAGAAGCCTTGCTTTTGTGTCCCTTGGACCAGGTTTCTTTCCAAGTGTAGCAAAGCCCCTTTGAACGCAGATCAAAGATTCTTAGGGTCCAAAAATCTAGCTTTTGATGGGCTAATATTCAAGACAAAAGAGAAGTTGGATTTTTCATTACCCTAAGAGTCTACTTTTGATGCTATGGGAAGTTTGGAAGCTGAACTAGTTGCAATTTGACTCATAACAACTTTTGAATAGGCGCCTCCAAGGTACTGGGCTTCAAAGCCTTGACATAACCCCTAATGGACTCCTTTAATCCATCGATATACATATCAACCACTCGTTGAGGGGAGATCCTTTGAACAAAAAAACTTGCTTTATGAAACTCTCTCAAGCACTCCTTTTATAGCATGTTGCTTCCAGTCCAACTCTGGTTTTGGTTGATAATATTGGAAATTCTGTTTCTGGTTTGTAATATTGGGATTCTGGTTCTGATAACCTTAGTTTCAACGGATTTTATTTCAGAATATTCCAATATGGAAGGAAATAGGAATAAACAAGAGATATTTCCCCACCCCTTTAGTTGCAATCAAAAGTTCATCACAAAACAAGTGGGGAAGAACAGGAGGGATTTCCCAATTTCAAAGAGGATCATAAGCATTGGAGTTAAAAGAAACGAGTCTTACAGACTAATGCAGAGATACCTCGTAGCCAATTTACACAGTTTTCTATCAGCAGGCTTTGTTATACTTTTCTGATGATGAATATGAGAAACAAAGAAAACCGCTGACAACGTGATTACTTGATTCTTTTACTTCTCTCTTTTGAGAATATATTGGCCCGGATTTTCTATAGATATGCAAGAAAAATGTCCACATGAAATGGTTTGACTCCTCTATTCACTGGTTTTCTTCACTTTTTTCTCTTTTGTATTTGGCATGAAAATTTGAAGATTGTACGTGTCTGATTTGAAAACCCCTAAATTAGGCCATAAATCCTAAATAACTCCATTTGTTTTGAACAAGTTTAGAAACACAGCTTACGGAATTTTCTGTTTCGTGGACAATATTTCCCATTTTTTGTGATTATGGTTTCAATAATCCTTTCAGTATTGTATAAAAACAAATATTTCGGAAGTCATGTGGTTATGTATTTGTAAATGAAGTGAGCGTCGATCAGTAAATGCGTTTTCTGCTAATTACTACTATTTTTTATTTTATGTTGTGTTTTAGACCTAAGTCTCTCATGTTGAGCTCAAAGATAAAAAAGTTATGTAACAGAATGTGTGCGCACCATTTATATGACAGGTCGGAAGCGATGAGGGTGGCTGGAGTTCAATTCAGAGTTTTGTTTCTTTAGATAAAGATTCAGACGAAACTATTGCATTCCTCTTTGGTGATTTGGGAGTCTCTGTACCTTACAAAACTTTTCTCTGGACCCAGGAAGAGAGCAAGCGTACAGTCAAATGGCTAAAGCGCGACCTTGAAGAGCTTGGGGATAAACCTACATTTATTTCTCATATTGGTGACATCAGCTATGCCAGAGGCTATGCATGGCTATGGGATGCATTCTTTACTCAGATTGAGCCTCTTGCATCCAAGGTTCCTTATCATGTATGCATGGGAAATCATGAGTATGACTGGCCATTACAGCCGTGGAAACCTGAATGGTCAACCAAAGTGTATGGAACTGACGGAGGTGGTGAATGTGGGGTCCCTTACAGCTTAAAGTTTCAGATGCCCGGTGATTCTTCTTTTCCAACTGGAAATGCTGCCCCATCAACAAAAAATCTCTACTATTCATTTGACTTGGGAGTTGTACATTTCTTGTATATGTCCACTGAAACTAATTTTTTACGAGGAAGTGATCAATATGCTTTCATAGAGCAAGACCTGAAAAAGGTTGATAGAAACAAGACGCCATTTGTAGTATTTCAAGGTCACCGTCCAATGTATACCACTGACAATGCAGTCAGTGAACGGCCCCTACGAGAAAAAATGATTGAACACTTGGAGCCTCTGCTAGTTAAGTATAGAGTCAACCTGGTCTTATGGGGCCATGTTCACAAGTATGAGAAGTTTTGTCCAATGAAAAACTTTTCATGTGGAAGCATGGACAGTGAAGCTGATCTTCCCATACATGTTGTAATTGGAATGGGTGGACAAGACTGGCAACCAATTTGGGAACCTAGGCCTGATCACCCAACAGATCCTATCTTTCCACAACCTGTTAGATCTCTTTACCGAAGCAACGAGCTTGGTTATACAAGACTATATAACACATATTTCATTAAATTTGGAAGTAAATAGTGGATCTAGAATTTCAAAATAACCAAAAGGATCAATTCTAGTGATGTCCTTGTAATAAAATATTTCCAATTTTAATGAAATATGTGTTATATGCAACTAGGAAAACATTGACACTTTCCTATATTGGGAACCATGACGGACAGGTCCATGATGTTTTAGAAATACGTTTGAAAGGTATTTAGAAATCTTCTAACTGGATTTAGTTTATGAAGGCGGGCAGCTTATTCCTGGTTGGAGCTTTACTCGGTTTTATTGGTGGATACCAATTCTACTCCAAAAGAGACGTGTTCAACGGACAGGGCTGGAGAGCGTTGAGCATTTATAGATAGCATAGAAGACGAAGATACCATGCTAGCATAAAAAAACCCTACCAAAACAGGTTTTCTGGATGGGTACCTATTTATAATCTAGAAAAGAAACATGATCAGTGGACAGGGCTTAATGCTTATGAATCCTAATGCATATCATGCCATGAGAGCATGGAAGATAAAGTAAACTATATTACTATCCAAAAGCCATCAGAAGCAATTAATAGACTGCAAATACTATGGTTATAACTTATAATGTAGCAGAGAAAAGCAAGTCAGTTGGCCACGCTGAAGCATTTTTATCAAATAATTCCTCTAATAGCTATAGAATTCTCTTAGCCATATCTACATGAGACATTGAAATTTTGTTGGGGCTCTCTTCTTTTGAATGGGTGTGATGTAAATAATGTGTAGCAACAACAGTGTATAGACTCTACCCACTTACTCTTGAGCTTTTGCCCCCACTCTGCATATATTTACGCCGTAAGGCGTTCCCTCTGAGAGGAACTCCCCTCCATGCCGCGCTGTCTCGTTATGGGCCCTTAGATCGATTGTTAGACGATGGAATAAACTCCAGCCATTAGATCGTCCTTCCATCCTTAAGACAGTTGTCACTCAATGATGGGCCTTCTCCCACCACATCGCCAAGGGCCTCTTCACCTACGCCGATCTGCAAAAGCTGCCCAACGGAACAAACCTGGAAGCCATTGTTGCCCACTGCAGCCTCGTCATCACAGGTAATTCTCACGGAGGTGGCCGCCAAGATTCCATCTCTCCCTCCACTCAGATGCCGGCCGAGTATCATCCAGTGTACATTAATGGAGTTCTTGTCTCGCATCCTGACATTCTCAATGACGGGCTGTTAGCGATCCATGGCGTCGACAAGCTGCTTCTTGATCTTGATCTTGATCACAGTAATTATGACACAACTGCGGGAGCCCCTGTTCCTGCAATGATGTCACCATCACCATCATCATCAGCTAGTCCTGGTCCTGATCATCCCCTGAATGTCATAACGCCCTTCATGCTGCAAGATGCAGTGCTCAGTCTTAGAGATCGCGGTTACAGCATCCTCGCCTTGGCCATGCGCATCAAGTCCCCTGAGCTTCTGCGCCTGCAAAACCTCACCATCTTTACTCAGCGACGATTTCGTTTTCTCAAGCGAAGGCCAAGAATTTTCGAACAATGTGAGGTACCATGTGGTTCCCAACATGAGGCTGCCTTTGGCAGATCTGGTGCAGCTTCCGGCGGGCACAAGACTGAAGACTCTCCTCCACGGGCAATCGCTGGTTGTCACCATCATCATCAGCTAGTCCTGGTCCTGATCATCCCCTGAATGTCATAACGCCCTTCATGCTGCAAGATGCAGCGCTCAATCTTAGAGATCGCGGTTATAGCATCCTCGCCTTGGCCATGCGCATCAAGTCCCTTGAGCTTCTGCGCATGCAAAACCTCACCATCTTTACTCTCAACGACGATTCCGTTTTCTCAAGCGAAGGCCAAGAATTTTCGAACAATGTGAGGTACCATGTGGTTCCCAACATGAGGCTGCCTTTGGCAGATCTGGTGCAGCTTCCGGCGGGCACAAGACTGAAGACTCTCCTCCACGGGCAATCGCTGGTTGTGAGCGACAACAAACCCTTCTCTGTCAATTATGTGGGTATAAAGATTGCGGATGTTTTCAGCAACAGATGGATAGTCGTGCATGAGATTCTTCGGCCGCTCATAAGCTCTGTGGATCCGATGGAGTGGGCTTCCAGCGACAGCAGCGAGATTCTTCGGTCCCTCTTGATGAGCTCAGAGGATCAGATGGGGTTTTACAGAAACAGCAGCACTGGTGATCATCATGAGTAGTAGTAGGTCAATAAGGAGCTAAAGATTCTTTTATTTTAGTTGTTGTCTGTGTATTTGTGATGTATTTTGCCTTTGCAATTTGAGTACAGTGGTATCCATGAGAAATCATGTCCAGGAAGCAAGCAATTAAATGTCTATGAATGCAGCATGTTATGTTCCTCTATCAAGAAGCCACATTTTGCTTAAACTGTAATGGAACAATGGCAATTTATATAATGGTTCGGATTCCTTTAATTCTTTTCTTTCATGGTTTCTTAATTTTCTGTATGTCAAGTATGACTTCGCGCTTTCATTTCTTTTCTCTGTCATGAGAATCTCCTTAAGCCATGGATTTTCTTTATCGATGGGAAACAACCATAGAGCTGAGATGGTTCAAAGAGAAATTAAAATGGAATGCCAGTAAACGAGTAGAATTCACAGAAGAGGCCAGATCGCCATAGATACTGCGTTGCCAGTAATAATAATAAACATGCCATTTCATCCAGACCCTTCAAAGAAATGTGAGGGTGCAATCTTCTGATCGAAACTAGCAAAGTCTGTTGAGCGTTGTTAAGAGCACACGTAATGAAATTCAAGATTGCAGAATATTAAGGAAATTTGATTACTAAAATGTTTTGGAATCTGCAAATCAAATTAAATTTCTTGAAAGTTATATCGTAATTCAATCACCTGAAATTTATCATAATTACAAGGATGCTGAACACCATTTAGCACTGATATTTGCCATGCATGAAGAAGTCTGCAATTTTTTGTGTCGAAGAATAGCATTCAAGTCTAATGGGCTCAGAGAAGTAAATCTAGGATTATGGCACGAATGCTTATGCAACTGCGTGAGTGAACTCTCTGAATTCTGGCATGGGGTTGTGGTTCATAAAGCCTTGCACCATCTGCAAAATAGTTTTAAGAGTGGATAGGTATACCCTTTCAGGAGTTCAAAAATATTTACGCTGTAAGGCGTTCCCTCTGAAAGGAACTCCCCTCCATGTCGCGTTGTCTCGTTATGGCCCTTTAGATCGATTGTTAGACGATGGAATAAACTCCAGCCATTAGATCGTCGGTGAAAAATGTTGTAGGCGGTTCAGATTATTGGAATGTCGTAGGCAGTTGAGAATATTGCGCTTTTTAGAAACCATTTTCGTGATGTTTTCCATCCTTAAGACAGTTGTCACTCAATGATGGGCCTTCCCCTCAATTTTGCCATCCCCTTCTTCATTTCCATTCCCCCTCTCCTTCCATTAATTCCCTCGCTGCTCTTTCCACTTCCTCTCTCTTCACCAATGCATCTGCGCCCTTCTACGCTTCAATGCCCACCTTCATCTCCTTCACTAGAAGGAAGGCATTCATTCTCTGTTCAGCAAAGAGAGGCCAAGCGATCATCGACACTCCATGTAAGATGCTTTCGATCGTTGAATTCCAACCACAATGAAAAAGGAAACCGTCTGTGGATGGATGAGAGAGGACAGCAATCTGAGGCGCCCATGAATCCACCACAAATCCACGGTCCTGGATTCGAGTCTCGAAACCCTCAGGTAGAACCTCCCTCATATCTGCTTCGGTAGTCATCGTGGATTCAGTTGGAGGAGGAGGCTCCTTACGCAACACCCAAAGGAACCGCTGCACACTTGCTTCTAGCCCCAAAGCTAGTTCATGAATCTGATTCTCCGGCAGGGTGCCACGGCTCCCAAAAGAAACGAACAGAACTGTCGAGGTGGGCTGGCGGTCCAGCCATTTGAGGCAGCCCTCCTTCTCAAACTTCTCTTCAGATTCTGAAAGAGACAAAGCTATTAGCAGCCCAACGGGATAAATACAAGGGGTCATTTCAACAACGCTCAAAACCTTCCTTCCTTGAGAGCTTTTATTTGTGCTGGTTCCATTTCTTGGCATGTATTTATCGGAATTCCATGAGTTTCCTGAAGCCGAAGGGAATGTTGAATGAACCAGTTGAATGAAATATCAGATCTGTCTAGAAGAGGGTCTAGCAAATCTATTCCGAGAATCGGCGGAAGGCCCGTCAGAAAGAAATTATAATTAAAGTGGATGTAGTGTATATGTGATGTGGCAATGTCATGGCCTAGATTGTCAATCAGAGCAACTCTCTGATTAGGACGTGGTTTAATATGGGGATATGTGTTCCAGCTTTTTGAATGCATGTGAAACTAAGTTGCCATGTTGTAGTCTTCTAGACTTGTGTAACTGGTTCTGTTTCCTTGGTTAAGTGCAGGTTTTAGTTGATCAAATAAAAACTGCAAATAAGTACACTGATGACACCATCTATGCTGGAGAAAAACTTATAATTCCTTGAGCGGGATATGGGAGCTCAGATTATATTTGAAAGTTTGTAGTACAGGTTGTCATGGAATGTGTATGCAGTAATTTGCACAACAGCCTCAAGTCCCCAGTCTTGATTAGATATAAGAGGTCGTCCAGTCCAGTTTGAGTTTTGGATTGTTTATGGTAGGTTATCTATCACAAATTTTAAGTAAATATATGATAAGCCAGTTGGAAATGTATTTGTTTTGTTTATACAGGCTTTTTTTAGATTTGTTACTCAGGGGCATGATGTCATGTTCTAGAGATACCCTGTCCATGTATCTTTACTATCTCGTAAAATGCAAGTTGAATGCTAATCATGCCAGAGTCCAGTGATTCTTTGGAAACTCATGTAGCAAATGGGTGATTGGTGTGCCCTGCATGACAATGCTACCCTGCGTTTATTAATAAACTTTATTGTTGTATTGAACTCTTGTATTTTGGTGAGTGGTCTGACTCTATTTATCAAGTATCTTTATTCTTTGTTCCACCTTATTGTAGAGCATTTCTTAGCGTAGTTGTTGTTCAGCTTTTTGAATGCATGTGAAACTAAAGTTGCCATCTTGTTCCCTTCTATCCATTGTATAAGACTTGTGTAATTGGTTATGTTTCCTTGGTTGAGTGTAGGTTTCAGTTGCTCAAATAAAATCTGCAAATAAGTACACTGATGACACCATCTATGCTGGAGAAAAACTTATAATTCCTTGAGATGGATATGGGAGCTCAGATTATATTTGAAAGTTTGTAGTACAGGTTGTCATGGAATGTGTATGCAGTAATTTGCACAACAGCCTCAAGTCCCCAGTCTTATTTAGATATAAGAGATCGTCGAGTCCAGTTTGAGTTTTGGATTGTTTATGGTAGGTTATCTATCACAAATTTTAAGGAAATATGTGATAAGCCAGTTGGAAATGTATTTGTTTTGTTTATACAGATTTCTTTTAGATTTGTTACTCAGGGGCACGTTGTCATGTTCTAGAGATACCCTGTCCATGTATCTTTACTATCTCGTAAAATGCAAGTTGAATGCTAATCATGCCAGAGTCCAGTGATGCTTTGGAAACTCATGTAGCAAATGGGTGATTGGTGTGCCCTGCATGACAATGCTACCCTGCGTTTATTAATAAGCTTTATCGTTGTATTGAACTCTTGTATTTGGTGCCTCCAGAATTATTAATTTCCAACCCATATTGCGATGTGAATGATTAGTATTTGTCATTTGGTATGCATAACAAGCTTTAACTAACTTCTTTTGGTGAGTGGTCTGACTCTATTTATCAAGTATCTTTATTCTTTGTTCCACCTTATTGTAGAGCATTTCTTAGCGTAGTTGCTGTTCAGCTTTTTGAATGCATGTGAAACTAAAGTTGCCATCTTGTTCCCTTCTATCCATTGTATAAGTCTTGTGTAACTGGTTCTGTTTCCTTGGTTGAGTGCAGGTTTCAGTTGATCAAATAAAATCTGCAAATAAGTACACTGATGACACCATCTATGCTGGAGAAAAACTTATAATTCCTTGAGAGGGATATGGGAGCTCAGATTATATTTGAAAGTTTGTAGTACAGGTTGTCATGGAATGTGTATGCAGTAATTTGCACAACAGCCTCAAGTCCCTAGTCTTGTTTAGATATAAGAGATCGTCCAGTCCAGTTTGAGTTTTGGATTGTTTATGGTAGGTTATCTATCACAAATTTTAAGGAAATATGTGATAAGCCAGTTGGAAATGTATTTGTTTTGTTTATACAGATTTCTTTTAGATTTGTTACTCAGGAGCATGATGTCATGTTCTAGAGATACCCTGTCCATGTATCTTTACTATCTCGTAAAATGCAAGTTGAATGCTAATCATGCCAGAGTCCAGTGATGAGTTTTACTATCTCGTAAAATGCAAGTTGAATGCTAATCATGCCAGAGTCCAGTGATGCTTTGGAAACTCATGTATCAAATGGGTGATTGGTGTGCCCTGCATGACAATGCTACCCTGCGTTTATTAATAAGCTTTATCGTTGTATTGAACTCTTGTATTTGGTGCCTCTAGAATTATTAATTTCTAACCCTTATTGCAATGTGAATGATTAGTGTTTGTCATTTGGTATGCATAACAAGCTTTAACTTCTTTTGATAATAAAAAATGCAGGCTGCATACTGGCATTTGCCTCTCAATTGGACTATTTAATGGTTATTTTCCACAAGTAAATAAACAATGTTCATTTCAGATGGAATTTTCTCTTTGAAACTGTGCCTCTGGACAACAACCTGCTAACTTAACTGAACATTCATAAAGCTCTGCCAAATCTTAGTAGTTCATGGCCTATTTTAAATTCTATCAAACTTATTCGAACTAACACAGTATTTACTTAAGCGGGGTCATTTCACACTGCTTAGTACAATAGAATGATCTTTCTTGAAATAGAATAAGTACTTCAAAAAAGTACCTATGAATTTTACTCATAGTTATTTGACTTTAACCTTAACAGAATCCTCTGTGGAATCCCTATATGTCTTCTGGTACAATGTGTCTCTTGTTTTACCCAAAAAAAAAAAAAAAGAAGCAAAAAGGGCATCCTGGCCTTACAGAGCCCGGCATTAGAAACTGCCAATGTCAAGTATAGTAGCTCTGCTATCCCCCTGAGGAACCTTGAAGGTATATTTTCAGGGAGCAAACGCTCAGCTCCCGCGATAGCCTGCAAACAATGTTTTAATTTAGAATAGAAGTATCATGGTAAATTGGTATAAGAATATTAGTATAAAAAATCACTGAGTTATAAGCCTAAATATTGGCAAAGGCTAATTCTTCATGTGGCATAATCAGTTAGCCATGTTATCTTGCTACATGATGCAAAAAAATGACCCATGGATCCTAATACTTTTTAGGGCTCTTTTTCAATTCAATAGGCTTTTCTTCTTCTTCTTCTTCTTCCTGACATGGTAAAGATAATGACTCAAGAATGACTCTAAGCTTACTAGATAACCAAATTCTCAACATACCTTGCAATGCATATTTGTTACACCTCTATTATAGACCAAGACAAATGTAACAAATCAATGTACACTAGTGCATCAACATGATTGTTTTCACATAAGGCTTGATCATTAAAAGGACATTAAGGTTTGTACCTTTTCGGACAATTGCTAGTATAGTCAACATCAGAGAAAATACAAACGACCCAGAATATGAGAGAAAATACAAATGACCTAGATCCATTAAAACCTTGAAAGTTTGTTCATGAACTCTCTGAATCTGGTATAAAATGTGTGCTGTATTTGAAACTTCAATTTGCCATTAAATTAATGGGACATGAATTCCCACAAAGCAGTTCAAAAATGTGCAATTAAGTTGAGCTTTCATCTTGTCATTCAATTGATGGACACTCAATATTAAATATAAGATAAATATATAGGAGTAGCATGTGAGTGTTAGATTTATAAAGAAGATTCTTTTTATTATTAATAAAAATATAGATAGTTAGTTTCATTTTAAAGGGTTATAAATATGAGTTATAAATACAAGACTTAATAGGTTGTAAATATTTAAAGTGTTGTAAATATGAGTTATTAATTGTTTTTACTCAAAATCTGATAAATAGCAATTTAGCAATTTCTTTTTAATTGAGTGACTTAAATTCATGTTTTTTTAGGTTGAAGGTAAAGCCACTAAAGTGCAAAAATTGCGATGCCAATAATTAGAGGGATTGTCATTATGGGGTGATAAGAAATTTAATATTCCAAGAAGAGGAGGTAGTAGTAGATTCTAAATAAATTAGCAATGCAACAACATAAATGTTTGCAACAAATTTAGAGAGATCCACCTTGTTGAATAATGCACACACTACATAGATAATGGATTTCCGCACTTTATGCCTTACGGCGTTTTCTTTGCAACATCTTGTGCAAATGCTAGTTTCTATCCACTGCTATTATTCTCTGTCAAATCTGTCATTATCCTATGTCCCAATTAATTGAACGTTGCGTCGAATTTTCTGGAGGTGGAAACCCCTGCCATAGTGAATTCTGCCTCCGTAACGTTGATGTTGATATACATGTGTGTTGACCGTTGTTCTGTGGGAGACCGTGGTGCATTAATTCGAGCCGCTATGAAAGTTATGGTGTGGTGTGCTGTTCGTATGACGCCTTTGATGCATTTACAGTGAATGCTTGAACGTTGAACGTTGTTATGAGAGCCGAATGTTGTTGAAGCATTGAAATTATATGCTGGTTTATGCCATCCTGCGCGTGGAATGGTGCTGGTTCGTATGCGTTGAAGCCAGTTTATTAGTTCATCTAAGTTCGTTGAATGCTGAGACCGTGAATCTGGTTGGAGCCTCAGTTGTTCATATGCTTTGCTGTGAACAATCCTGGTATGTACACAGTGCGTCATATTATACGCTGGTGATTGAAGTGTTAAAAAAAGTGTGTTGAACGTTGCATAGAAAAGTCGTTGCATTGAAAAAGCGTTGGGTGATAGTGTGGATGAATCTTGGTGGACCCATAACTATGGTACATTTTATATATTCGTTTTTGCGTTAAAGTTTATGAAGACCTTAAGGAGTATGGTATATCGTATCACGACATATGAAAATATATATATGGTGGGAAATGCATTGAATTTTTATTGTAGAGTTTTTTTTTTAAAGTGTTGTGAGGGATGTTGGAAAGGAATAGGAGATAAAGTACAAATAATTCACGCATAGAACACGAGTGGTTGTTCTTCTATTGATCATACAAAACATGATAATTACAATGAACTCGGTGAAAGGTATTTAAATCTTTTCGACTAGTTAATTGATCACACAAAACATGATGATTACAATGACACCCGTGAAGGGTATTTAAACCTTTTCGACTAGCTAATTGCCTAAAATATCTTGAAATGCAATCGCACACTCAAAGTCTTTTATCACTTAACTCGAATTGACTCAACAATCAAACACTCAATCATGCAATCACTCAATTAACTGACTCTCTATTTTTAGCTAACTCCTAGTGCAGGGGTACTAATTATCTTATTTTAACACTCCCCCTTAATTACGACTGCTAAACTAAAACATGACTCATGAAAACTCAAACATGCCTGCTCATCTATTTCTCACCTAGGCTTACAACACCCAAATTTCTTCTATGAAACTCAAACACATCTTGTGCTAATGACTTAGTAAATATATCAGCCAATTGATCACTAGATTTACAAGGCTTTAAGTGAACTTCTCCATTGCTCATAAGTTCTCTGATAAAGTGATATCTAGTATCAATATGCTTGCTATTATGATGAAACACACTATTCTTGGATAGTGCAATTGCTGAGGTGTTTTCACAATATATTGTTGTTGATCTTTGTTGTTTCTGCTTGAGTCCATCAAGTACTATTCTTAACCACACGGCGTAACATGCTGTTGATGTTGTTGCTACATATTCTACTCTTGCTGACGGAAGTGTCACAATGGGTTGCTTTTTAGATGCCCATGAAATCACACCTGAATCAGGTGGAACACAAAACCAAAAGTGCTCTTCCTATCATCCAAACTTCATGCAAAATCACTATCTGTGTATCCAATCAAATCTTTCTTTTTTGTACTTTCATACATAATGCCACAATCTCTAGTTCTTGCTATGTATCTCAGAATTTGTTTTCCTACACTCCAATGTGTGTCTTTTGGAGTCTCCATAAATCTGGAAATCAAACTCACTCCTTGCATGATATCCGGTCTTGTAGCTGTGAGATACATTAGGCTACCAACCAATCTTTTGAATAAAGTTGGATTGACCTCTAATCTTTCATCATCCTTGCTTAACTTTGTACTTGTTGCAACTGGTGTAGGGACAGGTTTGCAATTTTCCATCCTGAATCTTTTCAACAAATATTTGAAATATTTATTTTGACAAATAAAAATTCTTTTTTTTTTATATTTCTCAACTTCTATGCCAAGAAAATATTTCATGAGACCAAGATTTGTCATCCCAAATTCTTTTATCATGGTTGCTTTAAATTCAACTATGTCAAAATCACCTGTAAAAATCATGTCATCAACATATAAGTTGTTGGGTCCCTATAATACTAGTGATTACCCCATTACTATTGTAGTTATACCCCTTATTTATATTGTTGTGCCCCTATTACCCCCATATTGTTATTTTTGTGTCCCATAGAATCCCTCTATTGTTATTTTTGTGGCTTTATATTATTATTGTTAGGTCCGCTGGGTTATATTGTGACTCCTTAGACTCCTATATATAGAAAGGAGGTTTTGTCATTTGAATCATCGAAGAATTGTTCATTTATGTAATGTAAAGGAGGTTGCCCCCTCGAAGAGGCTGAATTCTAAGGCGTTGATCTATCTTTTCTATCTTTTCTTGAGCTGGTTTCATAACATAAGCAAATAATCAAACTTTGTCTATGCTCATTTACCTTTGTGTACAAGGTAGGATCAATGTTCATTCTGCAAAATCCATTCTTGATCATGTAATTTTCAATTCTGCTATACCAAGCTCTAGGCGCTTGCTTCAGTCCATAGAGCGCTTTCTTCAACCTGTAAACTTTGTCTTCGTTACTTTCAACTTCATATCCTGGAGGCTACTGCACATAAATTTTTTCTTCTAGAATTCCATTCAAGAAGGTTGATTTCACATCCATCTGGTATTCTTTCTACTTGTTCTGAGTTGATGTGGCTAGAACTGATCTTACAGTGTCCAATCTAGCTACCGGAGCAAATGTTTCTCCAAAGTCTATTCCTCGTTGCTGCGAGAATCCTTTTGCTACAAGTCTTGCTTTAAATATGTCAATTTCACCTTTCTCATTCAACTTTGTCTTGTACACACACTTCACACTAATGAAATTTTTGTCCTTTGATAAATCA
Organism: Pinus tabuliformis; assembly: GCA_031772625.1. NCBI lineage: Eukaryota > Viridiplantae > Streptophyta > Pinopsida > Pinales > Pinaceae > Pinus > Pinus tabuliformis. Next base: position 1,646,425,851 of record CM062816.1, on the reverse strand, counting down.
ACTAAATCCCATGTATCATTCTTTTAAATAGCTTCAATTTCTTCATCCATGGCTTGCACCCAATTTTCATCTTTGGTTTCTTCTTCAAACGAAGAAGGTTGGAATGAAAACAATGCAAAATTTGAACTAACATCCAAATCATCATAAATATCATTCAAACTTTTCATCTTTCTCTTACCATTGCTTGATTCATCACCTGATTGATTGCTAGGAGAATCTTGATCAGTTGATGTGCTTGAGGATCCATGCTGCTTTCAAAAACTTGGAGTCCTTGTTGGTGTGTCTCTGTTTGGTGTCTTTACGGTGATTCTTGCTGCTCCTTTTCTGCTACATCATTTTCTTCCATCAGTTGCACTTGTTCATCGACTATTTTCTCTACAGTTCCATTCCACACTCTTGTTCCTTGAACACAACATCTCTACTAATTATGGTTTTCTTTGTGACAGGGTTATACAATTTATAAGCTTTTGATTTCTCACTATAACCAATGAATATTCACTTTCCATTTTTATCATCCAATTTGCCTCTTCGTTCCTTAGGCACATGTGCATAAGCTACACATCCAAACACTCTGAGATGAGATATGCTGCAATACATACCTGACCGTGCTTACTCTGGTACTCTGTTCATCACACTTTTTGTAGGAGATATGTTGATCACATAGATAGCACATGCAACTAATTCTGCCCAATAATCATTAGACAAGTTTCTGCCTTTCAACATGCTTCTTACCATGTTCATAATTGTCCCATTCTTTCTATCTGCTACGCCATTCTGTTGCGGTGTGTACCTAGTTGTAAACTGTTTTCTGATCCAATGTTGTTTGCAGTAATAATGGAATCCCTTTGAGTTATATTCTCCACCATGATCTAACCTCAATACCTTGATTTTTTAGTCACTTTGGTTCTCTACTAAGGCTTTGAATTCTTTGAACTTCACAAAAATTTCAGACTTCTGCTTCAAGAAGTAAACCCAAGTCTTTCTGTTGTAGTCATCAATGAAAGTGAGGAAGTAGAAACTTTCACCAATCAATTGTGTCCTCATAGGTCCACACAAATCTGTATGCACTAGCTCAAGAGGTTGCTTTACTATGTATGCAACTCCCTTTGGAAAAATTTCATGGTGTCTTTTTCCCAAGATGAAACAATCACAAGTACTAGCAGGTTCTTTGATGGGAGGTAATCCTCTGACCATTTGTTTTTGCTGCAACAATCTTAAACCAGAAAAGTGCAAGTGTCCAAATCAAAAGTGTCATAACCGATAATCATCAGAATGTGCAATTGTAAAAGAACTCACGTGACTATTGTAATTCAAAATGAGAGGAAGGAGTCTATTCCTCGTCATCTGAACCTTTGCTATTAGTTGCTTGCTTGGGGGCTTGTCATATATAACAACTTCTTTACCTTGAAAGCTAACTCTGTATCCTTTGTGTGTCAATTGACCAACACTTAACAAATTATGTTTGAGACTAGAAACATAATATATCTATGATATTCTCTTCAACTCCCCCTGTTTGGTTAGAATGTTGACCACTCCTTTGCCATCTACTTCCACATTTTTTTCGGTCCCCAACTTTGCCTCTGTTTTCATAGATTGATAGAAATTTGCAACCAAATCCTTATTTCCTGTCATGTGGTTACTACAACCACTGTCTAATAGCCACACACTAATAGAAGGTTCACGCATGGTATGGAAAGCTAGGAACATGGAATTAGAACTCTATGTAGTAACATTAGCTCTCTGATTCCCTTGATCAGCTATTTTCTTTCTGTAATCACGGGCATAATGACCAAATTTATTACAGTAATAACATCTCACCTTTGATTGGTCAACTCTTTGATTATTGTTGAATATTTTGTAGTTGCTTCCACTTGCATGTTCATGCTCTTCTCAGTCATCTCTCTGACTACCATATCTTCTGCTTCATCCTCTAGCTCTCGTTCTACTTTTGCCTCGACCTCTATCTTTGAAATAGAAACCTGACTTTTGAAAGCGGTCTCTAAAGTGGAATCCGTATTTTTGTCTATCCTTGCCTCATGTGATAAAAGTGATCCCATCACCTCATCAACTGTCAATGATGCCAAACCCTTGGCTTCTTTTATGGCTGCTACCACAACACCAAATTTGGTAGAAAAGGATTAGAGGACCTTCTCAACCACTCTTTGATCATTTATATCTTCACCATAAATATTTAACTAATTTATGACATTTATGACTCGATTCATCGAAGAATCAATGTCCTCTGTCTTCTTCATCTGCAGACTTTCAAAATATCTCCTAATATTCTGCAACTTAACAATATTGACTTTGGCCATACCTTTATAGTTTGTCGCCAAAGCATCCCATGCTACTTTTGTTGAAGACATGGTCATAATATTCTAGAAAACTGTTAGGTCCAATCCCTGCTAAATAAGCTACAACACATGTGCATTCTTCTTCTTGTCTTTCTTCCATTATTCCCTCTCTGTATTACTGAGAGTTTGTTCTTCTTCTTTTTCTTTAGGTTTTAAAAACCAAAACTTGACATAATCCAAAACATCATGTTCTTGCAACGTGGTCGCCATCTTAGTGGCCCACACATCATAATCTTTCCCTATAAATGGTGGGAATTGGGGTTGGAAATTTGAGAAAGTCACCTTTTTCCAAAAATCCACTTTTGAAAAAACCCTAAATTTATCCTTTGTAAAGCTCTTTTTCAAAAAGAAATAATACCCCTTTCAATAAAACCCTAAATTTTTTATTTAAAAAAAAACTTCACTTTTTTTCTTTCAAAAAACTCTTTTGAAAAACTCTTAGTTTTATATATATATATATAAATCTTTATATAAAAAAAAAAACCAAAAAACTTTATAATCTGTGAAAGCCTTTCACCAATATATATAAATCTTTATATAAAAAAAAACCAAAAAACTTTATAATCTGTGAAAGCCTTCCACCAATTTAAAAACTTCTTTGTATAATCTTTGTTGAAAATCTTTATATATAAGAATAATAAAACCTTATGTTAAATCTTGACGTGAGTTTTTCGTGCTCCAAACAAAATACGTACCACTAATTTTCAAACCTTTGTTGAATTTTAACGTTTTAACTCGTTTCACCTGAACTTCCAACGCCGACGTTGGTTTGACGTTAGGCCGTTAACGCCACGAAAACAAGTTTGAACCGCGTACTCGGAAAAATGCTTTAAGTCAATACCTGTTACCAATTTGTTGGACATTCGGCCCTCATTCTATTAAAAAGAATTAGTCACACATTAAGTCTCTTCAAGCTACGGTTGTGGGCTTTTTTACTCTTCTCACACAGTTTACTGCAAATCTGTTCTCCATGTCTCTTTGTAATCTCGCTCTGATACCAATTTATTAGAAAGGCAGAGGAGACAAAGCACAACCAATTCACACATAAAACACGAGTTGTTGCTCTTCTATTGATCATACAAAACATGATGATTACAATGACCCTCGTGAAGGTTATTTAAACCTTTTCCACTAGTTAACTACCTAAAATATCTTGACATGCAACCACATGCAATCACACACTCAAAGTCGTTTATCACTTAACTTGACTTGACTCAACACCCAAACACTCAATCATGCAATCACTTAGTTAACTAACTCTCTATTTTTAGCTAACTCCTCATGTAGGGGTAATAATCTTATTTTAACAAGGGATGTATTATGATATGTTATGGGGAGTGCTCAAATATATATATATATATATATATTCATGCATTTTTTACTTTATGAAGATCATACATGTGGTATGTAGTATAGTATGTGAGAATTATGTCATATGGTATGAAGATATATTGAGAGCCTATATTTTTAGTTGAAGATTTCTTGATGATATATCAATTTGTTTTGCAATTAGTTTGAGGTTAGATCAAATTTTATGATGCACTCACTCATCTTTATCATGGGAATAGTTCTCATTGGAAAATACAACTACCATGATTAGTTTAGGAAGATAAAGCACACCTTGATTTTTAATGAGTTGTGGAAACGGGTTTGTGAAGGAGAAGCTAGCAATGCACCTGAAAAACCTACTTCAGATAAGGAGCTTGTCATTTGGGAAAACAAGAACAACAAGGCCTATGTCTTGATTGCAATGTCCATAAATGAAGAGGCGAGTCAACATATTTTTCTATTTTCAAATTCCTTTGAAGCCTTAAAGAAGTTGAAGAGATTGTATTACCCACATTTTGAACTTGAAGTTGTTCAATCTTGAGTTGAAAAATGATGACCCTCCTGCCTTGGCATAATAAATAAGATCCATTATGCATGACATAAAGCTCACCGATGTTGAATTATATTTTCCTCTCACAACCTATGTCAAGGCACTATATACCACCTATTCACATTATCTTGAGTCATTGCAAGGAAGTGGAAAACTTGAGGAGATTTCCTTTGACTCCCTTGTGAAGAAGTTTCCTAAAAGATAGAAGGCTTTTGGGAAGAAAGCAACCACTCAGTCTTTTGAAGAAGTTGTGTGTCTTGCATAGAAAGAGAATGATGCACAAGATTATTTTAGAGGAAGAGGTGGTCGAAGAGGAAGAAGAAGGAAAAAATTTAGAGGTGGGGGGCATACATTTCCAAGGAAAAAGGTCTGATCTTCATTGCATATGATGCAATAGAGATGGACATGATGCTTCCACATGTAAGATGCCTTGGGACAAAATTAAGCAAGAAATAAATGAAGAAAAGGGTAAAACACATGGTAAATGGAAATGAAAGCACCTGAATCCACTCATTATGTTGTGGGACATTGCAATGTAATGAAGAAAAGTATCAAACACATGGTAAAGGGAAAGGAAAAGTGCCCAAGTCCACTCATTATGTTGTGGCACATTGCAACATTGGAGTAATCGAAGACTTATTCAATGCTTCACTTGCTTCATGGAAATATGATTGGATGCTTGATTTAGGAGCAACTTTCCACATGACTTTCAGAAGTGGTTTCTTTGAATAATTCACTGAAAATGTTGATGGAGTATTATACTTTGCAGACAAGTAAAAACTCAATCCATCAAGGCTTGGCACCATCAGGCTCAAACTGTCTTCTAGACTTTCTTCTACATGATGTTTTATATGTCGAGGAGCTGAGAAGAAACTTGTTGTATTTGGTCCACATCCGCCAACAAGGAAACTCCATTCACATATTTGATGAAAATGTTGAGGTCAAAAAAACATTAGATCACTCACTTGTCATGTCTCGGATAGAAGAAGAAATATTTCTGATGCTGCGAGGAACCTCTACTCGTGCACAAAATTTTTCATACAATTATCAATATGATGAAGGTACACAGCCATCAAGCCTTTATGGCATGCTATATTTGGACATATGAACTATGATAACCTTTGTTTGTTGAAGAAAAATGGTGATACTAGTTTTCCATCTATTCCTAGGATACTTAAGCAATGTGATTCTTGTATATTAGGAAAGCACAACAAACAATGTTTTCATGATTATCATTCCAAAACACATAGGAAGCTTGAACTCATTTATTCTGATTTATGTGGACCAATGCATATTCCTTTTGCAAATGGTAATAAATATATGATGACATTTATTGGTGACTACACTAGAACGTGTTGGGTTTATTTACTGAACAAGAAATTTGAAGCACTTGAAATATTCAAAAGCATTCATGCATGGATTGAAAATGATGCACAATCTCATATTGGCTCTATTCGTACTAATAATGGAAAAGAATATACTTCAAACGAATTTGAAAACTATCTTCACCATCATGCCTTATAATCCCCAACAAAACATAATAGCTAAAAGAATGAATATGACAATCTTAAAAATGCTACGTTCGATGATGTTTTTCAAGAATGTTAAGCTGATGTTTTAGGCTGATGTAGTTCTATGTGTTGTGTTTATAAAGAATAGGTGTCCATCTCATGCTATCAAAAATAAGACTCCTTATGAAATGTGGTATGGCCACATTCCTTCACTGAGGCATCTCATGTTTTTGGTTCCACCTGTTATGCCTTGATACCCAAGGAACAGAGAAACAAACTTAGTGTAAGGAGTCACAAATGTATTTTCTTGGGGTAGTTAAATACATCCAAAGCATAACATCTCTCTGATGAAGTGAATAAGAAGTTTATAATACATAGATATGTTATCTTTATTGAATCTTCCAAGACTGATAAACTTGTTTAGCGGCAAATTGATCACTTGGATAGATTCAGACATGCGAAGTCCTTTCAATAGTTTGATAATGAGATTCCACATCTTGAAGGGGGGATCTGTATATTGGATCAATCCATGGAATATTCTTCTGAAGCACTCTCTCCCCACATGAAGCTCTAACCAATGATGACACTTTGAGTGATGTGATTGATATAATTGGGATACTAAATCTTGATTCAGACCCATCTCAACAAACTGAATAGCCTGGGCCATCATAGAAAGGTCCTCCAAAATGGCTGACAAAGACACCTAAAAGTTTTCGTCCTAATGAGGTTGGAAAGACAATAATCACAACCTCAACAAGACAAGTTAGACGTGATTTAGACGATCCTAATTCACCTATTGATATGGGTGTTTCTTATGATTGTAAACTGAATTTGTCTACATATTTTGAACCAACTTCCTTCAAAGAATCCACTTCTCATGATGAATGGAAAGAAGCGATGCATAAACAATATGATGATTTGATAAAGAATGGCACTTGAATGTTGGTTGATCCTCCATTAGGAACCAAAATAATAGGCTGCAAGTGGGTCTTCAAGAACATGTATAAAGCAAATGGCTTACTTGAAAAGCATAAAGGAAGGGGTTGATTATGAGGAAAACATTTCCTTGATAGCAAAAAGGGATACCATCCGAAAAATCTTTTCTTTGGCAGCTCAGAATAGCTATAAATTCCATCAAATGGATGTAAACACTACTTTCTTGAATGGATATATGAAAGAGAATGTTTTTATGTCCGAACCGAAAGGATTTGTTAGGGAGGGTCAGGAATACAAAGTATGCAAGCTTGTAAAATCATTTTATGGCCTCAATCAAGCACCATGAGCCTAGTATGAGAAATTGACTGAGCATATTTTGAAAATCAATTTCAAACATTATGATTTTGATGTTGCAACTTTTTTTATCAATAAAGTTGGAAAAATAGTTGTATATATTGTGGTGTGTGTAGATGGTCTTTTGATGACAAGGAACAATGAGAACTACATTGCATCCATAAAGAAATAACTAAGAAAAGGTTTTGAAATGACAGATTTGGGCTCTATTCAATACTACCTTGGTATTGAAGTAACCCAACATCTGAAGTTTATATTCCTCTCTCAGAAGAAGTACATTGGAGATCTGTTGAATAGGTTTGGCATGAATGTGTGCAATCCTTTGACTACTCCAATGGAATAGAACTTAAAGCTCACATCCACCGAAGGAAAAGAATGCGAGGATGCAACAAAGTACATACAACTCATAGGAAGTCTCAACTACCTAACTACTTTTAGACTAGACATTTCGTTTGTTGTTGGGTTCCTCTCCAGTTTTATGCAAAAGCATTGTGAGGGTGATTTGACTGCTACAAAAAGAGTTCTAAAGTATTTGAAGGGGGCCAAAGACTTTGGAATCAAATATACACAGGTGGATGGGTCCACTTTGATTTGATACCCTGATTCAGATTTCAATGGAGATAAAGAAACTAGAGTATCTACTCCAGGTTATGTTATGAGACTTGGACTGGGAGCTATCTCCTAGAGGGTGCACAAATGATCAGTTTGAGTAGATTCCACAACTGAGGTAGAATACGTGGCAGCAGCTGAAGCAACAAAGGAAATTGTGTGGCTCAGGAAAATTCTAGCAGATTTGAAAGAGAAAAAAGTGCATTTAATTCCTCTTTTGCTGACAACACTTCTACAATAAATTTGGCCAAGAACCAAAAGTTCCATGATCGAATGAATCACATCATTATAAAATACCATATGATTCAACATCATGTTCAGGGAAAAATAATCCACCTACGACGTTATTCCACAAATGAGAAAATTATAGACATATTTACCAAAGCACTTGGAAGGGAAAAGTCTTAAATATTCATAATGATTATTTTACTCACCAACATCCCTTCAGATTAAGGGGGGAATGTTGACACCTAATCTTTGGGATTAGGAGTTCCATGTAAATATTGTAAATAAAAAAAATAAGGAAGGTGAAGAGACGATGGAATTTGAATTCCAGGAGTATCCCTTTAATGTATTTAACAACGACCTCTTAATGAAAATACACAATCACATTCATGGAGTTACTCCTAGCTTGGCAATGGTTAGCATTGATCTATTCCCATTAAGCTCATTGGGGTTATATCTAGCCTCTACAATTGGTCGCTAATCCATTCACATTGAGTCCTTATAGGTTAGATGGCCTTTGTGGTTGAAAGTTCATCCACTTACATTGAGTCCATTCAAGTTACAGATTATCTCTACGACCACAGGTTAATCGATTCCCATTGATTTGTTAGGTGTTAATAATGGTCTCCACTATTGCTAGCTCATCCATTCCCATAGAGTCCTTTGTAGTTATGAATGACCATTATAGTGGCAATTGATCCATTTCCGTTAAGTCTCAGGGTGTTATGAGTGGCTTGTGTGATTTATGGTTGATCCATTCCCATAAATATTTAAGGGATAATAGTCTATTGCTGGTAGTTGATCTATTCTCATCATGTATTTTAGGAATACAAGTGGTCTTTATGTATGGTAGTTTATCCATTTAGATGATCCCTAAGGTTTAGAAATGGCCTTTGTAGTTATTGAACGATCCATTATCATTAGTTCTTTGTGGTTAGGAAAAGTCTCTATGGTTGGTGATTTATATATTTCCATCAAGTTGCTAAGCATTAGTAATAGCCTATGTGCCTCTAATTGATGCATTCAAGAAAAAAGCATTCTTCCAAAATAAAATATATAAATCAAGATAGAATCACCTTAACTACTAATCTATTTAATGATAAGAATTTTGAATTTTGTTTTTGTTTTTTATTTTAATCCTTTTGACTTTTTTTAATAATTTTTCGTCAAATGATATCTTTTTTAAGTGAAAAATCAAAGCTTAAATTAAATATATTTGTATTTATTTTACAATTGAAAAATCACCCTCTACATAGTGACTTATTGTGATGTTTCTACCCTTATTTCACATTCTATTATCAATCAATGTCATTGAGGGGAGGATGACAATTTCCACAATTATATTTAGAAATTAATATATCTTAGTGGTTCTCTATATAATTTAAATAAATTGTTTTTTTTGAATTCTTCTCATCTCCACTACATATTACATTCCTAACAATGGATTTATTTTTATTCATTAATCCGGACATGTTTATTTTGCTATAGGACTTTCAGAATTTCGATTGAGCCAAGAGGCTCATTCTACAATTCAGTATGAGGGATATGTGTAATTTAATCTGTGACATGTGTCCCTTAAAAAATAGTTTAAAATGAAGAAACATTGTCAGCGATAGTAAAAACAAAAATGATTATACATATTTGGTTATTTTTAACTAAAATCATTATACAACATTAATAATCAAATTCTCATCGTGCTTAATAGATTTGTTGATATTTGACTTTCATTCTTCAAGTAATGAATAAAATATTTTGGTGTTTGTTAAATAATAGAATTTTATATAATACATTGTTTGAATATGCATATTGACATACATCGATATATGTGTGTGTTTACTTTAGTAAAATATTTTAACGCTCAAAAGGAAAAAGTAAATAAGTTTAAATAATTTAGTTACTTCTTAATAAGAGGAAAATGTGTGTAACTCATTCAATTTTTAGTATAAAATGTTATTAATAATATATTATTCAAAGATACATCCATTGGGTTGAGCTATAATGTGGGCTCTACTTATGGCCAATGGGAAGCCTCTCCACTGCTTTGTTGTTAGACCAAGTCAACCCGATCCTCATTTTTTGGATGCTCCACTAACTTTGGCGTTGTCACTCTTGGCAAAACACCAAAATAACATGCTCCAAGGGGCCCTCCAACATGGCGGCCTCACTAGGGAAGCAATACCATACCACATGCATTCATATTGGGGGATTTATATTGAGGAAAAAATGATATAACGTATTGACAAATATATAGGGGATAAATGGTTTTTATATTGGTAGGTATACAAAATTGAGCTCAAAGTTAATGAAAAATAAATCCGGGTACAAAAAATGCTAATAAAAAAATGGATACCTACAATATATAGTGAAAGTAGGGGTTTTTTAAATTGGGAAGTCGTATTGGATTTGTATTGGTAGGGGGTTAAATAATATGATTTTTAGAGATATTTTCCAATACATGGTCAAATTAAGGGTATGGTTTAATATGCCACAAATGCACATGATATGTCATAGGTTCATTGAGTGAATCACCCATGTCCTCCAACCACTTTTAGCTTTGCCACTTTTACTTTGAGCACCTCAACTTTGACTAGCAATAAATTTTGATCTAGGAGGCCATTTCCAGACATCCACATGTTGTTGGAAATATTTTTCAGATCATTATCCAAATGTACCACTTCCAGGAGCATCTGAGTTGATCTCCATAGGCATAAAGTCCTTCAAAGAATGAGACGCCAAACCATCATAGTCATCATATTATGGCTTCTCCAACAACCTTTTTACTATGATGATTCTCTATAAGAGACTACAACAACCATGAGACTCCCCCTGAGCTTATGTCAACCTCTGGTACCACAAACATCCATGCTAATCTGATTGACATCAATTCCAACGCTCTTTCCAATTGTTAGACAATTCCAACTGCCCAACATATCTCCCAGCATGACTATTGACATCAATTCCAACGCACTTGTTGGCACTATTCATCCAGACAATGCCAACTATCCAAAAATATCCCCCTTTGGCATTGATAGAAACACTTCATCACATCTCCATTTTTATGACCAATCCTCATTCTACTTCCACACTTCTCCTAGCATGAGCCACCAATGTCTTTCTCTCCTCTTCATGGGCCATCACAACTTATCCAATAAGATTTTATCCCCCTTTGACATCAATGGAGAAGGAATACAAGCTATCTTTTCTCCCCCATGCAATCATTGAATGTCAATGATATAAGATCTAGTTGTTGATGTGCATTCTTCTCTGTAGACTTCTCTTCAAGGGCTGATAGTTATTGCTTCTCTATAAATTGGACATACGTGATATGCTCCCCCTGAACATATTCTTCCTCCTCCTTAATAATCCTCCGGCTTTGGACAACTTATGGTTGTTGGATCTATACTCTCTCCACTAACACATGTTTTGTATCAATTAAAATGATTTGATATGAATTAAAATTTCTCATGAAATTATTGTTGTTGCAAATACCGGCAAGTAGTGATGCATTTTGGCTTGCTCTTCACTGCTATGGCTACTTGCTGCTTCAAGAATTGTGCTCACTTCTCCTTAACATATTGATATTCAACAGTACTCCCCCTAAGATCATACCTCTCCAAAAGGAGACTTATTCTTAAATGACAGTGGCTGCACCAACAAGTTTATACAAAATGGACAAAATACCAAGCATACTCTAGTAGCTCCATCTCAAAAAAATAAATGCCCATTTGCAAAAAAGGCTACACCATATGAACCCAGACCACCAATTGACATAGCGATACCAATTGAGAGCTAAGGGACATTCAATGTTTGTACCAATTGTGTTCATGAACACAAGATTGCTAGGAAAAATCAAATTCACAACTTAAATGAAATGAGGGTATTTCAACCAAGATGAAAGCCTTTCATTTCCTATGCAATATTTCTTCCCAAGGCTAAAAAATGTTGCCTCAATGCCTTCTACTGCTAAATGTAGTAACTCCCCTTGAGCTAATGCTCTATGATCTGTTTCATCTGCGTGGGGACAGATCCTGTTGACCTGACTTGACCGTGAGCTTCTTTTCATTCCACAATTTTGTTCTAGCTCATCTTCTTCTCAGAGCATAGAATATTATTGTGTACTCCCATTGAGATTATGTTGGATGCTCTCTCCTTTCTCTTACTATGTTGATACATTTTAAATAAACCAACTTATTACTATAATTAGCAAGGGAGTCGGTCATACCTTCAATGTTTAGATGCATCTCTCTATATAAGCTTTGTTAAGTCTGCATCTAACTTATTTAGCCTCCATTGAGGCCATTCTCTTCCTTTACCGAAGAGAAATAGAGGTTTTGCACCCCTTGAGAAAATTTTCCTCTTTCTTTATCCAAACCTTCATTAGCCAAATCCTAGCAGCATCATTTCTTCCCATATTTTCCTTTGCCCATATTTGGGCCTTTTCTTAGCTGGGCATGGCTAGAGGACACTCCTCTTTACTTTCTATTTTCTTTCTCCACATATTCTTGATTTTATTTTGAATTATTTCTCCTCTTTTCAACTTTATCCTTTGACACATAATGCTAAAGACAGGCTTGCATTGATTCGTTCAATTGTTCCTTTTTGTCTTCAAAGCTTGAATTTCTATATTTTCATGCATATTCTAGGAGGCATGCTTCACGCTGCTATACCTAAAATTTTATGAATTATGCACAAAATTTCCACAATTGTAGCATTTGAAATCACTTAATAATGGGGGAAATTATTTCTATACTTAGTAGCATTCCTATCAAGGCCCCTATTATTGTCCACATGCTTTCTCCTACTGCTACTCCACACACTCTATTTTCTTGCATGCCATCTTCAATCCATGGCTTTATGCCCAAAATTTCAGCAAGAAAAACAATACCCATGAAAATCCTTTTGACAACTAAAGATACCTTTTCTTTGAAGGATTTATGTTTGAGGGGGAAAGGACCTCTATTGGTTCTTCATGTGCCTTCCATGGTTGTCTAGATTGCTACCTTGCATTCTTCCTTGCAGCTAGCCATCTCTCTTTTACCGCTCTTCTCATTGTTGCTTAACATTCCATTGTTGCCTCTTATTCTCTTGATGTTGCTACTATCCAACAACCTCTTTTCCATTCTTGTTATTGGAATCTCCAACTACCCTTACTTCGATAGTTGACCCTTCAACCTTTTCCTTCTTGGATCTTGATTCTTCTTCAAAACTCAAACCAACCTTGATGAGAGGGGATATTTTCTTAGCAAGCATATCATCCAAGGCTTTCCTAATCACCCCAAGCTTCATATGTTGAGACAATTCTTTATTTTTATTTTATAGATCATGTCTAAATGAGACTAATTTAGCTTTTCTTCTATCATAGTGAGCTTATTTTCATCTAGTTGAATGGTTAACCTCCCATTCAATATGCCAACCTCTTCTTGTTGAGAATTTAGATCAAGTATTGTTTTTCTTAACTTCTCATTCTCAATCTCATACTCATGCAATTGCTTCTTCTACTTGAGATTAGCCTTTGAGAGATCCTTGATGTCATTTACAGTAGAGATCAACTTATTTCTAAATTAGATCTTTCATCTATATCCTTTTCTTCATTGTCAGGGGCGTTAGATGAACTACACCGAGATCATTTTCTTCACTGTTATAGGATCCTTTATTTATTATTTCTACTAAAGTGGGTCTATCTTAATTACTACTACTAGATGCATGGTTATCTCTACCTTAAAGTGATTCACATGAACATCTAGATAATGAATGACCTATTTATTTACATTTACCACAAAGAAATAACTTACCTTCTGAGCAGCATGGCCTCTCATCTAGGTCTTCTTATTCACCATATTTGGAGTGAAAATCAACAATTTTATGATAGGAAGAAATATCTTCAATCTTTTGAACATATTTCCATTTTGATGCCTTAACCTTTTTCTTCTTATCACCAGAAACTACATTTTCTTGTTAACTACTTGAAAAACAAGGTTCTTCATACTTCTCTTTAGCAGCATTGCAATCTTCTCCATACATACATTGAATTCTGTCTAGCATTTCCTTTTCTATCTCACAATGCCTTACTTAGACTTTAAACTTCTGTGGTTGTTATTTGGTGTAGTATGATCCAGATTATCCACAGCATTATATTCATCATGTCGATGTTTTGAACACCAAAGGTGGTCCATCATCAAGACCAAAAAATGGTAGATTATGAATGATTATTCTTTGAGAGAAGAATCCTTCGACCAACGTATATAAACCTAATTAATCCTAAATAGTGAAAGCCGACCTAACCTATGTATATTAGTTTAATTTTTATTCTTATTTTATTTATTTATTTCAATTTTAATTTATTTTTGTTTTAATTATTTATTTTTAATTTAATTATTATAATTATTTTGAATAAACTAATTATTAATTAGTTTAGTTAATTAGTTAATTAATTCATTTAATTGATTAATTAATTAATTAAATTAAATTTATTTATTTTATAATTTTTGTTTTGATGATTTTATATTTCTTTTAATTTAATTAATTAATTAATCTAATCAGCTTATAATTTATTTTAATTTAATTATTATAATTAAATTAATTATTAATTAGTTTAGTTAATCAATCAATTAATTAATTTAATTAGTTTTTAATTAGTTTTAATGATTTTATATTTCTTTTTATTTTTATCTTAATTTTATTTTTAATTAATTAAACCCTAAGTATCTATTTTATAAACAAGAAACCTATTTAATTAATAAATAAATAAATTTAATTGATTTATAATTTTTATAATTCTCCAAATGTTAATTTATAAAACTAATTGTTACTATAATCTATGGTCATTAGAATAAATTTATTTTGTTATATTGGTTATTATTAATTAATTAATTAATTAATTTTATTTTATTTTTATTTTGGGGAGAAACCAGTGATACTAAGCTACAAAAGATTTGGAGGGATTTATTTGTCTAATGAGGGGAAGCCAGTTTCCACTAATCTCGCTCCCATTGTCCCTGTTGAGGTTTTGAGGAAATTTCATGATTTCAATGGCCTCTCTGATTTTCCTCTTTTGATAATGATCCTCTCTTGCAATGATTTTGGCGTCTTCTAAACATACATGATGTTTGGTTTTGGATGAGTGTTCTGCAAGGGCTGATGTACGGGATCTCCCATTCTTAATATCAGCTCCATGCTCTTTAAGTCTTGTTTTCAGAGATCATCCTATTTCCCCAATATAACTCCTGCGACATGAGCAATAAATCTTGTACACACCCTTGAGGTTTTGATGATCTACGTTATCTTTGACTGATCTCATCATTTGCCTAATTGTTCTACATGTTGTAAACTGAGTGTTTATGTCCTTCTTTTAAAAAAATTTTATGATCTTATCTTTAATCCCCTGAATGAATGGGAGGTAAACTTTCCCACAATTTTCTTTTCTGTTTTCCCTAGCATCCCTAGAGAGGACTTTATCCTGAGCTCTTTTTATAGATTTCTTAATACTAAACTCCTTGTATCCTATGCTTTTGAAAACAAAGGTTAAGTGTTTAATTTCTTCATTTAGGTGATCAGGGTCAGAAATTCCGAGAGCTCTAACAGCTAGAGTGTTTAAGACGCCCAAGTTATTGTGATGGATGATGGTATGAGTTAGCATGTAGATAATACATATCATACTACACCAAATGCCTTAATTTCTCAGTATCTAGCTTAGAAATCCCTTTCATGATGATTTCCTTGGCTTCTTCATTTCGCTGACTCCTTTCTCCATTCAATAAGGAGCACCATACATCAACATCCAAAGAAATTAATTATGATTCCATTATAACATTATAGAGTACATACTTTTATCCATTTAAAAATGGAACTCCTTCTGATGTAAGCTAGGTTTGATTAGCCATTTCTTCCCTTTAATATACCTTCTAGTGATTAAGTTATTCTCAAAGGATCCTGGCTCTAACACCAATTTTTGAAACAACATTAATTCTGCGGGGGTGAATCAGTATTAAGGCTAATTTTAACTTTTTATGTGAATTTATCTCTACTCATTAAAACTTGGCATCCACTATATGAGAAAAACCATTAACAAGCCATAATAATGACCATATGAATCAACACAAGCACACACATCATGATAAGTACACATATGACAAAAATCTTTAATGTGGAAACCCTTCCAGGAGAAAAACCACCAAAGATTGTTTTGTTATTGATGTAGATATAAGAACACCTACTTTGTTAGATCAATGTGTTTGTGAGCCACCACTCATATGAAGCACCAAATCCCCTTGATTGTTTGCTAGCACCCACTAGTAGAAAGCACCAACTACCTCCTTTTGTAGACACCTGATCATCTTACTAGAAACACCATGTGAAGCACCAACTGCACGGGTTTTTTGCAAGCATAAACTTGCAACTCCTTCAATTTATACAAGCACCAACTTGCAGGAGGCACCAACCCCCAAGCCTTCTCAGCCACACACTAGATATGGAAGCATCAACTTCTTGTATGCAGGCTCCAACCCACACTCAATAAGGAACTAATGTTCATTGTAGATGGTAGGCATTCTTCTTGGTATCAACTATGATCTCCTTGGAAGCCTTCAACATTCGACCTTCTGTTCTTCTCAATAGTGGTCACTCATACACAGCCCTCTTTGCATTATCCCCACTCTACAACAACATACATCTAAACAGGGCTTTTTGCTCTCAACCTTCTTCTTTTGCTCAAGCACTATCGACCCCTTTCCTCTGCATAGGCACTCTCAGCCTCTTCTCTACAGTAAGGCACACTTGGCCTCTTCTCATCAGTGCTCACACAGAGATCTTTCACACAACTCTCTCACAACAATGTTTCATTTCCACCATTTCTCAATCGCAATCAGAATCCTGAGTTTTGCTCCATTGTCACACAGTGATCGATGTTATCTCTCTTGCCATCCACATTGCTCGAGAGTGTACTCTTAGCATGGCTCTCCATTTTTTTGATGCATCAAATTTTATAGTGACTGCAACTGCATTAAACATAAGAATGGGAACCAATGTGATCTCCCATACTCAGAAGTAAATATGAGTCAAATTGTAGACATAACATCGCTATCCATTTGTTATTTATTTCCTACAGAGTTAAAATTGTACTTCAGGCATGGCTCTCTTGGACTATGACCGAAGCTCCTGCCTATAACCATATTTTCCATTTAATTATTCATGGTCTGTAAGCAATATCAGGGATGGAAAATTCTATTTAGGCCATGCTCCATTATATCATTCTATGCATCGTGGCCCTTGTATCCTTGCATCAATACTTTCTTGGTAATTCTTTTTTACTTCAATTCTTGATTCTAGATACCAACTCATTTTCATACTCACACGCATTAAGCTCTTCACTAGCTACTAAGTCATCCATGCCTACTAACCAACTTGTAGAGGTCCTCAAAATATGGCACAAGTGCTAAGATTGGCCTAAGGCATCAAGGCGCTGCAAAATATAATTCAATGACATTTTTTTATTATAGGCCCTCTCATGTCGGCACTTAGTCTCTTATCCACCATAAGGCCACTTTATATGACCATCGGCTAATACTTTAGGTGATAATATTCTCTACGCCCTTCATGGGACGAATTCCCTTTGTTAACGGCTCCACGTGATTGGTCTCATTTCTATGTGAAACGACCAAGTCATAGAACTAAGGCTAGATCTCCCAAGCTCGACGCTTCTAGACTTGTGCCTGTTTACAAACCTTTGGACTCCTCTTGGTGGGCTTAGTTGTCACGTGGGGTTTGTCCTGCATTTTTACTTGTCAATCAAAGGCCCTGCTGTGATGAGTTTTCTAACCAATGTATCCCGACACTTACTTCCCAACACATTCCACCTGTGCCCCTTCATAAACCACTGTGGTCTTCCCTATGAGATGAGTTGTCTTGGTGGGATCCGCCCATCAAACTTTCCATTGGCTTGTGCTCTGAAACAACCATGTATGCTTGAGTACCAGTCAACCTTCTAGTTCATCAGCGCACACCACTCAAACTTTCCGGGGTATCTCTTCCAAGATGATGTCATGGTTATGTCATCAATCTCGCATGGTGGCTTTTGAGTGGTGAGACGTGTCACTTGGATTTGACCCATTGGGCCACCAAAAAATGTCAAATATGCCTACCACATGTCCCCCATACAACCATGTCATGCTCACGTCTTCTTCCACCATCAACCCTTGAGAGCCAATCAAATGCTACCATGTGTCCTGTCGGAGAGGGAGAGAAAGGGTCCCCGAAGCCTTTGTTTTGCACCAATTTCCTTTGTTAATAAAATAACCACAGGGATCAAGAAACCAACCTTGACACCACTCCATTTTGGTTTGTAGTATTAGGGGGAGTGGTCCCGAAATGGTTCTCCATTATTGATCTGCATGATCGGAAGGTTGGGAAACCATTTCTTGTGACCACCAAGCCTGATGAGATTTCGATATCAAGTGATGTTGGAATGATGTCGCGTGGTTCGACGCTTATCTCCTGACACTTCCATTTGTTTCCCCTTTGTAATCCTCCAGCATGAACCCATTGGGGTAACTCCACCGCGATGAGATGTCAAGTGGGTACCTCCCACTTGATTCTCATTGTTTTGAACTTTGCCTCCATGTCCTGACACCTTATCTCTCGGTGCTTTCACTTTGTAAGCCTTAAGGCTTTTCTGGGGCTATTTTGTTGAGCTACCTTCGTTAGGCTAGGTTGTAATGTGGGCTTCTCCTATAGCTAATGGGAAGCCTCTCCGTTGCTCCACCATTAGACCAAGTCAACCTGGTCCTCATTTTTGGCAGCTTTGCTAAACTTTCCACTACTGCTTTTGGAAAAACACCAAAATAACGTGCTCAAAGGGGTCCTCCAACCACGTTTATCTCTCCCACTTTGACTTTGTGCACCTTAACTTTGACTGGAAATAATATCTGATCCAGGAGGCCATTTATAGACTTCCACATACTGTTGAAAAGTTTTTTCTATCCACTATCCAACTTTACCACTTCCAGGAGTATCTGAGCTAATATATTGAGTAAGAAATACCTTCAAAATATGGGACTCCCAACCATCATACTCATCATATTATGACTTCTCCAACAAGATTGCTACTATGATGATTATCTACAATAGATCGCAATAACCATGAGACTTCCCCTGAGCTTATGCCAACATCTCCTTCCACAAACATCCATTAGTATAGTCGACATCAATGCCAATTCTCTTGCCACCTATTAGATAATTCAAATTTCCCAACTCATCTCCCAGCATGAATGTTGATATAAATGCCAACACACTTAGTGGCACTAGCCATCCACACAATGCCACTTGTCCAAAAAGAAGTCATGTTACCATTTTGACAGAGCATTGAAACTCGATACTGATATTTTCATTAAGCAATGCTAGGCCTGTCATGATTATAGACTCTAGAAGCTGGGAAATGAAAAAAAAAATATCATGGATGGAACCAGGGAACCACGAGGAAATTATTTGAAGTTGAAAAAATAACAAGCATGGAAGAATGTGATAGGGGAAAACCTAGAAATGTCCCAGATAACATGTAGTTAGTAAAAATTTTATAGCGATAAGACCCAATTCTAATCCAGAGGAAATTTAGAGTAGATATTGAGAGAATTACCCAGAATTATAGTCACATGGTCATCATTCCACAACTATAGAAGAAGGTGGGGCTGAGATATTAATTAAGGAAGGTTGCCACTATGAAACAACAATAGGGTTTTAAAAGAGAACCCCCATTATTTTCAAGTTACAACGAAAAACTGACTTACCCCCCTTCCGAATGGAAGGGTGAAGCAACCTCTATAATGCATCCATAGCAGTGTAGTCGACACTCATAACCTGGGTAGCACACCCATCTCTACAACCATATATTTCTTACCATTACAACACAGAAATAAGTGATGGTTAATAGAAAGGAAAGTAACAAAATGACTATTAGGAGAGTCAAGGATGACTTTTTAAACTTATTTTCCTACAATTGGTTAGCAAAGGAGTGGAGTAGAGCCATGTGACTTTGTAGCTGTAGAGCCAAACCCTTGTCGATCAAAGGTGAAATTGAGATTGTTCACGTGATGATAGGGAAGGTAGTTACCGAAACCTCCTAGATCTCTTCACCACCATGGAATTGAAATCCTGATATCATAACGATTGATTTAGACACTAATTCCAATAGTGTAGTGGGAGCCAGTTGTAAGCCTTGAGAACTTCCGAGGAGACATTTTGTCTATTGCCAAACCTAAGGTTGGTGCATGAATGATAAATTAGTATGAACTTGCACCCTCACTATTAGTTATAGAATTTTTTTAATGATTATAATGTTACTCCAACGATTGCAATCACATTTTTCCATATATTTCTTATTTTTCATGTACCAAGGTCCATCGAAAGTATGCAACATGGATACCACTTGGATGAGGAATTAAATTTTGCATCCAATGAGTATTCCCTCTCGAAATTTGAGTAAAAACTTAGGGAGATAAGTTGAAAATATGAGCTGAAAAAATAGTTTTATTATTTTATTATTTTTTAATACTTTTTTTTTCTTTCAAAAATAGTGAACCATCCCCCATGGTTGACATCATCATCTTGAATCCACTTGGTTCTTATAAAGTTTATTTTGGTTGTACATTTTTCTTAGGAGGCCTATTTTAGACCTCAAAATTCCCCTAATGTTCACAATATTGGGCTTTCGAACTTCGAGTTGGATTCAATAAATAGAGATTTTCAGAATGGGGATTATTAGTTCTAGGGTTTGATTTTCTCTACTATGAAGCCCATCACATTGATTTTGTGCAAGTCTCATGAATGGAATCTTCTAAAATACAAAGAAGAAATTATTATTATAAAATATTTTTTTTGAAATGGTAAGACCTTATTTCAATAATTCTTCTTAATTTTGGATTTCAGCTCCAGAGATTTCAAATGTTTTGTCCATTTTTTACATTGGATCCTTCGGCATAGTGATCCACCACCAACAATAGAGGAGGCAAAGTGGAAACTCGGCGCATCATGACAAAGGGTTTCACATTGCTACATCAGTTTCAAATGTAGTTGGGACTCTATGTGGATTGACCTTAAACTACGTCGAAACCTGAAAGACTATCAAATGCAGCGGGGACTCTATGTGGATTGAGACCTTGGAGGCCCCAGAGGGCATGATGGTCTGGGTGGCCACGAAGGGCACAGATAAGGCGCAAAAATGAAAATGAACAACCTGAAATTTAGGAAGCAAACTAGACATCACGTTGGAAATGACACTAGCACAGAAAGATGGCAGATGAATATTATTATTAACCACTTGTGCCTTTATAAGAATAAAAGCGTTTGGTTTTTGTTGTGCAATTTCCTTCCAATTTTGATGAATTTTTTAATAAAATAAAATGTTTTATTTTCTGTCATTCAAATCTTAGGCACAGTACTTGTTTAAATCTATATCTTATTGTTTACCAACCGTTGTACCATTGAGGAATCCCTTTTGTACCAATTTTTGTAAAACTTGACTTCCCGAAAGAAAAGCAATTCAAGTTAACCATACTGCGATATCCATGCGAATTGCAATCCAATATCCTATATATAGAGGCGAGAGAGAAATTTGTATAACGTACACGTTAGATGATGAAAGAATTGACAGCTACAATAATGGAAAGAAGGTGAATGATCTAATTAAATGGTTCTTTTTAATAACTTTACTCTATTTGTTTTGCATGAATTTTTTTTTGGCATATTTTGTGGTTTAATTTGATTAGAAATATATGGGATTTGTTTATATATTTAAAAATATATTTTAAATATAATGAATTAAATTTTACTATACATAAAATATTGATTCAAATTTGTCATACACAATTTTTAAAAATAAATAATAACAACATAATATCATAATCATGATTATGAACAACAATTTGATATAATATCTTATAGAAGTTGAATTGATTTTCTTGTAATTTTCACATATTTGAGTTTCAAAATTTTTTTGATGTGAGTTATAATTTAAAATTAACTAGGTAAAATGAAATAAATAAAATATAATTAACTAATTTATAAATAAGTATATAATTAAATATATTTTTAATTAAATAATTAAAAATAAATATAATAATACTTAAAATAATAATAATAATAATTATCTTTTCATAATTATAAAATATAATTATTTATATTTTTGAATTATATTTTTAATATAAAATAATACGAGTAAAAATAATTTAAATAATAATAATAATAATAATAATAATAATAATAAATAATTAGTTTAATAATAATAAAAAAATAGTTTAATTTTTTTTACTTTTTTTTTAACAGAAACGATTGAGTTTTATTAACAAGAAGAGGTTTGGCATGCCAAAAAACCTCAGATATAGACAAATACAAGAATTCTGGCTCCAAAGAGTCCTATTATGGCTTTTGTTTCATTTCCTCTTTTCTTTGATACTTTGGTACTTTCCTGGATTAAGTTAAAACCCACATAAACTATTTTTCACGGGCCAAAATACAAACCCGCATAATTAAAGTGAATTTATTTAAAACCTGACTTATCCACTGCACCTGGCCCCACTACAGGGTTAAACCCCACCGTTGTCAACACGCGACAGCCGTCAGATCTTCTCTTGCCCAAATCCGACACATATCGCATCCATTGCTTTTCGAACCTTAATTCCTCAAGAGCACACGATATGGGAGGTTTTTTATTGCCACACATTGGCCCCTAAGTGGAATTGCATCCATTTCATAAAATACTACTGAGAAGCCAAGAGTGGCGCGATGAAACTTGCTTACCACTCCTAGAAAAATAACTCCCCTTCTTTTACAATGCACGATGGCTGTTAGATCGTCTCCACCCAAATCTGATGCTTATCGCGTCCCTTGCTATCTGAGTATTAACCAGAACCCATCTCTGTACCTGGCCCCATTGCATGGATAAGTCCTTGCGTGCTATCCATCAGATCTTCCCCTACCCAGATCCGATGCTTATCGCGTCCAATTGCTGTCCGGCCTTTATCACCTCAGGAGCATGTGAAATGGGTGATTTTGTCCTACCACGCATCAGGCCACGAGGCATATTGTGTCTGATTCATGAAATACTGCCAAGCAACCACAAGCGGTGCAATGAAAATCACTTACGACTCCCTGCTTCTTTAACCCACCATCTTTCCCAGCTCGCGATGACCGTCAGATCATCTCCCACCTTGTGCCTTCACATCTCATCCATCAAAATCGTCCTTTGAATGAAATCCAATCTGTGCCTGTTATTAGTCCCATCATAGTTGGCCTATGTGGAAAGCCAAAAACCGGTCAAGGTGACCTAGCCTTTGTTCTATGGGGTTCTATCCTTGATCGACTCTCCTTGCCTATTATGGGATTGGGTGCCTTTCTACATCTTCATCATTATTCACCTGCATACCTTGAGCTAGAAGACATCCTTTGTTAGCCATTATGTCATCTTCCTTGTTCTGAGCTCTCAAGACATGATAGAGTGAGCAGGATGTGAAGCTATGAGTCAACTTTCTTATTCTTTATAGGGTCTTATTTAGAGCAGGGCTATTGAGTTGGTCACCCTTATTAAGGGTTTTGATCAGGATTTGAGAGCCCCCGAAGATTTGAAGGTTTTCCCTTATGTTCCTTTGAGCTAGCTGACAAGCTTTGAGCAGACCTAGGATCTCAGCTTGGTTGTTAGTGCTCTGTCTTAGACCCCAACTGTAGCTATCCTGTTTTTGTCCATCTATGGAGTAAATTATTCCTCCCGGCCCAGATATCCCCAGTTTTCCTTTGGAGGCTCCATCGAAGAAAAGCATGACTTTTCCTTAATTTTTCCACCATTTTTGGAATTCCGCCTCAAAGATCCAGAGACACCACTTTGGATTATGGCTAGTCAAGGAGATATTCTTCTTGATGCTTGCCCATCTCAGGGACTCACCTAGCCAGTTGAGCTCTTCAGAGAGTAGGGAGTTGTCTGACTTATGAGGTCTATTTTTAAAAGTTTCCAGTGGCAAGGATTTGGCCTTGGCAGTGACTGTGTTGGTGGAATGAAGTTTGTTGTTGAAGATGGCTTTATTCCTAGCCAACCAGATTCCCCAGCAGATATATTTTGTTGATTGCATTCCAGATTTTAGTCCAAGTTGATTTGTTGTTCAAAGAGTTTGGATAGTGATCTTTCCAAGTTGCGAAAAGACTAACCACTAAAGACTGCTGAGGGATTTGGACGTTGAGCTCCATGATTTCTTGCAACCAGACCTCTTGAGAAAAGGGGTAGTCTATGAATAGGCGATCAATTATTTCCTGGTCCTTGCAGCAAAGAGGGCATCTGTGTGGACCAATGTTTCCTATTTTCTCTAAGTGTTTCCTAGTGAGGATCCTTCTGTGCATGAGTCTCCAGCAAAAGAAGTTGATTTTTGGGAGTCCAAATGGGTCCCATACATGGTGCCAAAGATTTTGTAGTATGGATCTGATGTTGTTGTTCTTGGAGGGTTGCAAAACCCAACCTGGCTGAGTAAGTTCTGGACTTCCCCTAGCCCCACTTGTCACTCGAATGCAGGTGCACAAGAGCCAGTCCAGTGAGTTTATCCAATAATTGATGGTGTTGAGGGAGCATCCAATCAGGGGGTGATGTAGGCCCTAGTTCTCCAGTTCCCTTCTAAATCCCATGTGAAAATGTTAGCAAGTTTATGGATACATTTTTGGATGAGCTAATTATGCAAGTTTTCTATGTCTGGTGCAAGACTGAGGGGTTGGAGACCCATGATCTTGTCCACCCATAGTCTGATTCTTTTCCCATTTCCTAGAATTCCATAGAGCTGTTCTTTGAAGAATTTCCAGCCTTGGCTACACAATTTCCATAGCGTGGTTCCTTTGTGTGAAGCTCCTTCAACCATATTCCTTATTGAGATCCTGTGCAGATATTTTTTAATTAGAACTAATTTTAATTATTTTTTAATTATCATTAGATTATTTTATTTATTTATGATTATTTAATTAAAAATTTATTTAATTAAAAATATATTTAATTAAAAAAATAAAAATTATTTAAAATAATTTAATTATTATTATATAAAATGAAAAATATTATTTATAATTAACTATATAAAATGAAAAATATTTGATTGTTTATATAGATTTATAATTTTCAGGCTTTTGTGATCCATACTTGAATTATTGAGAATTTTTTTAGCAATAATCACAAGGGATAAACGTTTTGAGTAATAAACCCATTGAATAATATTATACCCTAGGAATATGAACCCTTAGATTCAAAAACCTAAGGGATCAATATTATAAACTCTAGGGAATAAAAGACCTAACATATTAATACTAAAAACCAAAGGTATAAACCCAGGGGAATAAAATTAAACCCAAGGAATTAATATTATAAACCCAAGGTATATAAATTTTAAGATAAATATTGTCTCCATATGAAAATCATGGATAATCATGGTCAATCATGGTTAACCATGGTCAACCATCGTTGATCATGGTCGGCCATGTTTTATAGAATCAAACATGGTTAACCATGGTCAATCATGGTCAACCATGGTTGAATGGCACATTGTAACAAATATTGTCTCGATATCAAAATCAACCATGGTCAACTATGGTCCAACGTCAAATTTGTTACAAAGATTGTCTCCATATAAAAATTGACCATGGTAAACCATGGTCCAATGTTGCCTTATGATAAGGCAGTTGTCTATAATGCGACTTTTTGAAAGCTTTTCCGGTGGGTTTTTCCAGTCAAAATCGGCAGCAATTTATTGGAATCCCAAGTTTGATAGCTAGTTTCTACACAATCAAAGCATCCCAGGGGTTTTCCAGGGTGCTGAATCCAAATATGCAGTTAAAAAACCATTTTAACTGCAATAAATCAATATTTAACCTCAATTTCTTCCGCTGGATTCCATCACCGGAATCTCCAAAAAGTTGCATTATAGACAACTCCTTATGATAAGGATTATCTCAATATGAAAATCAACCATTGTCAACCATGTTTATTTTAGTATTCATAGTATTTATCATAGGGTTTATATACCTTGGGTTTCTAAAATTAGTCCCTTTGCTTTAATATTATTCCCTTGGATTGATAATCACTTGGGTTTTAGTATTAACCTCTTGGGTTTATTATTTCCTTGGGTTTATAATATCAATCCCTTAGGTTTAGTAGTCCCTTGGGTTTATAATATCAATCATGGTCAACCATGGTCGAATGTCGCACTGTGACAAAGATTGTCTCGATATGGAAATCAACCATGGTCAATCATGTTGAAAAGGAGTAACTAGGTTCAGTATTCATAATGACATGTAATTATGATTTTATGTAAAGAGATGTAAATAAAAATAAAATTATTATATTAGCTTTCTTCATGGGTTTCATGAGCAAGGAATTTTATTTTTGAGTCAAGACTCTCATTGAGAGTCTTTAGGGTTTATTCATCTAGTCATAAAAGAGTCATTGTCATGTAAACAAAGTCATGTTACACTTGGAAAAAGGTTAATATTGTCTATGTAAAGTATCCTCCAAGAACTTGTTACTAAACCCCTTGAAGTCGACCTACAAACTATGAGGAAGTTGCAAGATGTAGTCAGCCTAAATTCCAGCTATCAAGTTGGCCTAAAGGGCAGTGAAGAAGGGTTTATATAGCCCTAATCAGCCTCATTTGGAGACAGACAATTCAAACAAGCATTCACTGGAAAAGTGTGGAGAAGAACGCAAAGAAAGAGGACTAGAAGGAGGGCGAAGGAGAGGCAAAAGTGAAGGATGAAGATTCTTCTGGGTCATCGTCTAATGGGTACAAGATTCTTCTAAGAACTAGAAGTGCAAAATCTGGGCAATGTGAAGTCTGAGCAATAGATTCTTCTAGGAAGTGTGAAGTTTGGGCAACAGATTCTTCTGGGGCAGCAAGAGAGAGACTCTACTAAGTGATTAAAGTAAGAGATAGAGGTTCTCCCTAGAAGAACTATCGATCGAGATTCTCTAAGGAAGCAGTGGAGGTAGTACAACGAAATAGCGATCAAGTTTCTCTGGGAGGAAGGATGAAGAAGGGAAAAGCAAATCAAGGTGGGCGAGAAGTGTCTTGGAAGGATACTATAGTCAAGGGGTTAGTGGCATGGTCTTGGTGCTTATCAATTGAAGATCTAGAAGAATAATTTTATCTAGTTTTCCTCTCTAGAGGTGAGAGGTTTTGTCCCTAGTTGGAGAAGCCTATATTTTGTGTCACTTGTATTTATTTACCTTGATAATTGTATTGATGAAAAGAACACAATAATAAGATAACAAAGTGAAAATATCATAATAAAAGAAGAACAAGCATATCACAAGAAATTATCAAGAAAATAAATTGTTAACATTAAATGCCCTAGATTTCTCAACATGGTATCAGAGTGAAGGTGTTGAAGACAAGAAGGGGCACACAAAGCAAGCCGACACACAAGAATCAATCTTCAAAAGGAGGAATCAAAGTAAGTTGAAGGTTATCAAGAACATAATCTAGATTCTCATTAAACCAAATCCCTAGATCGAAAGCAAGAATCTTGAAATCATCTTCAATAAGGAAGCAAAAACCCTAGAAGCATTCCAGATATCATCACATCATCAAAGGAAGTGAAGGCACTACGGAAGATTGAATTAAAATTCATCCCTCTCTCTCTTGAAGAAAATGTCTTATAGAAGGAATTCCTCCCTCTCTAAAAGTCTTGAAGCAAAAAGCAACAAGTTCATCATCAAAGTTGAAGATTTGATCTTCTCAAGTAGGTTCCTCTTATTATAATACAATCTAGGAAAATGACGTCATGTTTTAAGGAAGATCAAAAGCTAGTTCGGGCATCAAACTTCCTTGCTTGGAAAAATAGGATAGAAAATGTCCTTGAAGTAAATGAAGTTATTGACTATGTTCATGGGAAAGTATCCAAGCCATACGAAGAATGAGCATTATCAGAATACATGAAAAAGGATCTTAAGGATCAAAAGATACTCAAGGAATCCATCAAAGATTCACTTATTTCCCATGTAGCAAAGCTAGTAACATCTAAAGAAATATATGATAAGTTGGAAGAACTTTCCTTTAGAAGCACATTAGAAAAGATCTTAACTCTTAGATCTAAACTTCATGAGTTGAAAATAGATGAAGGGATATCATCATGCCCCTCTAAGGCATCTCAAATAAATAAACAACCAAAAGATATCAGAGACAGAGTATCCAATAATGAAATGCTCTCAGCATTTCAAAATGCATTAAGCTATGAACAAGGTAACCTCATTTCCTCTAGAGAAGAGGAATTTATTCCATACATTAGGTTAGGTCTCTTGTCAAGGCAAAAGGAGACAAAATGAAGAATGAAAGTGAAGAAAGATAAGAAAGAAGGAAACAATTAGTGTCAAAATGAAAAGAAATATTTGAAAGGTTTGGTATTCCAAAGAATAAAAGTAAGAACATGGCTAAAGTAAGATGCTATGGTTGTCATAACTTTGGACACTACAAAAAAGACTGTCCTAATCCCAAGAGGGATAGGGAAGAAGACTTTTCTACTAAGGAATTAAAAGAACCTGAGATAAAGAAGCAGAAGAAGGAAGAAGCTAAAGTATGACTAAGGTTATCTTCTTCATTAAAATGTTTCTTTCACTTGTAAGTTATAGGTAGGAAGAAATGTAAATAATATAACATACATTAGAAGGAAGCATCGTGATGGAAACATTAGAAGTAAGAGCTCATGACATGGGAAGAAAGTATGTCTGGTCCAAATCTTAAGCTTTTAGGAAACCTCATGAGTATTTAATAAGAAGCAAAAGATCATCATCAATTGGGATCATCATATAAGAAAACATCTATCGGACGAGGACATAAAATATCCTCAAGTTTCTCTGATAGAATTCTCATCAAAGGATAACCAATAGAGAAAGGAAGAAAAAAAATTCATTAGGAATTCCAACTTGTGGGATTCTAGGAAAAATATGATGACACAATAAGGAAAGAAGGTTTGAAGGATAAAGTCCCTTCAGATGAAGCTTCTATAGGAAGTGGAGATGACTGATAGAAAAATGAGGTATTCTCACATGGATTATTATGAAATTCATATGGTTACAATATGATCTAGATTGATCCGGATTTAAACAGGAACGCAATAGATTACATAGATAACCATAAATACAGAGATGCAATAACCATAAACACAGAGGTGCAGCGGAAATAATGCTTCATTTCATTACTGTAAAATACTGAAATATGCTTACAACTAGAAATGGAAATAAACTAGCTAGGGCGATGGTAGCTTATCTCTGAGAAGAGATGTGTGGCTACATGCCTCTGAACTGTTCCGAACTGTGTTACAATGAGGCTCGAAGGCCTATTTATTGTTTAGAAACAATGGAAAACCCTTCACATCCCGAAACCTAGCCCTAGAAGATGAAACGCCAAATTGTGGGCCCCGTTTGGGTAAATTGGTACATCAATTCCTCGGGGTCGTAACTTTGGCATACGATCTCCGTTTGACGCGTACGATAGCTCGTTAGAAATATCTATCCGAGTACTACCACTTTGGGTGGCAACATCAGTCCATGGACCCATGTTGCCCCAGATTCCCAAAAAAACGTCGTTTAGGGCCTCAAAACGGCTCCGGAAGTTCAGGACCTGAAAAACTGCTAAAAATAGTAAACTGTGCTGCAATTTAGGAAACTGAAAAGACTGAAAGAGACAGTTGTGGGGGTCCAAATGGGTTGGTGGGTGGCCACCAACATCCACCTGGATCATTCCTCCCCCCTTAGGAAGCAATGGTCCCCATTGCGTTGAGTTCCTCCCTGAGATGAGGAAGCTTCTGCTGAGCTGGTTCTCTGGTGAGCTGTTCTGCAATCTCTGATGTGTCCAGAAATGGTGGGAAGCATGGTCGACGACGGTCCACATTGAACACTCGGTGCAAGCGAAGGAATGGAGGAATGTTGTGCTTCAAAGCATTGTTTCCCGTAGCCTTGGTACTAATGTAAGGACCATGTCAGAGTGGTCTGAGTTTCTGATGGGTTCTGGTAAGGTGTTCTCTCTGCATATGCAACCAGACTTTGTCGCCCACTTGAAGCTTGTGTGGTACCCCTGTGCGTGAGAAGTTGTTCTTGTGTTCTATCATGACCGTATTCCTTTGCTGCTGCTGCTGCGTAGAGGAACCCTTTGCAGGGGTCATGGATGTAGCAACAATCTTCCCCTTACTTTGGGAGTGGACCAGACAGATGAATTTCCTGGTGTGTGATATGAGCTTGCTGCCTTTCTTGGTAGTGATCAAAGATGTGGCGGTAGGTGGGGCTACCTCCGGTATCCTGTATAATGAATTATTCAAAGAAATAATGACAGCACGAGGCCTTGACTCATACACAGCATGTCGCCTCCACAAGTATGGTTGGCCTAATAATACATCGCAAACATCTAGAGGTGTAACATCACACAATACCTCGTCTGTGAAGGGTTTGATGCTGTAGGGAAGGCGGCACTGCTGGCCAACTTTTAGATCTCTTCCTTCATGAAGCCACCCGATACTGTACGGCTATGGGTGTGGTGTAGTCGGTAGGCCCAACCGCTTCACAACCTCTTCTGAAACGAGGTTCTTTTGGCTGCCACTGTCGACAATGAATTGCAGCGGCGAACCCTTCACCCACATCTGTGAGTGGAAAATGCGCTCCCCTTCCTCTGGATTTTCGGGCTCATCTTTCTGGATCTTGGCGGTGGCAACAGTGGCGTTGGGATCCGCATCAATGATTTGCTTCCCTTTGCCATTCCCCTTGTCGGGTTCTGGCTCAGGGTCAGAACATGCATCTAATTTGGAAGCCTTCAACTCGGCCACCAGCGACTGCTTGGTCCGACACTCGCTTGTGTTATGAGTGGGACTCTTGTGGAACTCACACCACTTTCCTGTGTCCTTCTTCAGCTTCGTGGTATTGTTCTTTTCTTGCGGCTTCGACGGGTTGTCTTGGGTCACCCCGCCTTGGCTTTGTCCTTTGGGCTTCGGATTTGCAGATCCAAAGTCTCGCTTCTTCTGTTTGAACTTTTGCTCGATTTTGACAGCGTATCGGTATGCTGTGCCGAGTGAGGGGATGTTCAAGAACCCCATCTCTTCCTGGATGTATCTGTGTAGGCAGCCACGATATTTGAGTACCAGATGCAGCTCAGAATCTTTGATACCCAACTGTGTGCGAAGGGTATGAAAAATGTTTGTGAACTCTGGCACATCTTGGTCTCGTCCCTGCCGCAGTGTGGTCCATTTGATGTATTTATCCTCATAGCTTCCGACAGGGTAGTACTGCTCCTTGATGGCATCCCGAAAGTCATTCCAAGTGGGTGCGGCTGAAAATAGTGAGCCTGTACTTTCATCCTTCTGCTCCCAGTAGGTTTCCCACCAGTCCTTGACGTGGGGGGCTGCTTTGAGAAGAGCAAAAACAATCTTTTCCCGACTTGAAAATTCATGAACAGAAAAATACCCATCTAGCAGATTTAACCATTTATCTACGGCATCTGCGTCTATTTGACCCTCGAAGATGGGGATTTTAAAATTAACTTGTACCTTAAACGGTGTGGCATTTCCAGAGTCGCTGTTGGAAGCCGATGCGTCGCCTCTGGGTAGCCGCTGAAGGATCTGCGCAAATCTATCCATCATCGCGTTCCTTTGCCGCTCGAGCGCTTCTTCGAGCAAGATTTTGATAGGATCTCCTGCTCCCTCGCCTTTCTTCTCATCCGCCATGGGAGGCCATCGGGATTTGCAAGGCTGGTCTTGCAAAGGTTCGACCACTTCAAGCCCTAACTCCTTATATCCCGACCTCGTTGGGGACATGCAAAGAAAAACAGAGAAAAAAGCAGACCGCTCTGATACCACTGATCCGGATTTAAACAGGAACGCAATAGATTACATAGATAACCATAAATACAGAGATGCAATAACCATAAACACAGAGATGCAGCGGAAATAATGCTTCATTTCATTACTGTAAAATACTGAAATATGCTTACAACCAGAAATGGAAATAAACCAGCTAGGGCGATGGTAGCTTATCTCTGAGAAGAGATGTGTGGCTACATGCCTCTGAACTGTTCCGAACTGTGTTACAATGAGGCTCGAAGGCCTATTTATTGTTGAGAAACAATGGAAAACCCTTCACATCCCGAAACCTAGCCCTAGAAGATGAAACTCCAAATTGTGGGCCCCGTTTGGGTAAATTGGTACATCAATTCCCCGGGGTCGTAACTTTGGCATACGATCTCCGTTTGACGCGTACGATAGCTCGTTAGAGATATCTATCCGAGTACTACCACTTTGGGAGGCAACATCGGTCCATGGACCAATGTTGCCCCAGATTCCCAATAAAACGTCGTTTAGGGCCTCAAAACGGCTCCGGAAGTTCAGGACCCGAAAAACTGCTAAAAATAGTAAACTGTGCTGCAATTTAGGAAACTGAAAAGACTGAAAGAGACAGTTGTGGGGGTCCAAATGGGTTGGTGGGTGGCCACCAACATCCAAGCCATAAACTTAGGTACATTCCACTATCTTAGGAATGAGTACATTAATGGAATAAGACCTCCTAGTATAAGAAGGAGCGATAGACATGTTGTTCTATGCTTCACCAGAGAAGACATAATGGAGGATTGTGTAATCATTTGGCATCCGATACTCTAGTGTGATAAGTTAGGGAATCCCATGGAGGAGTAGTCGTGGGGGAAAAATATTCTTTTGGGGGTTGGGGAGTCCAAGAAAAGAATAGTCCTCATGGAGAATATTCGGAGAGAACTCGAGTGTGGTATGTTCTAAGAGTGACAATGATGAGGATGTCTATAAATCATTTGTCTCACCAACATTTTTCTCTATGGAGAGATAGAGTTGTTATTCAAGGCCTTGCTATATAAATTTTGGTTGGTATGATGATATACAAATGAGTTACAAATCCAAATTCTTCTTAAGAGATTGTTCAGATTGAGAAAGTCCAAGGCACCATTATGAATGCCTCCCTATTTAAGAGGGAGTGTTGAAAAAGTCTAACTAGGGTTGGTCTTGATAATGACATGCAATTATGATTTTATGTAAAGAGATGTAAATAAAAATGAAATTATTATATTAACTTGCTTCATGGGTTTCGTGAGCAAGGAATTTTGTTTTTGAGTCAAGACTCCCATTGAGAGTCTTTAGGGTTTATTCATCTAGTCATAGAAGAGTCATTTTCATGTAAATGAAGTCATGTACACTTGGAAAAAGGTCAATATTGTCTATGTAAAGTATCCTCTAAGAACGTGTCACCAAACCCCTTGAAGTCGGCCTATAAACTATGAGGAAGCTACAAGATGAAGTCAGCCTACACTCCAATTGTCAAGTCACCCTAAAGGGTAGTGAAGAAAGGTATATATAGCCCAACTTGGCCTCATTTGGAGACACAAAATTTGAACAAGAATTCACTGGAAAATTATGAAGAAGAAGGCATAAGAATCAGGACTAGAAGGAGGACGAAGAAGGAGTAGCAAAAGGGAAGGATGAAGATTCTTCTGGTCATCATCTAATGGGTACAAGATTCCTCTGGGAATTGGAAGTGTGAAGTCTGGGCAACAAAATCTTCTAGACAATGTGAATTCTTTGAAGCAAATTCTTCTGGGGCAGCAAGAGAGAGAATCTACTAAGTGATTAAAGTAAGAGGTTGAGTTTCTCTTTAGAAGAACTGGAGACCAAGATTCTCTAGGGAAGTAGTGGAGGTAGTACAATGAAATAGAGATTGACTTTCTCTAGGAGAAAGGACGAAGAAGGGAGAAGCAAATCAAGGTGGGTGACAAGTGTCTTGGAATCAAGGGGTCAGTGTCATGATCTTAGTACTTATCAATTGAAGGTCTAGAAGAATAATTTTAAAAAAATTTCCTCTCTAGAGGTGAGAGGTTTTGGCCCTAACTAGAGAAGCCTATATTCTGCGTCACTTGTCTTTATTTACTTTGATAATTGTCTTGATGAAAACAACACATTAATAAGATAACAAAGTGAAAACATCATAAGAAAAGAAGAAAAATCATATCACAAGCAATTATCAAGCAGATAAATTATTAACATTGAATGCCCTATATTTCCCAACAAACTATGGTCCAATGTCGCGTTGTGACAAAGATTGTCTCGATATGAAAATCCATCATGGTCCAACGTCACATTTTGACAAGGATTGTCTGAATATGAAAATAAAACATGGTTAACCATATTGATTCTAGGGTTTACAATATTTATCTTAGGGTTTATATACCTTGGGTTTATAATTCTTACCCCTTGGGTTTATTATTCACTTGGGTTTATAATTCTTACCCCTTGGGTTTATTATTCACTTGGGTTTATAATATAAATCCCCTGGGTTTATTGATATACAGGTTCATATTCCTAGGGTTTAATATTATTTCTTTAGGTTTATTATCAATCATTATCAACTATGGTCAACCATGGTCAATCATGGTCAACCATTGTCTACCATGTTTTATAACTTCAATCATGGCAAACAATGGCCCAACATCATACTATGACAAATATCGTCTCATTATGAGAATCAAACTTGGTCAACCATGGTTTAATGTCACATTGTGACAAAGATTCTCTCGATTTGAAAATAAATCAAAGTCAAGCATGGTCATGCATGGTCCAACGCCACATTGTGACAAGGATTGTCTCAATATGAAAATCAACCATGATCAGCCATGTCTATTTTAGTGTTTATAATATTTATCTTAGGGTTTTTATACCTTGGCTTTATAACAATAGTCCATTTGGTTTAGTATTATTCAACAAAGGTAAACCATGTTTTATAAAATCAATTTTGGTCAACCATGGTTACTCATGGTCAACCATTGGCAACCGTCGCACTCTGAAAAAAGATTGTTTCAATATGAAAATCAATCATTGTCTCAACCATGGTCCAACATCGCATTCTAAGAAAGATTGTCTCAATATGATAATCATGGTGAGCGATGGTCAAACATCATATTGTGACAAAAATTGTCTTGATAGGAAAATCAGCCATGGTTAAACATGGTCAAGTGTGGTCTAGCGTCACATTGTGACAAGTATTGTCTCTATATGAAAATTAATCGTGGTCAACCAAGCTTATTTTAGTGTTTACAATTTTTATCTTAGGGTTTATATACCTTGGGTTTATAATATTAGTCCCTTGGGTTTAATAATATTCCCTTGGGTTCATAATCCATTTGGGTTTTGGTATTAATACCTTGGGTTTATAATATCAATCATGGTCAATCATGATCAACCATGTTTATTTTAGTGGTTATAATATTTATCTTAGGGTTCATATACCTTGTTTTTACAATATTAGTCCCATGGTTTTAATATTATTCACTTGGGTTCATAATCCCTTAGGGTTTTAGTATTAGCCCCTTGGGTTTATAATATCAATCAGTTGGGTTTATTATTCCCTTTGGTTTATAATATCAATCATGGTCAACCATGGCCAATCATACCCAACCATCATTAACCATATTCAACCATGGTCAAATGTCATGTTTCGATAAAGATTGTCTCAATATGAAAATCAACCATGGTCAACCATCGTCAATAACAATGGTTACATGGTCTCATTATGACAAATATTGTCTCAATATGAAAATCAACCATCGTGAACCATTGTCAATCATGGATAACCATGGTCAACCAGGGTACAATGTCACATTTTAAAAAAGATTCTCTCAATATGAAAATCGATCATCATCAACCATGCTATGATAATGCATTGTGACAAAGATTGTCTCAATAAGAAAATCAACCATCATCAGCCATGGTCAACCATGTTTGTTTAGGGTTTATATAGCTTGGGTTTACAATATTAATCCCTTTTATTTGTTAGTTCCTTGGGTTTATAATATCAATCCCTTGGGTTTATTAATATAAGGTTTAATATTCCTAAGGTATAATAATATTGATAAATTTTATAATATTATTCCTAGGGTTTAACATAAATCCCTTGGATTTATTATCCATTGGGTTTATAATATAAATTCATTGGGTTTATTAATCCCTTGAGTTTATATACCTTGGGTTTATAATATTATTCTCTTGGGTTTAATAATATTTTCTTGGGTTCATAATCCCTTGGGGTTTTAGTATTAGTCCCTTAGGTTTATTATTCCCTTGGGTTTATAATATTAATCATGATCAATCATGGTCAATCATAGCTATCCATGGTCAATCATGGTCAACCATGTTTATTTTCGTGTTTACAATATTTATCTTAGGGTTTATATACCTTGGGTTTATAGTATTAGTCCCTTGGGTTTAATATTATTCTCTTGGGTTCATATTCCCTTGGGGTTTTAGTATTCATCCCTTAGGTTTATAATATCAATCCGTTGGGCTTATTATTCCCTTTGATTTATAATATCAATCATGGTCAACCACGGTCAATCATAGCCAAACATCGTCAAATGTTGCATTTTGACAAAGATTAACTCAATATGAAAATCATCCATGGTCAACCGTGGTCAATAACCATGGCCACAATGTGAAAATATTGTCTCATGGTCCAACTTCACATTTTGAAAATCATGGTCGACCTTGGTCCAACATCACATTCTGACAAAGATGATCTTAATATGAAAATCAGCGATCGTGAACCATCATTAATCAAGGTTGACCATGGTAAACTAGGGTCTAATGTCACATTGTGAGAAATATTCTCTCAATACGAAAATTGATCATGGTCAACCATGGTCCAATAGCACATTGTGAAAAAGATTCTCTATATACAAAATCACCCATCATCATTCGTGGTCAACCATGTTTGTTTTAGGGTTTATAATATTTATCTAAGGGTTTATATAGCTTGAGATTACAATATTAATCTCTTGGGTTTATTAGTGTTTTGGGTTTATAATATCAATCCCTTGGGTTTATTAATCCTTTATGTTTATAATAATGCCAATATGGGTTTGTGACACCCATGGTCAGCTATTGTCAACCATGGCCAACCATTATCCAACATCGCATTGTGCCAAAGGTTGTCTCAATATGAATATAAATCATGTTCAACCATTTTCCAATGCCTCATTATGACAAAGATTGTATCAATGTGAAGATCAAATGTGGCCAACCATATTTATTTTATGGTTTATAATATTTATCTTAGGGTTTATATACCTTGGGTTTATAATATTTATCCATTAATATTATTTCCTTGGGTCTATAATCCCTTAGGTTTTTAGTATTAATCTGTTGGGTTTATAATACATTGGGTTTTTAGAATTAATCCCTTAGGTTTATAATATCAATCCCTTGGAGCTTATCAATCATGGTCAACCATGGTCCAATGTCACATTGGGACAAACATTTTCTCAATATGAAAAGCAACCAATGTCGCATTGTGACAAGGATTGTCTCTATATGAAAATCAGCCATGGTCAACTATGTTCCAATGTCACAATGTGTCAAAGATTGTCTCAATATGAAAATCAACCATTGTCAACCATGGTCAATAAGCATGGTGACATTCTGACAAAGATTGTTTCTTTGTCCAACATCACATTGTGACAACCATGGTCCAACATTGCATTGTGACAAACATTGTCTCAATATGAAAATCAATCATGGTCAACCATGACCAACCATTTTTCAACATCACGTTGTGCCAAAGGCTATCTCAATATGAAAATTAATCATGGTCAACCATATTCTAATGTCACATTGTGACAAAGATTGTGTCAATATGAAAATAAACCAAGGTCAATCATGTTTATTTAAGGGTTTATAATATTTAACTTAGGGTATATATATCTTGGGTTTATAATATTTATCCCTTGGGTTTAATATTATTCACTTGAGTTTATAATCCTTTTTAGTCTCAATTGCTTTGGTCTATATTATTTATCTTGGGGTTTATATACCTTGGGTTTATAATATTAATCCCTTTGGTTTAATATTGTTCCCTTAGGTTTATAATATGTTGGGGTTTCAGAATTAATCCCTTGGTTTTATAATATCAATCCCTTGGATTTATCACTCTAAGGGTTCATATCCATTTGTTTTATCAATCCCTTGGTCCAACGTCACATTCTAACAACCATGGTCGTCCATGATCAACCCCTTGGGTTTATCAATCACGGTCAACCATGGTCCAACGTCACATTGTGACAAAGATTGTCTCAATGTGAAAATCAAACATGGCCAACCATTATATAATGTTGTATTATGCCAAAGGTTGTCTCAATATGAAAATCAATCATGGTTAACCATCGCCTAACTTCACATTGTGGCAAAGATTGTGTTAATATGAAAATCACTCATGGTCAACCATGTCCAACCATCATTATTTTATGGTTTATAATATTTATGTTTGGGTTTATAATATTATTCCCTTGGTTTTCATATTCCTGGGGTATAACAATATTGATAGGGTTAATAATATTATTCTTAGGTTTTAATATAAATCCCTTGCATTTATAATATAAATTCATCATGTTTATTAATCCCTTACATTTATGATAATTCCAATATGGGTTTGTAACAAAGATTTTCTCAATATGGAAATCAATCATGGTCAACCATGGCCAACCAAGGTCAATCATGGTCAGCCATGGTCAACCATGGTTAACCATGGTCCACATTTCTCAAGCATGGTCGACCATGGTGAGAAATGTGGACCATGGTTAACCATGGTTGACCATGGCTGAAGCATGGTACTAGACCATATTTTCACAAAGATTGTATTAATATGAATATCAACCATGGCCAAACATGGTCAACCAAGGTCCAATGTCGTATTGTGAGAGATTTCCTTAGTATGGAAATCAATCACAGTCAACCATGATTAATAAGCATGGTGACATTGTGACAAAGATTATATCATGGTCCAACATCACTTTTTGAAAACTATGGTCAACTATGGTCAACTATGGTCAACCATGGTCCAACCTCGCATTGTGACAAATATTGTCTCAATATCAAAATCAACCTTGGCCAGCCATGGCCAAACATTATCCAATGTCACATTGTGCCAAAGTTTGTCTGAATATGAAAATAAAGCATGGTCAACCATTGTCCAACATCACATTGTTGCAAATATTGTGTCAATGTGAAAATCAACCGTGGTCAACCATGTTTATTTTATGGTTTATAATGTTTATCTTAGGGTTTATATACCTTGGGTTTATAATATTTATCCCTTAATATTATTTCCTTGGGTTTATAGTACCTCGGGGTTTTAGAATTAATTCCTTGGGTTTTTAATATCAATCCCCTGGGTTTATCAATCAAGGTCAACCATGCTCCTACATCACATTGTGATAAACAATTTATCAATATGAAAAGCAACCAATGTCGCACTGTGACAAGTATTGCCTGTATATGAAAATCAACTACGGTCAACCATGTTCCAATGTCACATTGTGTCAAAGATTGTCTCAATATCAAAATAAACGATTTTCAACCATGGTCAACCATGCTAAATCATGGCCAATCATGGTCAATACCCATGGTGACATTGTGACAAAGATTGTATCTTTTTCCAACGTCTCATTGTGACAACCATGGTCCAACCTCGCATTATGACGAACATTGTCTCAATATGAAAATCAACCATGATCAACCATAGCCAACCATTTTTCAAAAACACATTATGCCAAAAGGTTGTTTCAATGTGAAAATTAATCATAGTCAACAATAGTCCAACATCGCATTGTGATAAAGATTGTGTCAATATGAAAATAAACTAAGGTCAACAATGGTCAACCATACTTATTTAAGGGTTTATAATATTTATCTTAGGGTTTATATACCTCAGGTTTATAATATTTATCCCTTGGGTTTTGTTAACACCCAGGTTGTTCCCTATGACTCCCAAGGGAATACGGCCGGGGTAACCACTAACCAATCTTTGGATTACAGCTCCTAGCCAAACTGTAATCAGAGAGGGCTCTCTCCTTATAATTTGTCTCTGTTCTGATAGTATTTTAGGCTAGCTATGTTGTTTCAAACTTTTGTTTTTTGTGTTTGGTTGGAGAATGTTTCAGTCAAGGTATGTATGCTCTCACTAGAATGTTACATGTCATTGGGCAATGGAGTCAATGGTCCTTTAGCTGTCTTGAGGTGCTGTGTGATGCTGTAGTGATGCTGCAGAGCAAGGTTAGTGTCTGAGGAACAAACGTTCATAAATTGATTGGGTGGGTTGTAACCAGTTTATGCAAGGCAATCAAGAATCTTACAGTAAACTGCTAGAGAAAGACAGTGAGAATATTGACCTAGAAACAATTAAGAATTTCTAGGTAACATTCATACATATAGAATTAATAGCTACATGAGCAATTAAGAATTCATGTCCATGGTTAATTCTGAAGACAAACATTTACAGCAGTAAAAATTGAGTACAAGGTGTAGTAAAACAAATCCTGCACTATTCTTTTTCTTTACTGCTAGTTTAGTGTAACATGAATATGATTTGATAAACATAAGAAAGACAAGAACAGAGATTAAGGAAAAAACTTGTTATTTCATCAGACAGCACAGGAATTCTGCATCAACACATGAATCATCAGCAAGACACCATAGTTCCAGGAAATCACTGAGCTGATCTAGCTCTTTGTATTAAACAATTCTGAAAGTAAACAGTATACATGCCTCAGAGTGAAAATTCCCAACCCCTTATGCGTTACTAAGGGGAGTATATATACAAAGCGGTAATACAAAATATCTATGGCGTTGAGTTATCTGAGAAATAAATATTTCACCAACTTTGTACATAACAGCAGATAAAAAGTTATTGCTGTCTTTAATACATCATAAATGTCCATTTATATCAGTCAGAAGATATTTTGGCCTTTGGAGGCCACTGAGTCGGTTGGAGTGATCTGCTTTAAATGCTGGAAAATGCACTGATGTGGCTGCTCTGCTGTAACTTTTCGGTCCTGTCACCTGTAGCTGTCCATCTTGGCTTGCTGGCCGAAAGTCCTGCTGAGTTGGCTCAACTTTTATCTTTTCATGCATGCTGATTTTACTAGCTTTTCCTGTGCATGCCACCTTGTATTTTTGATGAAAAACTTGAAGAATGGCTTCCTGGTCTATAAGATCATTTGTATTGCCTTTGTCCACCATTCCTGTGTGGGTAGTTGATGCCTGAGAATTGCATCCATAGTCTCATCTGCCTCTGTGTATTTATAGAAGTTAGGAGGCACTTCAAACAGGTGATTAATTTCATTCATTATGAAGAATAAATTCTCTACTCTATTGTAGAGACTTTGCCCTGTAGCTGGCCCTGTTTCTTCTGAGGTGCTGGGCCTTTCAGTGATCTAACTTGTTGCAAATGTATTGACCCTCTTGGCATACTGCTCATGGGTGAGTAGTTTTCCTGCACTGTTCAGCAGGCCAGGGAGACCTCTGTTCTGTAATACCACAAATTTTTCCATAAATCTGTTTACCTCGGTCTGCATGTCTTGAGTCCTTCTCTCTAATGTTTGCACTAAGCTTCTTAGTGTAAGGACCCTTTTTACCAACA
Organism: Pinus tabuliformis; assembly: GCA_031772625.1. Taxonomy (NCBI): domain Eukaryota; kingdom Viridiplantae; phylum Streptophyta; class Pinopsida; order Pinales; family Pinaceae; genus Pinus; species Pinus tabuliformis. The sequence goes on along the minus strand of CM062816.1, from coordinate 1,646,384,517 downwards.
TAATAGTCTCAGTCCTGTTAGGAATTCCCATGGTTGCTAACTGAGAGGTTGTTCTGTTATTGAGCACATTGATCATCCTGGTGGCAATTTCAGGCATATTGCCTAGAGCTGCCCTTGACCTCTGATTTCCTTTTGTGATTTTCCAATGAGCTCCAACTGCTCATGGATTGTGTCAATATACTACCATTGGTCAGTAATAGACTGGCCAATATTAGCCCATAGCACTGTCTTGATCTCGGCCACCACTTTATCCAGTTGGAGCTCCTTTTCTAGCTCCTTTATCCTGTCTTTGAGGGCTTTTATTTCCCTGCCCTTTTCTGCCACAGTCTGCTTGGACTTGTCATATCTTTCATTGACTTTGGCTAGTTTCTCCCTGGCCTCATTCAATTCTGTCATTTGTGCTTCCAAGGCCTGGATCTCATTTCTCAGCTTTTGCATGTCCAGGCTTTGGGCCTGCTCTGTTGTTGCTGGTGGTGCTGAGGTGGATGGTGCTGTCTGTCCTGTTTGTTGAGGAGGAGGAACAGTAGTTGGAGCAGTTTCCTCAAGGTTTATTATTTCAGGAGGAGGCTGGGAGGTCTGACCTTCTTCTTTTTGCTTCAAAGCTGCCTGTGCAGCCTCTGATTCTCCCAGCTTTTCCTGAGTTTGGATTAGCTGCTTATACAGAGATACCAGCAAAGCTGAGGCATCCTGATCATGCCTCTGCTGGACAATTTCATCTGTTTGAGGGTGAATTGTGGCTGGAATTTTGATCTTTCTCCTCAACGCTGCCATGTCTGCATCCCTCAACTTCAATATCTCTTGTATGCCCTTGATATCCTTGGGATCATGCCCAATTTCTATGATTATATCTTCTAAGGACCTAATTCTGTTGTCCTTAGCTTGAGAGGATGCCCTTTCCAACTCAAGTTGGGCAGCTGTATTATGAAGGCTATTCTCTAGCCTATAATTATCTAATGTTTTGTCTGCCAAGGAGGCATACACCATCTCACCCGTTTGTTTGTGTAATTCAATTTTATCCATAGGGTGGATGTCCTTGGCAAGGACCTCAAGATTGGTCCTTATATAATCTGCAGGAGACTGGGGCTGAGCTACAGCTGGCAGAAAATGACTCATGATCATTTTGCCTTCACTAACATCATATGCAGACATTAGTCTTTGCTGGTTAGTGGGAGCCATTTTCAACAAATGATTGTATAGTTGTATCTTTATTGGCTCATTCCTCCTCTTTATGTCAATGAACTGCTGTTTGATGCTCAGTTCACCTTCTCTCTGCTGGCTTGAGGAGCTGACTTCTCCTCCCACTGTTCTGTTCTGTTCCTCTTGGAAGGAACTTGCGGATGCTTCCCTGCTAGGTGGGCCCATGCCCAGAGACTGCCCTGTTGGCATTTCCTCCTCAGAGAAAGGATTCAGTCTCTGTCTTTTCTCACCATGACTTATTGATGTGGTTAAGGGAGTCTCTCTGTCCCTTTTCCTGCTTATATCCTCCTTTTGTGGAGTTTGGAGGATTGATGCTTCAGCTGATGTTTCTTGCCTAGGAGGCACCGTGTTTTGGGCCTGCTGTTCAGTGAAAATTGGGGCTTCCACTGTCTGCTCTTGCTGTACAGGCTGCTCCTGTCTTTGTTCTTCTTGTCCTTGCTGCTGCTGCTGTTGATGTACTTCCTGCTGCTGCACTTCTTCTTGCTGTTCCACCTCTTTTTCTGTTTGGTCTTCAGTCATGGGAGGTGGTTGCTCTTGTTCCACTTGCTTTTCTTTGCCTTTGCTGGATGTCTGTTGAGTGTCCATAGCAGCTTGCTGATGTGTTGTTGAAGAAGAAGCAGCTGCTCCAAGTTGCCTTTGATATGATAAGGAAACCTGTCCACAAGTTTCCAAGTCAGCCTCTTTTTGCATATTCCTAGCCTCTCTCTCTAGCATCTGCTCTCTAGAGATTGGCTCTTCTAGAGTGCCCTCTTTCCAGCTTAAAGAATTTGCATACTTTTCAATATGAGGCAGCCTAACATGTGAATAGTTACCCAATTTGTATCTTATCCTTCTGAGGGAGATAAAATGATTACGGTCATAAGGTATCCATTTAAAACTGGTTTGCAATTTGAAGCCCTCTAAGATCATGTCTGCCTCCTTCCATCCCTCCTCTCTTTTATTGTATAGAAAAGGGCCTAGCTGGTTCCTTACCTTCAGCTGCACCTTCTTATTCCTACTTTGGAAATGGAAGCAGTCTGCATTTCCAAACTGCCTGAAGTATTCTAGGGCAAAAAGTCTCATAGGGACATACCTTGGCAGCCTGTAAGGGTCCAATTCACAGCCATATATTCTGATTACTGTGTGGTGTTGGTAAAAATACCAATCACCAATGCTGTAGGATTTGGAGAGATGGAGAATTCTCTGCATGTCATCGGTTAACCTTGGAGGAGGGACACCATACAGCAATGTCATAGCTGGGTGAATGAACAGGTCTATAAATTCACAGTATGTGTATGGTGATTGAGAAACATTATGGAAAACTGAAGTCCAAAACACAACTGACCTTGGACTTCCCTGGGCATTGAGTTTCTTGAGGGGAATGGAGAAACTGTCTGGTTGATAAAACAAGAACAGGTGGTAGATGTATGAGGTGTATCTGAACACCCTTTCCCTTTGTAGATTCATAAGCTGTTCATGGATCTTTTCTGCAATATAGGTGGCATAGTCATAGTGTACAGCTGGAGGCTTTCCAGGAGAAAACATGGACAGCATTGCCATTATAGTGTCATCAACATCCTCAATTCCCCTGTAGCCCAGAACGTAGCTGATCAGATCCACCAGCATTCTGCCCAAGTCATTCAGGTAGTGATATCCAATAGGAGGAGTCCTCATAGTTTCAGAGCTTGGCTGTACGAATAACTGATTAATTTTGGTGATCTGGTCACTTGACAAATTACTGCCCTTCTTTACTAAGTCCAGCATGGAGAGAGGGGTCAATGGCCTTGCAGTATGGAAATGCAGCATCTCATTTATAGTTTCTGGGGTGATATGGAACAATATTGAGCCTGTAGGACTGAGAACAGCTCTTTGGCATGGATCATAGCATTCCTGGCACTTGTGGATCAAGTCTGGAAGGGCATTGACTTGAGGGAGGTTGTAAATGGGCAAATTTGAGTCCCAAATCCCTAAAATATCAGCTCCACCAAGGTGTTGGGCTTTCAATTCATTTAGCATGTGAATATTGAACTTGGAACCCATTGGGAACCAGTCTATCATCTGATAATCTACATCTCCCAGGGCTTTCCATTCTAACTCCCTTTGAGGGGCATTCAGAGGCTGGATATTTAGGGCTATTGGTGTTTCCATGGCTAGTAAGGCTTCTGAATAGTATGTAAACTGTTTTGAGTGAGCAGAACAAAGCAGAGGAGTTTCTTTACACTGTAAATTTGAATTGTATGGAACAGAGGGTGAATTGAGCAAACAGCAATTGAAATACCGTTTATAGGATTGATTAGAATAGTAGCAGGACTGACTAGAGTATTTCTATGGTGAATTTATGTAATGGAGGTTTCTAGTTCACGACTGCGCGAACTACCTGTGAATTCAGGTGAATTTTGTCAAATGCAGGCTTGGCAGAAGGTTTATAGCCTCACTAGCTGGAATTGAGTGCAGGTCACTGGAGGCTTGATGGTGATTTTGGTGTTTTATACTCTCTTAAACAGTTTGCTTACAGAAACATGGATAAAACCAGGTGCAGGGAACAATTTTGAGAAATACCTTGCGAATTGTCGATAACAGTTGCGAATGCAGGTACGACGGAGGCGCCCACGGTTTCAGAGTCGAATTGTGCAGGTTGGCGCTAAATTGGTCGTAAAATGCATGCAGGAAAATCAATAGTAGTTTTGGCAAAAGTGAGAAAAAACACGCATTTTTGGCTAAAATATGGATTTTTGGCATATTGGCGCGTTTTTGAGATGACGTCATTAGGTGGGGTCAAGGTCGGATGACGTCAGCATGACGTCACCGGGTGATGTGGCAAGCGGTGATTGGTCCACGGGGATAATGAGGTGGCAGACATATCAGCGCGGGGGCGGACAAGGTTGCTGACGCGACGGCGGGGTGGCACTGACGTGGGTCCGACGTGGTGATGACGCAGGCATAACAGAACCAGTGGTAAATGATAAGCGGTAATGGTTTTTCTCGGACCGCCTTAGATACGGTCAGGGTTTTGTCAGAGGGCGACCCGAGAAATTGTGAGGGCGACGCGTGGCAAAGGCCTGACGTCACCCTCTGACAGTTTCTCGGGCGCTAATCTTCGGACGTCGGGCCCAACCCGATATGCATAATGGCCGTCCGATCAAAGGCGCCCGATCGGACGGTTGACGGGTCGCTGAGCAGTGAGGACGATACGGCAGCGGGGAGGTAATAAAATATTATTTCTTTTGAACGGCGTGCCCAGCGGGACTTTGGGTTTCGGCGGGTTTATTTGGTTTTTTCAATGTAAAATGGAAATTTTAATATCACCGCGCCGATACTTTGGATAAAAATGGAAAAGTGGGTTTTTGGGCGCTTTTTGGCAAATGAAGCGGGTTATGGGTAAAAAACGGTTTTTCATATGTTTTTCTTAGCAAATGGAGGTGTAATGGGCCAAAATGGATTCAGAAGGGGGGAAGGGGGTTAGGTTTAGGTTTCTCAAACTGACCAGATGTCCATTTGATCCCTGACAGAGGACTTATTGGCTATAATGCCAAGGGGAGGGATATTTATACAATGCTTGGGGGTTTATACACCATGGTGTTATAATAGTAGGGAAAGGGTAACATAGGGGAATTATGTAATAGAGGTTAGAAATGGAAGAGTGGATAAGGGGTGATATTACTAAGTTTATTTGAAAATAACTTAGCTTAGGGAGTAGATCAAAATGAAAAGAATTTAGACAAGAAATGTGGCTTCTAATAGGACTAAGAACCACCATAAAACCACCAATTCTTCCATGAATCTCAACTGATGAGGGGACATTAGTAATGAATGGGAAAGGGGAAAAGTGGGAAGTTAGACATGCTTCTTTGTTTTGCTGCAACCTGATAGAGAAGAAGGACTTCTCAATCCATTGATTCTGCTTTTGTGAAATAGGTTAGCACACCTTCAATTATAAGGAATGACACTTCTGCAACCCCATCTGCCTACCCATCTATTTGCCTAGCATTTTTTGTTTCTTCTTGGAGGGTGCACTTGGACTTGCAGACCCTTATTTGCCTTTTCTTTTCTCTGGCTTTTTTCCTTTTGATTTTCTATCTACTGCTACCCTTATTTCTTCCAAGGTCCCAGATTAAGCAGTTGGGAGCCTTACTTCTCTACCTAAGCTACTTGTCTGCCAAGATTAAACAGTTTGGACAGACTTCTTTCTCTATTCTACAACTGAAAATTTAAAACATGGCATGATCCAGATTAGGCAGTTGGACCATCCATCAAAATTGAGTCTATATCAAGCTATATGCACAGCTTGTCTTCTCTTGGAAATATGGGATCTTTGCATCATCAAAGCAGAGCATATTTGGACCTTTCTTTGCCAATCATGAAATATGAAACCTATTGGTATAGGTATCTAACAGGTTTAATATTATTCCCTTGAGTTTATAACCCCTTGGGTTTTTAGTCTCAATCCCTTGGGTTTATATTATTTATCTTGGGGTTTATATACCTTAGGTTTATAATATTAATCACTTGGGTTTAATATGATTCCCTTGGGTTTATAGTATGTTAGGGTTTCAAAATTAATCCCTTCGGTTTATCAACATAAGGGTTCATTTCCATTCAGTTTATCAATGCCTTTGTCCAACATCACATTCTGACAACCATGGTCGTCCATGGTCAACCATGGTCCAACGTCGCATTGTGACAAAGATTGTCTCAATATGAAAATCAACCATGGAAAACCATTGTCCAATGTTGCAGTGTTCCAAAGGTTGTCTCAATAAGAAAATCAATCATGATCAACCATTGTCCAATTTCTCATTGTGACAAAGATTGTGCCAATATGAAAATCACCCGTGGTCAACCATGATTATTTTAGGGTTTATAATATTTATGTTTGGGTTTATATACCTTGGGTTTATAATATTTATTCCTTGGGTTTATAATCCCTTGGGATTAATATTATTCCCTTGGGTTTACAATACCTTAGGGTTTTAGAATTAATCACTTGGGTTTATCAGTCTAAGGACTCATATTTCTAGGGTATAATATTATGCATAAGGTTTATAATAATAATCCTAAGGTTTAATATAAATCCCTTAGATTTAATGAATATTAATATTGATATTGATATTAATATTTATATTGAAGAGATTATGGTTAAGAAAAATCTGCATGGGAGAGAACTAGGGTTTGATACAAAAGACTTAGGAACAAGCTGGTAACCATGGAGGGGCAAGGAGGAGGGAGCTCCACTCCCTCCTATAGTAACGTGGTTGCGAAAAGAAGCAGAGGAGTGAATCGAAACAAACCTCAAAATTATTCGGAGAATGAGACAAAAATTACTGACACCCAATGGGCGGAAGGCAACAAACCCCACGAAAAGGAAGGGACCAATGAGGAGGTTTGACAGGAGGAGAAAGCTGAAAAAAGTGGTCAAAGAACTTTGAATAGGAAAAAAATGGGGCCCTGCAAACCCAAGTCTAACATTAAACCACCGGTAGTCCTAAATGATCCAGCTCTACAGGAGCACAGGGATCACATGACAACCTATGTGATCATATGAAAGTTTATGGGTATCTAGCCCATGGAGAAGGCACTATACACTTGGATAAAAGACACCTAGAAAAAAAAAGGAGAACTAAATATCCATCTTCGATCTAAAGGTTTTTTTACTGTGGTATTCACAAACCTAGAGGATAAGGACAAAATTTTTGAAGGAGGACCATACTTCTTTGCAGTTGCTAGTCTCTACATGTGACCTTGGACGATGAACTTCGTTCCAAAGTGAAAGACGTTCACATCGGTCCTGGTATGGATAAGACTATACTCTTTACCTTTAGATTATTGGATGTTGGAATCTTTAAAAGCTATAGGCAATAAATTAGGGCATTTCATAAAGATATTAGAGGAAACTTTGTGAGGAAAATACACCTCCTTTGCTTGCATATGTGTAGAGATGGACTTATCAGGAGCACTTCTGGATGAGGTCATCCTAGAAGTTTATGATGAGGAATGGGTTCAGACAGTTGACTATGAACACATACCATTTAGATGCCACAAGTGTCATGAACATGGACACCTCTTCAAGGACTGTCCACTTAATAAAATGGAGGAAAACTAGAAAACCAACAAAGGAAAAGACCCTGAAGGTTTTACAAAAGTGGGAGGAAGGGGAAAAGGAGGAGGAAAGAGGACCCAAAAGAAACCCAGTGAAAGAAAATTACCGAGTCACAATGGTTTTGAAATTTTAGAAGAAGAAGAAGAGGAAGAAGAAGGAACACAAAGAATACCAGAAAACCACCAAAGAGAGAAAGGAAAAGAGGCTAACATGGAAATCATATAGGAACAAGATGAACACGGAATGGATCCTCAAAAATCCATGGAATTAGACAGGGACCATGAGATGACCCCAAGAGGAAGCGGCACGGAGAACCAAGATCAACAGGAGATCCTTGAGCGGGAGAACCTTGAACTAGAAAGTTTGTAGAGCAAGGAAGCAATAAAAGAATCAACTCTCTACCACAGGAGGAAATTGGTAGAGTACAATAGCTATTCCTAAACAGGTCTAATCAAAAGGCTATAGGAGTAAAAAGAGGCCATGACAACCAAGAGAACAAAGGAGTTAAATCAATGGGATTAGTATCAGGAAAATCTACCAGAAATCCAGGAAAAAAAGAGGAAGGAAAAGACAAAAAGAATTGTTGTTAGAATGCGGGAAAATTCATGATTAACTCAGTCAAGATGAAAGATCTCTCCAGTTACTCCTTTAAAAACCCCACATTATGAAACTCACAACATGGAACATTAGAGGACTGGGGAGCAAAAGAAAACAGAGAAATTTAAGTAACAAAATCAAGGAAGAAAAACCTGATATGGTGTTCATACAGGAAACAAAATGCTCAGTAGATAAAATTAGAGAAAATCATAACAAATGGTTGAGTAAGTATGGGTATCTCAAATTCAAAGCAACTAATGCAGTAGGGGGAATTCTCACTCTATGGAATCCACATAAATTTGGTATTCTTGATGCAGAGGCATCCAGGCACCACCTCTCTCTAATTATTCAACCTATGGGGAACAAGGATCTCTACATGATTACCAATGTCTATGGTCCTCAATGTTTGGAAGAAAAACTCAGACTCGTCACCTCTCTAGAGGAAATGAAAGAAAGACACCTAGAATTACCCTGGATCCTGGCAGGAGATTTTAATATGATTAAATCTCTCACGGAAAAAAAAAAGGGGGAACCAGAATACTGGGTAGAGACTTAGTAGCATTCCAGAACTTCCTCACTAATATGATACTGGTAGACATGGATACTAGAAATGGAAAATTCACGTGGAATAACAAGAGAGGGGGTATAGTTCAAGTAGCCTGAACACTTGACAAATTCATAGTCTCAGAGGAATTATTGCTCACAGGGAACAACTTGACAACGTGCATCCTCCCTTTTGGGGGATTAGACCACTGGCCCATACATCTGGAAGCTTCCATGATAGGAACTGTGAGAAATAGGCCCTTCCAGTTTGAGAATGTCTGGCTCACACACTCTGATTTCATCACAAACATTGAGAAGTGGTGGGCTGAAGAGTTACACACCCAAGGAATGAAAATGTTCATCCTTCATCTTAGACTCAAACACATCAAGAGAAAGCTCAAAGAATGGAACAAAAACGAGTTTGCCAACATCTTTAAAGCTAAAGAATAAGTGGAAAAGAAATTATAGGAGATTAATCAAATTCTCATCTCAGAAGGATTCACAGAGGAAAGAAAAGAGCTAGCGGACTCACTTCAACAAGAATGGGATAAAAGATGTTATCAAGAGGAAATATTCTGGAGACAAAAATCCAGAGTGCAATGGATTAAGGAAGGGGAGAGGAACACTAAGTTCTTTCACAATTCTACCATTGCACACAGGGCTAACAATAGGATAATGAAACTTACAGATCCCCAAGGAACAGAGAAAAATACTCATGAAAAAATGGAAGATGTTCTGGTCCAACACTTTCAAAGTATTTCCGAGGAGAATATGGCAGATAGATCCCAATTCACTAAAAGATTTACCCAACACATTCCAAAGCTGGTAACCAGGGAAGACAATCATAATCTCAATAGGCCAGTGTCAGAGGAGGAGGTCAATGAGGTCATCAAAGAAATGCATAATGGGAAAGCTCCAAGACCAGACGGTTTCAATGTAGACTTCTTCAAATCATGTTGGAAGATAGTCAAACATGACATTCTGGAAGTAGTGGAGGAATCGAGAAACTCTAAATTAGGTTTGAGAGCAATTAATGAATCCTTCATTGCCTTAATCCCCAAACAAGAAAAAGCCACCACTCCTGACAAATTCCGACCCATAGCTTTATGCAATGTGGTGTACAAAATCATTTCCAAAGTCATTGTCAATAGACTCACCTCTTCTACCAACACTTGTGTCAGAAGAACAGACTGTTTATGTGGAAGGGAGGAAAATTCTCAATAATATAATTCAAGCTCATGAAGTGGTGCACTCCCTCAAAACCAATAAGCAAGCAGGCATGATTATACAGCTGGATATAGAAAAAGCTTATGGTAAACTAAGTTGGTCTTACATCAAGGATATTCTCAAAGCATATGGATTTGACCACAATTGGATAAGGTGGGTCATGGCTCTTGTCACTACTGTCAGTTGCTCAATTCTCCTTAATGGCTCTCCATCCAAAACTTTCAAGCCTTCAAGAGGCCTCAGACAAGGTGATCCTCTCTCACCATTCCTATTCATTCTCATGATGGAAGGATTGGGCAGAACGATCACTGTTGCCAGGAAGGAAGGAAGAATACAAGGACTAAGACTTACTTAGAATGGACACACTTTGACCCATCAACAATTTGTGGATGACACTATGCTGCAAGGCATACCCATAGTCAAGGAAGCCAAAGCATTGAAACAAATTATATATTAGTTTGCTATGGCTGTTGGTACTGAAGTAAGCCTTGCAAAATCTAAGATCTTCTTTTTCAACACCGATATCGCCATTCAAAGGAATCTCTCCAGAATTCTAGGCTTTCAAAGAGATTCATTGCCCTCCAAATATTTGGGAGTACCCCTCATAGACAAACCATTGAGAAAGGACATCTGGGAGGCTATAACAAATAAACTGAAGGACAAAGTTAGCAAGAGGACTAGTAGATCCTTGAATTTAGTGGGGAGGTTAGTCCTCACCAAGGCGGTACTGCAAACCATCCCAATCTTCATGTTTTCAGCCCTTCCGACACCATCAGGTATCCTTTAGCAAATTAGAAATATCCAAAGAGACTTTCTTCGGGGAAAAGGAGAAGAGAAAAAGAAATGGGCTCTGCTAGCTTGGGACAAGATTTGCAAACCCAAATCCCATGGTGGTTTAGGTCTACATGACCCAGTGATTCTAAACAAAGTCTTGGGAGCAAAACTATGGTGGAGATGGCTAAAGGAAATACAAAACCCCTGGGCGAAACTCTGGAAACAAAAATATGCAATGGATTGGCAAGAAAAGGACCACATAATAATGTCAGGAAACATAATAGGTTCCCATATTTGGAACAAGGCCTGGGAGAACAGACCTTTAGTACAAAAACACAGTTTCTGGGAGATCAGAAATGGAAACCTTGTCTGGTTCCTACGAGGACAACTAGCAGCAAGAAGGTAACCTTAGCAGAGAGGAACTAGATAGTATTACGACTGATAAAATAAACAAAGGACTGGAAAATGTGAGTGACTATTGGGAACAGGCAAGGGAGAATTGTAAATGGAGAATTTGGAAGCTACCAGAATACAATGAGGTGACCCCGCTGAAAACTCAAGCTAAAGCTCTGGAGATCATCCTGGAAAAGAGACAAATTTTGACCTCAACTTCGGATGACCTACTAAGATGGGGTAGAAATAATGAGGGTGTCTTCAACCTCAAGGAAGCCAAAAGAATAGCTATGGGACTTAACTTACCAAGCATGGACAAGACATGGAAAGATATATGGAACAACCCACATTGGAAGAAGATAAAACTGTTTAGGTGGTTGATCCAACATGGAAAGATTCTAACCTGGGAGAATCTTAGAAAGAGAGGGTTTGCTGGACCTTCAAGATGCCATTTATGTGGCCAACAGGAAGAAACCATGAATCATCTTCTCAACCTCTACTCCTACACCTCAACCTTATGGAATTGGGTAGCTGATGTCTTTAGGAAAATAGACAAGAGCGAAAATGACATTACTGTTACGTTGAAAAACTGGAGAAGAGACTTCTCAGACAATGAGACAGTAAATACTACCTGGGCCCTGATTCCAATTTTCTTGGTCTAGAATGTTTGGAAAGAACGAAAAAAATAATCTTCAAAGATAAGACTGGCTTAGCTCAAAATATCATAACAGTAATAATAAAGCAACTTAAAGAAACGGTCAACAACCTTAGGGGGCATTCTCCAGAAAATTCCCCGGGCAACAGAGAAGTTCGCATTCTGAAACTATTGGGACTTTAGTCACATAACCCCCATAGTCCTAATGGAACTGTGAAGCATACCTCGGAAGGAAAAGCTTTTTGGAAACCTCCTCCACATGGTTTTTCAAAAATCAACATAGATGGAGCCTCAAAAGGTAACCCTGGGGACGCTGGTTATTGTGGAGTTATAAGAGATGAGGAGGGCAACTTAAAAGTCATCTTCCACAGCCACCTAGGAAGGGCCACCAATAATATGGTGGAACTCATGGCTATGGAGCTATGTTTGGAGATTCTAATAGAGTAAAACATTAACAATGCCATCATTGAGGCTGACTTTGAATTAATCATCAATTCGGTCAAATGGCTAGGCTTAGGCACTTCACCAGATAAAGTCTCGAGCCATTAAAGACTTCTACAGGTCTATCATAGAATACAATCTCACCTTAGAATTCTAAGAACTGTAAGTTTTGTTCATGTAAGAAGAGAAGCCAACAGTGTAGTAGACTGGCTAGCCAATGAAGGGGTAAGATGCACACAAGACAGTAGGTGCTGCAGGTGGGAGGAGGTACCAGAAAACCAATTGCATGAAGGCTATTCATTTAGGGCCCTCACAGACATGGAATAGTACGAGATCAGACAGGGAAACTGACTGTCTCTTCTCGTCAATAAAGGATAGCGGTATGTCAGGAAGATACACAAAGTTTGGGAACTTGTGGGTCTCGAAGGAAATCAAGCAGTGGCAGAGCAAATGATACAGGCCAATGAGCAGTTTGGTGGGTTCAAGAGTTAGTCAGTAGGAGTAAAAATAGTTTCTCGTTTACCAACCTCATCTAGTGCCCTCAAAACCAAAAGTGGTTTCTACGAATCGCATGTGATGCCACTCAACTGTCAACACGTGGCTTTGGGAGGACAGTGAATACTGCCCTCATCGGGCAGGTATTCCTCAAGTTTCTGCTCCGCTCGATATGGCCATTGGTCATTTGATCATGGGGGAGTAGATCGACGACTATCGACTATCGTGCAGGTTACTGGGTCTAGGAGAAAGTCAGATGGAGTCAAAACAACTTCTGGTTTACCACCCATATCAGGCGCCCTCAAAACCAAAAGTGGTTTCTACAAAATGCATGCGATGCCACTGAACAGTCTACACGTGGCTTTGGGAGGTGAGTGAATATCACCCTCATTGGGTAGGTATTCCTCACACTTATGTTCTGCATGATATGGCCATTGACTGTTAGATCTTGAGGAAGTAGATCGACGACTATAGGCTATCGAGCAGGTTGGTGGGTCCAGGAGAAAGGCAATGGACCCGAAATCTCTTGGTTGCATTCTCTATTCCCATTTTTATGTCTGCCAAATGTTTTGTCAGGGCTTCCTTTTTTGTACGGGTACTAAGTGCTGCTAAAAATCTTCCCTTTGTTGGAGGAATTGCTTCCTCTTAACGCCGGTTGTAACTTTTGTAACATATTTTTAGACACAAGTTAATAGAAGGTCCGACTCTTGCTTTAGCAAAAAAAGATATTATTATTAATATTAATATTAATATTGATATTGATATTGATATTAATTTTATTTGTGTAATATTAATGTTAATATTAAAAATATTACTATATTAATTTAGTATATTATATTTATAATATAGAATATATCAACCACATTTATTAATGTGGTTGTGCTAATTATAATTCTCTGTATACATATATGAATTAATTATATTTTATTTCAACTTCGTATTAAATATTAAAAAAATTACACATCTTTCCTTTTTATATTAAATATACAAAACACCTATTTTTTCTTTTTCTATATTAAAAGTTAATAAATTTTTTTAATATTACATGTCGATTCCATCATCTTTCCTGTGAGAAAATTACGTAGCTCCTGACACAATAAGCTTCTTTCATTTTTATATTCAATATACAAAACGCCTAAGTTAATGACTAATTCTCATCAACTCCGTTGTGAAATGGGGCCCTGGAAAAGGCCAAACGAAGTGTGGGAGGAAAGAGTATGCATTTTTTGTTCCTCCAAAAAGGTGGAAACAAAGAATCATTTCATTTTAGAATGTGAGGCCTTCAAAGACAACATGGAAAGTTATGCAAATATGCTGGCAGCTAGGTCTTGGAATAATTTATCTAGCGAGGGGTTTGTCAAGAAGCTGGGAGCATTTATTGTGAAGCTTCACAGAAAAAGGGCCAAATACATCACGCAAATGAAGAAACAATTTGTCCCATTGGCTATCTTTAGCCTCATGGAAGTTAAAATATTTTATTCTTCTTCATATTTTTCCTTTTTCTATATTAAAAGTTAATAATGTTTTTTAATATTACATGTCGACACCATCATCTTTCCTGGGAGAAAATTACACAGCTCCCGATACAATAAGATTCAAGGTAATTATGTTGAAACAACCATCATCCAATCAAAGTAAACCAAGTCAAACTCCATCAAACCAAGAATCATTTGTCAATCTTGGTGCAAACCTAAATGTCGAATAGAGTGTCACACATATTAAAACTAGTGCCTACTGGTATCTTCAATGTTAGTTGTTCAATGATCACTGTAGAATCCAAAGAGTGTCTTACCATGACAACCCTTTTTTCTTATGTTTCCTCTATTTTCCTACATTTTCCACCTAAATAATGCCACATCCACCAGGTTTTGATAAAAGTAAGTGATAATATCTCTTCTTCTCCATGTTTCATTATATGCCCTATTGTTTTGTTAAAGAATGTAATTGGCTACAGAATTGGTCTGTTTCCACAACTAATCCAGATTTATGTAGTTGTCTCCATTGTTTGCAAGGATTAGAAGCTCCAGGTTAGTGATGAAGTATACAGATGAAGAGGGAATGGTCCCATCGTGGATCCCTTCCTATCCCCTTGAACCAGTTCATCAAGATGAGCGCAGGATATCATGGTCAAACCCCAAAGTCAACCACAGGATCGTTGCCAGAGTGAAATTTGAGTTTCATCAAAACCTTATCGATTTTCTTTCGGAATAGAAAATCGAAGGTTTAGAGATATAGTTAGTTATAATAAAGATATCTAGGCTTAAATTACTCATGACTATTATTCCAAATACTTTTTATAAAAACTATGGCCACACTGTTATTTCAGCGTGCCAGATGATGTAATTTTGAGACAATTTGTTAAATGCTGTTTACGAGAAATAAAACTGGTTTTGTGTGTGTATGCATTGCATTGGTTGGAGATTATGGACTGATCTATGGAGGGTCCCTACGACAATGACAAATCTTTCACCAAATGTAATTAGATTTTTTTTCATTCCTTCGAATACTGTGTTTTTGTGTGAGAAATGCAGTATAATGAGTCCACCAGTGAATCATTGTATGCATGAGTACTTTCAGCTGCTCTATGCCTAGATTAATTTTCTATTTGAATTGCTTTCTACTTGGTACAACATGGTTCTTTCATTTGATTTTTATCTAGAATAGTCTAATTGTATTTATTCCATAATTATAGATGTTGTTTAGAATATCTTGTTTGAATAAGATTGAGTAAGTAAAAGTATGAGAGCCTTCTTCTTAATTGAATTCAAACAATACTTCTTTTTAGTTTAATAGAATAGATTTCTCTTGCACTTAGTGAATTAGAGCTACAACCTAAAGACTCAAGACAAAAATCCCAAAATAATCTAATACAAGTAGAAGTTAGAAACACTCTCATATCATCCATAAACTAATTCAATAGAGAATAACTCTTAAGAAATTAGCTGATAACTTTAGGGATTGAGACATTAATATAATCAACGACACCATCTCCATACTTACCTTAAGTTTAGACCCTAAAAAGAACATAGATACATAAGCAATAACTTCTAGCACATATAGTGCATCTGTACTTCATCAGTCTACGCACCCTAGTTGACAATTTATGATTGACAATTTAAATATGTTAAATTGGCCAAACATTTTGGCGACGTTGCCAAGGAAGTACAAATAGAATTTAAGAAAAAATCAAAAAATGATATGCATATGGATAGAGACTCTAGAGCTAGATTTGTAGGGAGAGGAAGAAGTTTGGTTCCCACAAATCCACTCACTTCACCTAGACTTCGAGAATCCACACCACCTACTCAAACCTGAATTCCTTTTAGAGGTCGACAAAGGCTTCTCAAAATCTCAAGATTACAAATCCAATCCACAATTTCAACCACTTCCTCTACTGAAGCTATAATTGAAGAAAATCCTACATCCCCAACTACAGGAGTAATTTTTCTATCCTTCATTGGTGAGCAAATTTTGTGAGAAAAATTAGAAGTTCCAAGTGAAGAAGAAGAATTAGAAACTTATTTTGAACTACCATTGATAGAGGACCAGAAATACTAGAAGAACACTATATTAGTTCCAAAGAATCTATCATGGCTGAAGAAGGGGAAGGAGAAGTACACAATGTCCATGGTGAAGAAGATAGGATTGGAGGAAGAGGAAGAGGAAGAGGAAGAGATAGAGGTGGGGATAGGAATAGAGGAGGGGGTAGAGGCAGAGGAAACCAAGATACTTCTATATTCCATATTCTTGATGAAGATACAACCCTCACAATGAAAAATATATCACCCTCAATTATTCCTAATTTCCACGGAAAAGGAAACAAAGATCGAGAGACATTTCTCTTTGAATTTGAAGTATTATGCAGGTCATATGACTATCTACATGATGCTCAAAAGTTAAAATTGTTCCTTGCCACATTAAAGGACTCAACATTAAAATGGTTCATGAGTCTAGGAGTGAATTATATAACAACCCGGGGACAAATGAAAGAGGCTTTCTTAGGCAAATATAGAGATTATTGTATGCCTAGAAACCTTAAATATGAAGTCTTAAAAATGACACAAAAAGAAGATGAAAATCTTGAACACTTAGTAGAAAGGTTTGTTTATAATGTTAAAAGAAAAAAAATGGATAATTTGGATGAAGAAACCTTAAAAGCCCTCTTACTCAGAGCTATTAAAGATGAGTGGATCGATCTCCTTAACCTAACTAGGAAAGGAGATATTTCCCAACTACCATTTGCAGATATTTGTGATTTATGTGTACATATCTCAAGGGGTAAAGCACGAGTAGGAAGGAGTCCTAGAGACCCTCTATTGTCAAGAATTAACAAATCCATAGCTGGGACAATTACCAGGGCAAAATTAGGAAATTTTCTTGATACATTCAAAAAAAATATTTTAGGGAGCCTAAGTGAGAAAATAGACACCGTTAAAATACAAAACAAGACAAATTCTGAAAATGTTGCTTTATTTATCTTTTGCCCCAATTTTCAGAAGAAACATGCTCTAAGAGAGTTTCCCTCAGATTCAAAAGCCATAGAAACTTGTGTCATATGTGCAGATAATCATGATACGAAGGAATTTCGATCCTTACCAGCTCTTAAGGTTGTATTTAATGATGAAGGAATATTAGAACCACTAGACCCTCTCTACTTTATAGCCAAAAGACCATGGCAAAATCCCCAACGAAATTAATCACAAGGATTTAGATCACAACAATTTTCCTAGTCTTCCCAAAATAATTGGAATCTAGCTTGACAGCCCTAGGCTCAACCACCGTCATGGCCTTGGAATCAAGGATGGAAAAATCCTTATGGAGCCTATGCTCAATATCAATAATACTTGCCATCTCACCTTCCGCCACAATTTCTACCACTATCTAATCAAATTCCCCAAACTAACCAATTACCACAAATTCCAGTTCAGAATCAAAACCCATAACTCTCCCTCCCATTTCCACAAAAACCAAATCAATTACCCACTCAACAAATTCTGAATCCTAATAATACAATATCACAATAACCAGTATACAACATGGAGGGGAAAAATCCTCAAAATTATGTAATAACTCCACTAGACCTAAATAATGTTCAAATAAGGTCTCGAAGAGTAATACCAAGGAAACCCCCTGTTGTCATTCAAGAAATAAGATCCGATCTTCAAAAACACAAAAACCAAATAGAATAAGGGAAGACCTCCCTCCCTCAAAAGGAAAAAAAAACAAACAAAAGAATTTCCAATAAACACTCCCATCATAGAACAACCCTCGGTATCAACTAGATCACCTTTTCCTGAATGGTTGAAAATTGATGAAGGAGTAGAAAAACAAATTATTTTGCCTGATTACAACATGATAGATGAATTGAGAAATGTTTGTATTAAGATTCCTTTACTACAAGCCATAAAATAAATACCAATTTTTGCAAAAACAATTAAGGAACTAATTACACAAAGATCAGGGAGAAAAAGAAAAGATATAAAAAGAATTCAGTTAGTTGGAAAAATTGTAGATATTATGATAGGGAAGATGACAATTCAAAAATACTTAGATCTAGGAAGCCCCATTGTAAAAATTCACATCAATGGAACTGAAATACCAAACACATTGATTGATCTAGGAGCAACCATAAACATAATGAGCAAACAAGTTACAGACACACTTAGGCTTCCTAACCTTCAATACACACCAACCTTATTGCAATTAGCAGATAGTTCTGTGATTAAACTTGATGGTATGTTGGAAGATGTTTCTATTCTTGGGAATAACCTATTGATTTCATGGTCTTAACACCCAAGAATAATTTAGGAGGGCATCCATTAATTCTAAGAAGACCTTGGTTGGCTGCAGCTGATGCTTCCATCGGTTGTAGATCAGGTGACATGTTTATCTCATATGGAAATTCTACGAAGAAATTTACATTATATCCTCCTGCAAGAACAACGATAGATATAGAAACTGAAGAATGGATAGAAGATGAAGAAGATATACAACCTATTTTTACTACTGAACAAGTAAAAGAGGAAGACCAAATTCTAAATTTACTAGAAAATAATGAGTCTTCCTCACATTATGATCATAGTTGCAATGAGTATCTCTCATATAAACAAGTATCATTTCTTTCCATGGAAAAATTTTGGAATTCCTCGATAGAAATATTTCTAGGGAAAACCTTGAATGTCAATGAAAAGCTGGAAGAAGTGAAAAGGAATCAGTTAATAGAAATTTTATAGAAACATTCTTCTACTTTTTCATGGGAATACACTGACATGAGAGGGATTGATCCTAGAACTTGCATACATCATATCTACATTGGATAGAATGCAAGATCGGTTAGATAGCCTCAATGGAGAATGAACCCAAATTTAAAAGAAATTATTAAGGAGGATTTGCGGAAATTGTAAAATGTAAATTTCATCTATCCAATATTTGGCAATCAGTGGGTTTCACCTGTAGTAATCGTTCCTAAGAAAGACAAAAAATGGAGAAGATGCATCGATTATAAGGAACTAAATAAAGTAACATGAAAGGACCACTTATGACTACCTTTTATCGATCAAGTCTTAGACACATTAGAAGGGAAAAAGTATTTTTCCTTCTTGGACGGGTTCAGTGGATATAACCAGAGCAGCCGTTGAAGATCAGGATAAAACCACCTTCACTTGTCCATGCAGAACTTATGCTTACTGAGTACTTCCCCTTGGATTATGCAATGCTCCAGCAACATTCCAAAGAGCAGTCCTCAGAATTTTCTCTAATCTTATTCATGATTGTGTGGAAGTGTACATGGATGATTTCATATTTTATGCACATTCTTTTAATGAAGCACTGGAAAATTTTGAAACAGTACTAATAATATGTAAAGAAACAAATCTCTCATTAAGCCATGAAAAATGTTTCATGATGTTTAATGAAGGAATTATTTTAGGTCATCATATTTCAGGAGATGGAATCAAGGTAGACTCATTTAAAGTTGAAGTCATTTCTAAGTTATCAGTGCCAATTTGTCAAAAAGATGTTAGAATTTTTCTCGGTTTTACTGGATATTATAGAAGATTCATAGAAAACTTCACAAAAATTGCACCCCCACTCTTTAAATTACTCACCAAGGACTATGAATTCAATTGAGATTCTGAATGTCAAGTTGCCTTTGAAACTTTGAAAAACATAATTTCTGAAGCACCTATCTTAAAAGGGCCTAATTAGAAATTTCCTTTCCATATCTCAACAGATGCTTCAGATTTAGCCTTAGGGGATGTGTTAGGACAAAAATATCTTACTCCTTATGCAATCTATTATACCAGTGAAAATATAACTCCTATAGAGTTAAATTATACTGTAACTGAAAAGGAGTTTTTTTTTGTAGTTCATGCCATTAACAAATTCATACATTACATAATTGGCTATGAAACGTTTTTTCACACAGACCATTCTTCCATTAGATACCTAATGAATAAACTAGTCACTAATGGAAGAATAACCAGATGGCTCTTACTGTTACAAGAATTCAACATAACCATTATAGAAAGGTCAAGAAAACGGATTACAATTTTCGAAGTTTTATCTAGAATACAAAATGAAAAAAATTATCAACCCGTAGAGGATAAATTTTTTGATGAATATATTTTTGAAGTATCTACTAAATCACCTTGGTATGCAGATATTGCTAACTATTTAGCTACAGGAAAAATTCCATTTCATTTATCTCCTAGAGAAAAGAGAAGAATAGTCCACAATAACACATCTTATTCATGGGTAAATGAAGAGTTATATAATACATGACTATATCTCATCATCAAAAGATGTGTTTGAGAGGATGAAATACCATAAATACTTAAAGCTTACCACGATGAGCCATGTGGGGGGCATTTTCTAGCAAAAGGGCTGCTTACAAAATCTTGCTTTTAAGATATTATTGGCCTTCCATTTTCAGGGTCACCAAAGAATATGTTAAAAGATGTGACAATTGTCAAAGAATGGGCAAACCCACTCTTTCAAATGAAATTCCACTTCAACCATAGGTACTCATCGAACCATTTAAGAAGTGGGCACTAGATTTTGTTGGACCAATTAGCCCACCTTCGAAACAAAAGAAGTATATTATGGTATGTACTGATTATGTCACTAAATGGGTAGAATCTAAAGCACTTCCTTTTACTACTAAAAATGTTGTAGTTTCATTTCTTTTTGAAGATATTTTTACTCGTTTTGGTGTTCCAAGAGAAATTATAACAGATCAAGGAACACAGTTCACATCCAGACTAGTGCGGAAGCTTGTGGCACAGTTCAAAATCAAACATTAGAATTCCACTCCATACCATCCACAAGCCAATGGACAAGTTGAGTCTACAAATAAGGTGATTTAAACTATCCTTACAAAGTTTGTACATATACACAAGAAGGATTGGGTGGAAAAGCTTCCATAAGATTTATGGCATACAGAACTACATGGAGAAATATTATAGGACATACTCCCTATAAAGTTGTTTGGGAAGCAAGTCCTACTTCCGATAGAATTCTAGATCCAATCCTATAAGACAATAGTATAGTTAGATCTTGATTTATCAGAAGCGCAGAAGCAAAGGATGAAACAACTAAATGAATTTGATGAAATCAGACAAGAAGCCTTCCAGAGAACTAGCTTAGTTCAACAACAGAGATCTAGATGGCATGATAAGTACATTAAGGAAAGGAAACATCATCCAGGAGATTGGCCATTACTCTTTCATTCAAAGTTCAAGAATTTTCAAGAGAAATTCCAAACCCATTGGCTTGGACCCTATGAAATTGAAAGTGTTTTTGATAATGGTGCAGTCAGAATTAGGACTATTGATGAAGAGAAAATTCCTCTATTAGTAAATGGACATCGACTCAGACTATACTTGAAGCCATTGACAAGAGAGGAGTTTGTTATAATGTTCCAAGATAATTTAAAACTGAAAATGATTAAGAAGAATTCTTCTTCTTTTCCACCATAGAAATTTTTACTCAGTTTACTCTCTAAAAAAATAAACAAATAATAATAATAATAAGTAAATTATATGTATATATGCATATATATATATATAAACATATAATAAAATAAAATAAAAATAAAAAATAAAAAGGTAAAAACATGAAAACCAACATGGTGTTGGTAGGTTTATATAGAAAATTTAGAGTGAAAACCAATTTTTGTTGGCACTTCAAATTTTCCTTTCAAAAGAAAATAATAAACGTCCTTTATTAAAAACTTTTTCTTTCTCAGTTGCAGAATCAACAACTTTCCGCAGCTTGGACAACTTTCCATGGCTTGGACAAGTTTCCGTAGCTACGACAAGTTTCTGTAGCCTAATAATTTTTCAGCCTACAAGGACAAATGGTGATTTGAATTAAAGGACAACTGACAAAGCAAAGTACCTGCAGGAGATCTCAAAACAACAAACAAGGTTAGAAAAATTGGATCAAAGGTATGTGCTACTTTAATTTAGCAATAGGGATTGATATATTGTATATATGACTAAGAAGACATAGTACTATCAAAGATTAAAATGAAATCATTATAACTTAAGGGTGATGGCTGCCTAACAAAATATCATAAGCTACCACTTAAAAATTCATTTCACGTCCTCATTCTAAATCCATTGAAGTAATTACCAAATCATCATTTTAAATGTGCCTAGCATTCTGATTCATTCTTATGGCCCTTATCATAATCCACCTGCTCTTACAGTCCTCTAAATTTTCATAAGCCACTCAATCCTTTTGCCATTTAGCAAAACCCTACCAACATAATTTTGCTGTCAAGGTAACTAGCCTTTGAGGCAAAGCATCCTCTATAATGGGGATAATTGTTCGAACTGAGCCAACAGGGAAGAAATTCTTAGAGGGATACCCTCAGACCAAAGAGCTGCTGCAAAAGAAACAATAGTTGCAGTTCATTGAAAAATTAAATGGATTTCACATGGAAGTGACCAAGACATTCGCGTGCTCGTTTGATGGAACTTAAGCTGAAATAGGAGACACGAAGATCACCATAACAGAATCCATGAGAGTAGAGGCTACGGAATTACCAAGGAGTGATGAAAAATGGTTCAAGAACAGGGGAATTATTGGAGAGGATTAGAATGTCTTCCTAAAAAATCCAAATATGGACAACATTGTCTTCAAGAAAGATATTCCCAGCACAACCCTTAAGAGCAAATTTAGAAATTTATTGCTTACACTTAAAAAATTTGTCACCTATGAGGGTAGGTTTGGGTATATGTATTTTTACCATGTTAGGATGATGATGCATTTTCTTGAAGATCATGAGATGAACCTTCCTTACTTTCTCTTAAATAGTCTCAAGAAAATGTCTACAAACGTTCAAAAGAAAATTTAGTGTATATAAAACACCATGTATCATCATGGCCTGATAAAGATATTAGTTAGGTTCCATCTTTGGAGTATAGGGGATAACTGGGAGAGTTTCCTGGTTAGGAACCATTTTGAAGAAAAATCCCCAGAAAAAGCCAACAGCAGTAGGACCCTCAGAGGAAGGAAGAGAACCATAGAAGGAGTAAAAGAGCAAGAACCCTAGACTCACTCAAAAGTACCAGAAGAAGAGTTTCCCATAGTAGACCTATTACAGAAAATGAAGAAGGGAAATCTTAAAAGGAAGAAAGTTAGCAAAAAGAAAAAGAAATACCACAAATCAGGACCCTTCCTCATGAAGAAAACTCAAAAACTGAAAGAAAGAATCTTCATGGATCACAAACCTCAAGACTGAGGAGGAGCACAAGGTTGAGCACAGTCCAACAAAAAATGCCGAAAGCTACAGAGTACATTCTTCTCAAGGAAAATGAGGCAACTGAGGATAAGAGAATTGAGAACGAGCCAACTAGAAACCCAGAAAGTCCTCCAAAAAGGTCGCCAAAATCATCACTACGGGTATCGCCACCACCTTGCAGGTCACCTCTAAGAAGCCCAGTGCATAGTCCAGGTATTGACCCTGTCTAGAAGGAGATATATGACTATATAGAGTCGTTGGAAAGAAAGGAGATAGTAACCAAGGAAACAATTCAGAGTCCTGGAGAAGGGAGTAACCAGTTAAATGGACCATGGGAACACTCAACAAAAAACATTTTAAAGCATGAGATTTTTGAATTACAAATGTTGAACAAGTATCTCAAGAATGAGAATCAAGAATTAAAGGCACAAAGTGAGATCCAGATTGCAAAAAGTGATAATCTCATCCTCCATTTGAACTTCTGGTATAAAAAGAATAAAAAGCTGAAGAAGGAAAACAGGATGATGCAAAGAGAGATTATTAGCTTAAAATATAAAATTCTCATGAGAAAACCTAGGATGTCAGTAGCTTCCAAAAAGAGGAAAACAATGAAACTTGGAGGTGATGAATAGAAGACACTAGTGACTAACAAGGATGAAGTGTATGAGGATATACAAAACCTCTAGCCCGAGGGAATGTAGAGTCCAAAGATTGTCATACCATAACAACCCTTTTTACCTATGTTTCCTCTCTTTTCCTACATTTACCACCTAAATCATGCCACATCCACCAGGTTTTGATTAAAGTAAGTAATAATATGTCTTCTTCCTCATGTTTCATTATATGCCCTATTTTTTTTGTTAAATAATGCAATTGGCTACAGAATTGGTCTATTTTCGCAGCTAATCCAAATTTCTGTAGATGTCTCCATTATTTGCAAGGTTCAAAAGCTCCAGGTCAACGACGAAGTATACTGACGGATAGGTAATGGTCCCATCATGGATCCCTTCCTATCCCCTTGAACTAGTTCATCATGATGAGTGCAGGATATCACGGTCAAACCCCAAAGTCAACCACAAGATCGCCGCCAGAATGAAATCCGAGTTTCATCAAAGCCTTATCGATTTTCTTTCGAAATAGAAAATCAAAGTTTTAGCAATATAGTTAGTAAGAATAAAGATATCTAGGCTTAAATTAGTCATGACTATTATGCCAAAGACTTGTTATAAAAACTATGGCTGCACTGTTATTTGGATGCACCAGATGATGTAATTTTGAGAAAGTTTGTTAAATTCTGTTTACAAGCAATAGAACTAGTTTTCTGTTTGTATGCGTTGCGTTTATTGGATATTATGGACTAATCTGTGGAGGGCCCCTAGGACAGTGACAAGTATTTAATCAAATGCAATTAGATTTCTTTTCATTCCTTTGAATACTCTGTTTTTGTGTGAGAAATGCAGTATGATGAGTCCACTAGTGAATCATTGTATGCATGAGTACTTTCATCTACTTTATACCTAGATTAATTTGCTATTTGAATTTCTTTCTACTTGGTACAACATGGTTCTTTCATTTGATTTTTATCTAGAATCGTCTAATTGTGTTTATTCCATAAGTATAGATGTTGTTTAGAATATCTTGTTTGAATAAGATTAAGTAAAAGTATGAGAGCCTTCTTCTTAATTGAATTTAGATAAAACTTCTTTTCAGTTTAATAGAGTAGATTTCTCCTACACTTAGTGAATTAGAGTTCCAGCCTAAATACTCAAGACAAAAATCCCAAAATAATCTAATACAAGTAGAAGTTAGAATCACTCTCATATGATCCATAAACTAATTCAATAGAGAATAACTCTTACAAAATTAGCTGATAAGTTTAGGGATCGAGACATTAATATAATCAACGAAACCATCTCCATAATAATCTTAATTTTAGACCCTAACAGGAACATAGCGACATAAGGAATAACTTCTGGCACATATAGTGCATTTGTACTTCATCAATCTAGGCACCGTGGTTGACAATTTATGATTGACAATTTAAAGACATTAAATTGGCCAAACAATCACGACTCATGAGAATGTTCTTCATTTAAATTAATGATATCTCGAATTTGATTGGAAACTTTGATTGAAAGTGTAATGTGTAGCATATATTATAATCATTGTGATACTTCACGATAGTTTCGCTTCTAGATTGTGCATATCTGGTTCTGGCACCAATGATATATTTCTTCCACTGTATTCATTGCTTCTTTGACCATTTGAAAACGTAATGGTGTCTATCCATATTGACTCTTCAACTATTGTTGGTCACATGTACCATAAACCATAGTTAGAAAATTTGAGTTCAAGTTCAAATTTGATTTGATTCGGAAAAAAAATTGACCCTCTAAAATTAAATACGGAAAAAATTCGAGAGTATGCATCATATAGACACTTATTTTCTCAAAATTTTAAAAATTGAAAGTAACAATCATTCTATTCAAATCCTTAAAGAAAAGTTATTAAATCTTTCTCACAAGAATAATCATGTTTACTTATCTTCAGAGATGGCCTTTCTTGTATAATATATTACAACCTCTCCGATTTAGGATGATAAAAAACAAATGAGAGACACATTGCAGAAAAAATGTAAAGTAAAATATAGGAATGAAAACTCAGACTTGAACCTTATGTAAAAAAATGGAATACTAAATATCAAAAATAGGCTTTAAGTAATCTCTAGAAATGTGTCTTAAATTATTTTACATATTTTAAAGTATAGAATTTAACCTCTTTCAAATTTTGTAATATAGAAGTTTCTTTTTTTTACCATGTTTTGAATATAAAATTCATTTCAAATTTTATAATATAAAACTTTTTTTTTACCATCTTTTGAATATAGAATTTAAACATGTTTTGAATATTGTAAACCAAAACCTTACCCTATTAGATTTTACGAATTAATGGACGAATCAAACTGAACCAACAAATAGTCTGATTTTCTGGGCCCATTCGCCCGAACTTGGTAACTACGCCATAAATTCCAGGAAAAACACTATTCACCATGGACATTAATTATAAATGTTCCTTAATAAATCAATATTAAATAATAAATAAGAATAAACCATTAAAAAACTAGGTTAGACATAGTGAAACAAATTTTGATAGACCTTAGATTCTGACCATTGGAATTCCGCTCCAATAATCATGGGGTCACATCTTTTACATCAATAGCAAAAGATTTTCTGCAGTAAAAAATTTTCATAGGGGGAAACTAAAATTTGTATATACACACACAATGGCCTTGCAAGGGAGATCATCAGGTGTTCAGTTAGTGCCGCAGAGCATCCATGATGGGTAAGTCTCCTTGTTGCTCAAAAGAAGGGATCTGTTATCACCAAAAAATTGATCATCTAGCCTAATTTACTAGATGGATTGAAGTACACCATGTAAAGCCAATTTTACCATAGTAAAATTTCTTTCACTGTGATAAATTACTTAATAAACCACCTTTGTCAAGTAATTTATAGTTAAACCCATGAAGAATAATTAGTTAAATCACTATTTATTTGATTTTCTTCTAGGAATAATTAATTAAACCATTGTTTTATTATTATTCATTGTCAAATTTGATTCAATTATGAAAAATAAATGGATAAATCATTATTTTTCTTATTTTTCTCTAAGAATAATTAATTAATCACTAATTAATTATTACTCTTTGTTAAATTTGACTAAATCCCTTAGGAACAATTAAATAAATCCTTATTTGTTTATTATTCCTTAACTAATTACTTGAGATAATAAATAAATCATTTATTTATTTATTATTTCTAAATAATAGTTTAACTACTTTTTCCCTCCTAAAAAAATATAATAAAATATTCCAAGCGGTTATTCCAAGAATGGGATCAATAATATTTTATTATTTCTCCTTATTCAAGGATAAATAAATATTTTGTTATAAATAGAAGGGTTTTTCATTCATTATTTACTTTTGATTGTTTTCATTGTTGCACTCATTATTGTAACTCTGATTATTTTCATTGTTGCTCACCATATTTTTGTTGGGTTTTCACATTATAGAGGAGAGAGACTCTACATAAGCTAAAGACATTTGAGGATAGCCAAGAAACCATCCCATAGAGGGGGACTGATAACATTTATCTATTCTCTTCATATGTGTTATAATAAAATTATTCTTTACATATCTGGTTTCCAATGGATTATTGGAGTTATTACTTTTTCTTTTTGTAGTTTAACTATGATTTTGGCATAGATCTGGACTTTGATAGGTTTTGTTTCTATCAGTTGTTGTAGATCTATAATGTTTAGTAGTCGTTTATATTGTTGACATTGGTTTTCATCCACAATCTTAAGTGGGTTCTTTTCGTACATCATTTAGAAGAAAACACTACAACAAAATTGGTGTCTACGTTAGGGAACAATTTTGATTCAGAAACCTGGGTCTCTAATAAAAAATTGGCGACTCCGCTGGGTTTTATACTTCAAATCTGAAACATGGGTGACCTTTGGTTTTCAGCTTAAGGTTTCTTCTTTTCTCAATTCTATTAATGTTTCCTAGTTTTTTAACCCTAGGTTTGATAAATTTATGACTTTGGCAAGATTTCTGGTCATTTCCGCTGGTCACAGGAACCAACCACGACAAAGGTGACACTTTTTTTCGAGATTTCCCAATTGGGATCGATAGAATAGAAATCACAGTTCTTAGCCCAAAGAGTAACCAAACTAGTGAACCCTGGGGGAACTAGCCTGACACTAACAACCAACAACATGGTGACCAACCCAAGCTGAACAAGGCTATTCGTATGAACAAGCCTTGTGCATGTTGTGGTGTGCATGACCACTATACATATGAGTGTCCCCTTTCACCCCAGATGCGCCAAATGTGGGAAGCTCAAGAAACTTCTAGAGGTCAAGAATCACCTCAGAACCCTGCACCACCTCAAGCGACAGTGCTCACAAATTCTTTCCCTCAGTAAGGATTTGTTGCTACTCAACCTCAACCATGTCAAGTAGCCCATCTCCCCCAACCTTCTAGTCCCGGTGACTACCAGATCCTTATGATGAACTCTGATGAGGTTAATCCCTCCAATATACACCTATAAACTTGGTCATGTCAATATGATAAGCCGTCGACTTCGTCAGCTACCGATTCCAAAACCAAAGTATTTGTAGAGCCTCTTACAACACCAAATGGCCCTTTACATATCCCTCAAATTAAAGTTGAGACCATTCCTAAGATCCCAAAAGGGCCATTACACCATAATGCAACTTCTAACAGAGCTTCCCATACATATAGTATAGTAGATGACTTGGCGCAATCACCTGCTGCCATGTTGATGTTGGAAGTCCTCCAGTCATGCCCCTCACAAAAGAAAGCTCTATTAACTGCCTTGGGTGTAGTGGATCCTTATGACAATCGTTTGATTGTCTTCCTAGTTGATACATCAGAGCATCCCCCATTGCCTTCCTCTGTTTCTTTCCAGATACCAGTTAGAGTCTCTAATTCCATCACCTTCAGATGCATTATTGACAAAGGTGCATCCACCTATGTGATGTTCACTACTATTTGGAAGCATCTTAAGTCACCAGAGTTGTCCCCGTCCACCATCACTTTGCGTGCTTGGGATGGACACTCCTCCCAGCCCCATGGCATGTACCGCAACTGTCCATTGACTCTTATAGGGAAGACTGTCCATGTCGACGTTGAAGTCATCGATGGCCCTTTGGAATACAATATTATCTTAGGTCATAATTACACATATGCCATGTAAGTTGTCGCATCTGCATTTTTCCGCAAGATGTGCTTCCCCCATGAAGGGAAGATTGTCACCATCGATCAGTTGAATTACTACAAGCTAGCATATGTGACCTTCCCTGAGTCCATTATCTCATCAATGTCCAACAACCAGTCTTCAAATCCTTGCATCAGTGTCTCACCTAGAGTCTATAAATATTCCTCATTGTTGGGTGCTTTCCTTGGTCCTCCCCCTCCCATTTCATAACCTACTTCCATGAGTGTTTTCATGCTACAAGCATCATAGGCTGCCCTTAAGTAGTCCAGTACATCTGATCAATAGCCAGCTCCTCAGTACCCTACTGTTGCTCTTCCAGTTGAACTCTTTGGACCCACTCCTCTAGGAATTCCTCCATTTGTGGGTGCCTCTCCTATGTTCCCACTAGGAACTATTCCTCTAGGTCTCAACCATCCAGGAGATATTCCATCAAGACATTATCCTACCGGCTAGATACCTTTCTTATTCCCCCTCCGGGAGTTTTATCTGTACCTATCATGGTTTCGTTGGTCCTTCCTAACATTACTTTGGGGATCCCAGTGGTGAGCACCAATATTGTAGCAATAATGCTCCAACTCTTGGGCTACCTTCTTTACTCTTATCAACCTGGTAGTTTGTAACAAACATGGAAATGATGGCGCTGTATGCGCAAGTACTAGTTCCTACTACAGGTTGTCACTTGGCCCACCAACACAAGATCACTAGGAGCTCAAGCCAAATTCTATGGATTCTAGAAGAAGCTCTAAATGTGATGAAAGGAAAGAAAGATAGATGCTATTCTAATTGCAGAAAGGAGAAAGACTAAAATGTAAAGCAAACCAAGTAAATCCTACTTAACCAACTAATCTTACTTTTGCAGAAAGCACTATGAAAACCATGAAAAGAATGCCATCTATCTATTCAAAGAAGTAAACAACGTCTAACTAAGCTATTTATGGAAGTAAATGAGTAATGAGTAAAAAACATCTTTTTGGACTTTTATGTATTTTTATGTGAATTTGGCATGTATATGATTTATTGTTTGTGAATGTGGCAGTGTTGAAAGGCGGCTTTGGGGCTTGAGAGGATGTAGGATGGTGTGGTTGGGTCCTAGGAGGTCTCAGGTGGCCTTTTGGAGGCTTTTCCCAAACTCAGCCTTCAAAAGAAAGCCTACAAGAAGATCTACAGGAGGACACAAGAAATCTACAAGAGGAAAAACAACATTCTACAGGAGGCCTACAGGAGGAGGCCGAGAGTAGTTTTGTCTCTTTTGATGGTGTGAAAGTGGGTGGAAAATGTGGATGAAGGTTGGAATGAGGTTTTAGGGCACTTAGGGTCTACCAAGAATCATCAAGAGAGAGAAAGATGATTGGATTTTCTCAAGGAGAGAGGAAGGAAATCTATGGAAAATGCAGGAAACTAAGGCAGAATTGAGGGTAGACTTGGGCGACCTATAAGGCATGGATTAGATGGAGGATGGGATGGCTGATAAGTTGATCTGATGTTAGAAGATATCTATTGCATAAGCAACTGATAGTCAACCAATGAGATTAAGCAAGCAATGAAATAAGTATATCTAGAAAAATATAGTTTTGCATCCAGCTAGTCTAAACTATGATTTATGGAAGGAAATGCTGAGAAATGCTGCAAGAAAGGAAATCATGAAAGAATACTATTGTAAATGAAGAAATGAACATGATGAAGAAGTTCTAAAGCAAATAAAACTAGACCATTAACCAACTGAAAAGCTGTAAACACTAGAAGTCCTATGAATGAGGAAAATCTATGTTTTGGGGTAGCAAGAGGGTTTTTGCCTTAGATCATGGTCCCAAAGGGAGGAAGAGAGGCCAAGACACTATTTCTAGCCTTTTGGACAAGGAAAATTTTAAGGATGGAAAATTTTCTTGAAGTTTAAAACATTGGCGAATCTCACTAATCCCTAATATGCAAATTATAAATATTTATTGATATATTTGTAAAATTATTCAAATTTATAATTATTTTATATATAGTCTCTATATAATGTTGGCGATTTTTAAGGTAAAATAATTTTATATTCTAAAATTTGGGCGAATCGTCTTTTATAAAATTGGAAATTGGCGAATCTTTTTTGTGGAAAAATCATGGAAAATTAGCCCACTGGGTGAACATTAGCCCCTAAAATTTTCCATGCTTTTGGATCTTTTCTTTACCATTGCTTATCTTGCTATAGAAAGCACAAATGGAAGCAAACTACTGAATCAACAAAAGAAACCTAATGTTAACCATGGAAGGAATACATCTAACAACAATCTGATCTACAACTGAATTAAAACATACAAATACAAATAAAGAGGAGCTTGGCTACTTGGATTGGGTCCTATCCTAAGAGCTTCATCCCTTTTAGGTAACTCAGTGCTAACTAAAAAATGATTCCATCTTTATTTCCAAAATAATAACAAGATTACATGAAACTATCAAAATAATAAGCTCAAAGTTGAGCAGAGTTTACATAAGCAAAACTACAACAAATGAATCTACCAATAGATTCATTAAAATCACGGAGGCTTGGCTCCCAAAACTCGAGATAGTCATCAGTCATCCTCCACTTGCACAGCTGCCTGCTAATGCATGAGTTGGCTGCTTGTACTCCAAGCTGAATGAAGGGGAATTCAAAGTGAGGAGTAATAAATGAGGGGGACTCCCTCCTATAAGTCCTCTCCTTTGTCCACTTCGAGTTATTGCTTCCATTTGTCCACTGGATCATTGACTTTGACCACAAAATTCATAAATAATATGCATTAAACACATGTTAGACCACATGGCATCATAACTAACTCAACTCGCTCTATAAGCATAAATATAATTAGAAAATCATACAATGAGCTAAGAGAATGGTTGATTTGACTAGGTTTGGAGGTAAAATGAGCCCATATAATTACCCATTTACGAATCTCATCATCACACCCCTACTGAAAGTGTTGCTCATACTCTGAGCAACTTAGTCCATCTCCTCATCTTTTATGGCCCTGGTGGCCTCCCTCGCATCCCATGCTTCTGATGTGGTCTCCTCTTCCTTGTCATAGAATCCTGCCTTCCTGTCTATTTCTTCCCACTACTCTTCTCCTCTTCTTCTCTTCTACCTTCCATCATGCCTGGCAGTAGTGGGGGACTAAATTTGAGGCCAATCCAATTGACCTTCAGCCTCTGCATGGAGCCCTTATACATTGGCATTCTCCTTAATGCCTCCCTCATCCTCCTTGGTGAATGATATTCACTGATTTGTACACTGTGTGGTAAGGTATTCCATCTCCTCATACATGCATGTGCACAGTCATCCCCAAGTAACCTTTCCATATCCTCAAAATTTGCAATGGCTTCTGCTTGATCACTTATATATCTAGGGGCAATCTGAGGATTATGGGAAAGCACGTTATGTGTGCTGATGAGTGCCATGGGGTCTAATGGCTCAACTCTGATCATTAATGGCTCATTATGCTCCTTTATCATCAACCTTCTCATTTTTGCTGCCCTTAACTCTTCATGGTTCATCTATGAGGCCATGACCATTAGTTGCAGGCTCCCTAGCCTAGCATTGGGGTCCCACACATTCATGTCTATGAGGGCCATGTTATGCAGGTAGAATTCTGCCATCTTTGCCTTATCTTCTGATGTGCTTTGGTCACACAGGTCCATAAACTACCTGTAATCTTGGAAAGGCATTGTGCCTCTTTGTGCCAAAGTATTTATCTGAAATTGCAACCATTGGTGCTTGAGATACAAGCCATAGGATTTTGCTAGTTGCCTACATTGCAATGCCTCCATGGACCAACTGGCCATGCATGCCAGTTGGGTCTCTTTCTCTTGCAACTATCTTCTTAGAAATTTATCTTTAGTTTCAAGGTGGCTTCTTGTGATTTCTTCTTTGTGTCTGGCAAAACTTAACTCTTTGCCCATTTCTCTGAGTTTGTTCTCCATATGGCCAATATCCTCAAACCCTTTGGATTTGTCTATTTGCATCCACCTATGGGTCCTTATACTTTCCTTCTCTAATTCAAATAATAGAGGAATTACAAATTTTTGTGGAATTATTCTTCCCCCCTCAAGAAGACTGTAGTAGGAGCCAAGACTGGGCTGAGGATCAAGTTCTTGTAGCTTTGTTTCTTCCTCCTTTCCCTGTGGATGTCCTTCTACCCTTTTATCAAGCTCTTGGGTCTCCTCTAGTTTTGACAGGGTCCCCTGTAGAATTTTCTGTGCCTCCTGTAGGACTGTTTTTGGGTCCTATAGTTCTACCTTTTCCTTCCATGTGGGGGATCTAGGAGTCCCCCTTTCATATTTTATAGGTGCCTTGGAAGGGGATTCTTTTCCTTGGGTAGAGGGTGAATCTTCTATAATAATTGGCACTTTTGAAGAAGGTTGGGGTTTCCTTGATTTTATTCTTGTGCTCTTCCTAGCCTTGAAATAAATTGAGGTCTGCCTCTTCCTCTTCTGTTTTGGATTAATTGGTGTGCTAAGGGTAGTGAGAGTAGTTGCTACCCCTCTTTCTAAAGTCTCAGGGGACACTTTTGTCTTTTCTGCCTCTTTTTCTGTCTTTGTTTGCTCTGTTTCCTCCTGCTCTATTTCTTCATATTTCTCCTCCTCTATCTTGGTTTCTTCCTTCTTCCCTTCTTTTTCTTCTAAATCACCAGTTGCTTCACCTTCTCCCACTTGCTGCTCTTCCTCCTCACTGCTAGTGGGACAGATATCATAGGTCAGGTTCTTTATGTAATCTTTAGCTGTCATGTTTCGAAAGATTTCCCATGCTATAGCAAGTGTAAATGTATGGAGGGCTTCTTCCACTAAAATTTTGATTAACCCATGGTGAGCTAGCTTCTCTGGATTTCCTGCTTTTACTTCAGTACTGGATTCAATGAGGGACTGCAAGAGGAAGTAGGGGATGCTGAGCTTCTGAGGGGCTAGAGTGTCCATGCCATACCTTAGTTCATGAAGGATTCTAAAGTGGTAACCATAGACAATGCTATGTCTCCCCTCACAGGAAATATACTTGATTATTTGGTAGCTAACCTCATCCCAAGGATATGGTATGATAGCCCTTCTTATGCCATTTTTATCTTATACAAGGGTTTCATTCTTCTGGAAGAAGTTTTTCTTGGTAGTTTGGCCAATTGGTTTCTCATCCTTGCTGCAAGGCAATCCAAGAGGAAGGGTAGTGACCCTACTGATAAATTTATGGGTTATCTCCACGGAAAGGCCTCTAAAGGTGACATTGGCATGTGTTCTGGTGTGAGGGACCAAAGAGTGGTCAAATTCTTGAGCAATTTCCTCATCAAACCCTTGGAATTTCTCAAAAAATTTCATCCAATTTTCTCTTGTGAATATGTCCACTACTTGGGGATGTGCATGGAGCCTGGAGGAGTTGGTGGGCTCCTTCCTCATAAAACCTCCTATCATTTTGTCTATGATTCTTTGGGAAGCAAAATGAGGAGAAGGAAACAATAGTTTTTGAAGAAAAATAGAGAAACAGAGAGATTGTGTTTTTTTCAACAAATAAGCAGAAATTCTTTTATGTATTTTCTCCACCTAAAGGCTTGATTTCCTCAAAATTTTAACACTACTTGCATATTTTGTTATTCAATGGGGGGTATGCATAGAACCTACCTCCTCAGCCTGAGAATTGTGCTAAAACTCATGTTTTCTCCCTTCAAAACAACTCACTGGCCCCCATGTAGAAGACTGTTGTCCCTCCTGTAGAATTCCTGTAGGTTCTCCTGTAGAACCCGTAAGTGATCTTGTAGACACCACCGAGAGCAGGAATATGGGAGAGACCAATGGAGAATGATGGTTATGGGGCTTTGGCGGCATGAGGAGATTGCAAGAGCAGAGTTTCGAGGAGAGAATAAAGGAAAAGTTGGTGAGAGTGCTCGGGGAGGAGTACTTACTACTTTTTATGGACATTTCCAGTGATGGAGGGTGAGCTAGCCAAGTGTACGTTGGCCATATTTGGACCATTGGTCCCCACCTACCTTGTCATCATGGCCCTTTCCTCGTAATCATCCCTCATGATTGCATCGGATTTCACACTTCCTCCAGTACTTGTCCTTGACATCTTTCCTAAGTTGATTGTGCGCACATGTGGGTGACAACTTCAGATGAGTGGAGTCAACTAGCTGAAGGTGGCCAAGTTAATTGGCCATATTTCCCTCATTCAACCTCAACCATCTCATTGTTGTTGCATGCCCTCTAATTATACCAATGCAAACAGAGGTGCGGGTTAGTTACTTATCTGAGATCCAAATGTATTTGTTGTGAAGGTTGTCGCTCTTTCTCTCTAATGCATGTCTTTGTTTCTTTTGATGCATGCTATCTACTTTCTATTTTGTGGTTGTGCTTTTTGCAGGTTCCTTTCTGGTTGGATTTGATCTGCAAGTGTCTTCTTCAATATTCACATTTGCACCCTCTTGCTGTTGATGTTGGATTTTAATTGGATTAGCTGCTACAGGAATTCCTACAGGAGCTCCTATAGTTGCTTCTCCCTTTGAAACTTTAGCTTCTTTCTATGCTTGTAGCTATGAAGATGATGCCAGAGATGTAGATGAAGATGGAGAGGTAATAGGTAGGCTTCAGGTGAGGTGGATGGTGCTGTCTCCTTTCTTATTTTTGTTTTTTCTTTTTCTTAAAAAAACTTTTTTCTGTGTTTTTCTTGGGCAGGAAGAAGAATGATGCTTGGGATGTGATGCAAGCTTGGAAATGATGGCAAGGAGGTTTGAAAATTGCAGGAGAATTTATAGATATTTTATGAAGCTTCCCTGTCCCTAAAACTACCTTTTATATCCATTTCTGTCTCTCTGTAATTCCTACAGGAGCCTCCTGTAGAAAACATAGAGCCTCCTGTAGAAAACATAGTTTTTGAAAAAGAAGCACAATAAGGTGAAAAGAATGCCAAGAATGATGGAGAAAGGTGTGGGAAGGTAGGATAGGTGCTAGTATTGGTTTCAGGGCTCCCTTGGCATCTTCTGCTGCTTCCCCATAGTCCTCTTGCAAACCTGCAAAGAAACTAGAAATTCATTTTTCTTTTCCTCTTTTTTTCTTTTGAAAACAAATAGGGCACCTCAGGGAGGTTTTCACATTAATTGATCTAAAAATCACCCTTGAGTGACCTTAGTTAATTAATTATTGAATGAAGGTATTACAGACTCATGTGCTGGTGTGTGTCTATGTTATTTTAGGCAATGGATCGATCATATTGCAAAATACACAGACACTGGAAAATGGAAAACAACAGAGAAACACAGTAAGCAAATACAAGAACACAAAAAATTAATAAGGAGTTCACCCTATCCTCCAAGGCTACATCTCTGGTCTAGATTTTAGTGGTGGCCTTCTTTTATTATGCCTTATAGCAGAGAATTACAATGAGGAGCTCAATCTGAGTCTCCTGAAATAGAATTGCTTCGTAGGTGGTCCTTGGATTCACCAAGCCGGTAGAGTGCACAGACTCTTTAATGGAAGGAGCCAAATATGGTACTTGATTCCCCGATAGATCCCCTTAGGGGTGGCTTGAACCTCTCAAGCTCTCTGGTGCTCGACGTTGCCTATGGTCAGCTCGACCCTCTGTCTTTCTGCTTTTTGCTTCACTGTCTCTTCTTTTCTCTCTCTTCTTCCTTTACTTCTCTTTTTTGTCTTCGATATATTCTTCTTCGTCTGTTCATCGCTTTAAAGCCAGTCGATCTCGTGACTGCTTGATTCCCCTTCCACCTCTATTGGTTCACCTACTGTTGTTCACTTGGAATTCCCTGTCTTTGCATCATGGTCATCAACTCGCAAGGAGTGGCCACTTGTCTTCCAACTAATTACGCTAGCTCTTCCTTGTCGATTTGGTTCTTTGGTTACATCAAGCAATGACTCATCCACCACCTCAGCGGTCAAATCAGACCTCAAATCCTTGTAGATCTCGACTTAATCCCATATTAAATCCGGTTCTTTCATCGGCCGCATTCTCAGCCGTTAGATCTAGAGCCTTCAAATTTGATGTCATTTGCTCATTTCATGCGGTTGACTTACTCAACCATTAGCATGTGATGAGCGGCGGTTTTATCTCTCCTCTGGTTGCCACATGTCAGGCATTGAATGGAATCGCTAGGTTTCAACCAAATCCACTTACTGCCTAAGGGTGCCCCCGATATATACCGCCGGTTTTTGGAGCGCGGGACCTACCTTTAGCCTTTTGTGCTTTTCCCCATGGTTTTCCCATCTTCCATGCGATCGAGCGCTCGGGGCCTTTCCATTTCGAGGGGTTTTTCCCAGTGATGTGCTAATCGCGCATCAGGAACTACCTCCTTTTCTTGATCCAGGCTTCCCAAGTGCCAGTTTCGCCTCCTGCACAGTCTCCATGGGCCTCGGTCAGCACGCTTTGACCGAGGTCCTTGTTGTTCCATGCTGACTGCCAACTGCCACTGTTCAAAGGTTTTTTTGATTGCTCTGTACTCTTGAATTCAAAGTTTTGTCCTGATATGATACAATAATGGTGCTTTGATTATTCTTCATGGATCTAATCCGGATCATGACCTTCCCATTGAAAAGCTTTTGGACCACCAAAAGTTGGTTTTCAAGCATCGACTAAGTGAGGGTACTATTGTCTCACTTGTCCAATTTCAATCCAATTTGCACTACTCAGCTTTGAACCCTTGAGCCCTACTCTGAGGTACTCAACATCTCCTCTGCACATCATCCTCACCTTCGTGTCTAGAACTATGACTTCCTGCAATTCATTAATATATTCAGGTAGCAAGTCATCAATAGAAGGCAATTGACTTCGCTCTTTGGGATCCTCAACTAGAGAGGGTTCAAACAATCGCAAGCAATCTGTATTCACGACTGAGTATATGTGCATGTAAGCTGGTAGATTAAGGCAAAAATCATTTTCACTGATCTTCTCAAGTATTTTGAAAGGTCCATACCTAATGGGCTTTAGCTTTTTACCTTCACCTTGCATCTTGTCCTTGCTGATATACAACCAGACTTGGTCACCAACTTGGAAACTATGCTCCATCTGATGCTTGTCATGCCTAGCCTTGTATTTGGCTTGGCTCTTTCCTAGCTGTTCCTATTTTGCCTGGTGGATCTCCTGGAATTTTTCAATGAACCTAGTTGCCCTGTCCACATCACTGTGTCCCTCAACTATGGTATCTTTACCAAAGATAAAATCCAAAGGAGACCTTCGTGTGAAACCAAAACAGGTCTCAAAAGGAGATCTCTGTGTAGAAGAATGTTTGCTCTATTGTAAGCATGCTGCACATAACACAAATGTTCATCCCAAAGCTTAGGATGTTTGCTACAATATCTTCTAAGTAACTGGATCACTGTCCTGTTAACCACTTCTGTCTAGCCATCAATTTATGGATGAAAATCTATGCTTTTCTTCAATTGGGTGTCCATCAGTTCCCACAGAATTGACCAAAACTTCCCAACAAATCGAGTGTCTCGATTAGATACAATGGAAGTGGGTAATCCAAAATGAACCCATACATGTTCACAAAACGGTTTTTGCAATTTGTTAAGCTATAATCTGTTTATTACAAGGTGTCAAAATACACATTTTGATGAACCTATCCACAACAACATATAGATAATCGTGACCTTTCCTAGAATTAGGTAGTCCTCCAACAAAATCCATGGAAACACTTTCCCAAGGGTGAGAAGGTACTGGTAATGGAGTGTACAAGCCTAATTTTTGGTTGCTGGGCTTGCTTTTAGCACACATAGTACACCCTCTTACATATCTAGAAACTATCTCATTCATTTTTTGCCAATAACAAAATATTTGCAGCTGTGCAACTGTTTTGCTTACCCCAGAGTGACCTGATATCATGGAAGTGTGTGCTTCTCTAATTATCTTTACTCTCTCAGTTTGTGGAATGCAGAGTTTCCAACAATGATATAAGAGTCAATCCTTTACATGATAATCCAATTCTTCTACTCTTTTGCCTTGACACAAAGTTGCATATACATCTTTGAAATCTATATCTTGAGCATATTGTTCAATGTAGCTTTCATGTAGCACAAAATTATGCTTAAGTATAGTACATGCATTTATAACGGGTCTAGATAACATGTCTGCAACTTTATTGTGTATGCCCTTTTTATATCCGATGACTAAATGAAACTGTTGTAGAAAACCCATCCATCTATAGTGTCTTGATTGCTACAACTTAGTATGGGAGTGTAGATATTGAAGTGGTTGATGATCAGTATGTATTACTGTCTCTTTGCCCATTAAGTAATGTTTCCACTTTTTCACACTCTGAACTAGTGCATACAATTCTTTATCATATGTAGGATAGGTAACTACTGCAGGATTAAAAGTCTCAGAATGATAACATATGGGTTTACTGTGTTGTGTCAACACTCCTCCGATGGCATAGTCACTGGCATGTATTTGGATCTCAAATGATCTTTGTAGATTAGGCAGTGCCAGTACAGGTGTTGTACTAATCTTTTCTTTCAAGGCGTCGAAGGCTTTCTGATGTTTGCCTCCCCACTAAAACACCTTGTTCAATCTTGTTAAAGCATGTAAAGGAGTTGCAATTGAGGAAAAGTTAGAAATGAACTTCCTCCAATACTATGCTGCCCCTAAGAAGCTTCTCACTTCTATAGTAGACTTGGGGTTGATGATCAGTATGTATTACTGTCCCTTTGCCCATTAAGTAATGTTTCCACTTTTTCGCACTCTGAACTAGTGCATACAATTCTTTATCATATGTAGGATAGGTAACTACTGCAGGATTAAAAGTCTCAGAATGATAACATATGGGTTTACTATGCTGTGTCAACACTCCTCCCATGGCATAGTCACTGGCATCTATTTGGATCTCAAATGATCTTTTCAGATCAGGCAGTGCTAGTACAGGTGTTGTACTAATCTTTTCTTTCAAGGTGTCGAAGGCTTTCTGATGTTTGCCCCCCCACTAAAACACCTTGTTCAATCCTGTTAAAGCATGTAAGGGAGTTGCAGTTGAGGAAAAGTTAGAAATGAACTTCCTCCAATACTATGCTACCCCTAAGAAGCTTCTCACTTCTGTAGCAGACTTGGGTTTAGGCCAGTTTACAATGTCTGCCACTTTAGAGGGGTCTATCATCAATTCACCACCCCGTACTATATGACCGAAATAATTTAGAGATGTTTTGCCAAATTCACACTTTGAGAGTTTAACATGAAGTTTTTCTCTTTTCAAAGCATCTAGTGTATGCTTAACATGCTTTAAATTTTCTTCCCACGTTTTACTAAAAGTCAGAATGTCATCCAGATACACAATAACAAAATCATCAAGAAAAGGTCTAAGTACATCATTCATTAATCTCATAAATGTAGCAGGAGCATTATTTAAGCCAAAAGGCATAACTAGCCACTCATACAATCCCTGCTTTGTTTTGAAAGCAGTATTCCATGCATCTTGTTCTGCAACTCTGACCTGATGGTATCCATTGAGCAAGTCTAGCTTGGTGAAATAAACAGCTTCTTTCAATTGATCTAAAATATCATCTATGCGATGAAGGGGATAACAATTTTTTATTGTTATCTTATTCAGTGCTCGGTAGCCAATTCACATTCTCCAAGAGCCATATTTCTTTCTCACCAAAACGATTGGTGACCCACATGGTGATGTGCTAGGCCTGATGAACCCTTTCTCGAGCAACACCTGCACCTGCTTCTTGATTTAAACATTAATGTTAGGCAATGGAGAATCTCATTGCAAAATAATATCATGTACTATTTCCTTTTTGGGTGGTAGACCTTTAGGTTTTTGAAACAAGATATCATACTCTGAAACAACCTTTTCTAAATCATCTTGTTGTTTAGCATTACAGCCCTCAAATACATTGGTTTTATCAGGTTTCTTTTCCTTTACAACCATCAGTAAGAATTGTTTGCATGAATTTATCATTCTTTTCACCTGCCCTGAGTTTATGAGAGTATAATTATTCTTGAGCTTATGAGCTCTTACAAAGTATTCGATTCCATCTTTAACAAGTAGATACCTGTTCTCAGCTCTATAGAAAATAGCTTTTCTATGATACAAGTAAGGACTTCCTCAAACAATTCCAGATATATCCAAAGGAATTATGTCTAACCTGACCTCATCTACAAATGTTGACCGAAAACAAAACTTGGGTTTGTACTGTCTAGTCACTTGTAGTTGTGCTTTGTCATTCAACCATCCTAATGGGTATGGTTTCTTATGAGGTGTAGTTGCTAATCCCAATTTCTTTACAATTGCTTCAGAAATTAAAATTAATTGTGAGCCACTATCAAACAAAGTATCAATATTTTGATGTTTGGAAATAACTCGAATATGAAAAAGCTCATGTCTTTTTCTCTCATTTTCTTCATCAATAACAGATTATGTAGAATTACTAGTAGATGATTCAGAATTCTTACCTTTTATCC
Organism: Pinus tabuliformis; assembly: GCA_031772625.1. Classification (NCBI taxonomy): domain Eukaryota; kingdom Viridiplantae; phylum Streptophyta; class Pinopsida; order Pinales; family Pinaceae; genus Pinus; species Pinus tabuliformis. The sequence goes on along the minus strand of CM062816.1, from coordinate 1,646,343,162 downwards.
CTATGGCTACAATAGTTGTTTCATCTCCTGAGTCTGACCCCAAATATTTCTGAATAGCTGCAATAGTCTTCTTCTTCTTGCCATCGAACTTCTTAGGTCTCAGCTCTGGATGCATAATCCAAAAATGCTCATCATCATGCCCATCCTTTTTACAGTGAGTGCATGAAGCCTTGCTTTTATGTGCAGTGTTAGCCTTCCTTGATTTCCACTTCTGCTTTCTTTTCTCCTTGTTCTTGCTTGTAGTGGGTTGGGATGGTCCCCCAACTTCTAGATTTCCATTCTTTCCTATAGCTTTTAGAAGAGTAGCTTGTATAGATACCTCATCTATACTAGTGGGATTAAAAATGAGGATAGTATGCCTCATGTAGCTGTGTAGACCACTAATATACTTCAATAGAGTCTCTGGTGAGTCTAATGAGATTCCTAGAATCAATGCTCTATTTCTAAATTCTTGAGTGTACCCTTGCACACTTTTCCCTTTCAACTGCCGAAGACTTTGCCAACTCATCATGGCTTGTTGCATGTAGGCCAATGGATAGAACTGCTTTTTGATTGCAGACACAAACTCATTCCAGACAAAGATAGTCTTACCATGTGTTTTCATGTCAGCTTGGGTTCTGCCTTCCCACCAAACTAAGGCAGTGCCTGCAAGGCATAGGCTTGCGAGCTGAATCTTGCTCTTGTCTGTGTTGATGTTCTTCACTCTATAATACACATCAATTTGTCTAATCCAATTGTCCAACTTTTCTGCATTTAACTCTCCATCATATATAGGCAAATCAAATTTAACATCTAGTTTAATCAAAGATGCTTTCTTGTTATGTATAGGGCTATTAGGAGGTGTGAGAAAGCTTTCCTCTTTCCATTTTCCCTTTGAGTGGTCATGGAAATGTGATTCATCTTCTCCTTTGTCTTGTTTAGAGCCTAATGAATCTTCATCCTTGTGTTTTCTAAAGTCCTTATACATTTCTTCTACCATGGACTTTACGACTAGGAACCTTTCTATGAATTGAGGGTCTGGACCCATAGGAAATTCCTCTGACATTGTCTTCCTAGGATAGACTCTCCCAATTTTAGGATTAGTTTCGACCAACTCTCCTTCTCCTAACTTGAGCTTTGATCTAGTGAGAATTCACAGCTAAACCAACACAAGCTTATCTAACCTTATAGCCTAGAGCTCTTATACCACTTGATCTGAAAATCAGCCTTGAGTAACCTTAGTTAATTAATTATTGAATGAAGGTATTACAAACTCATGTTTTGGTGTGTGTCTATGTTATTTTAGGCAACATATTGATTAGATTGCAAAATACACAGACACTGGAAAATGGAAAAGAACAGAGAAACACAGTAAGCAAATACAAGAACACAACAAATTAATAAGGAGTTCACACTATCCTCGAGGGCTACATCTCCGGTCTAGCTTTCAGTGGTGGACTTCTTTTATTGTGTCTCAAAGCAAAGAATTACAATGAGGAGCTCAATTTGAGTCTCCTGAAATAGAATTGCTTGGCAGGGTGGTCCTTGGATTCCCCAAGCCACTAGAGTGCACAGACTTTTTTCCTTACCATCTCTTAACCTTTCTGGTCTTTAATGGAAGGAGCCCAATATGGTACTCGATTCCCTGATAGATCCCCTCAGGGGTGGCTTGAACCTCTCAAGCTCTCTGTTGCTTGACGTTGCCTGTGGTCATCACGGCCCTCTGTCTTTCTGCTTTTTGCTTCACTGTCCCTTCTCTTCTCTGTCTTCTTCATTTTCTTCTCTTTTCCATCTTCGGTGTCTTCTAATTTTTCTGTTCATGGCTTTAAATCCAGTCGATCTCATGACTACTCGATTCCCCTTCCACCTCCATCGGTTTGCCTGGTATTCACTTGGAATTCCCTGTCTCTGTGTTATGGTCATCGACTCATAGGGAGTGGCCACTTGTCTTCCAACAAACTGTGCCAGCTCTTCCTCGTTGGTTCGGTTCTTCAGTTACGTCAAGAAATGACTCATCTGCCACGTCAGTGGTCAAATCAGACGTAAAATCCTTGTAGATGTTGGTTCAATCCCCTGTCAAATCTAGTTCTTTCATCGAGCGCATTCTCAGCCATCAAATCTGGAGCCTCCAGATCTGACGCCATTTGCTCGTTTCGCACAGTTGACTTGCTCGACTGTTAGCGTGCGATGAGTGGCATTTTTCTCTCTCCTCTGCTTGCCACATGTCGGGAACTGAATGGAATCGCTATCTTTTAGCCAAATTCACTTACCGCCCATGGGTGCCCCAGATATATACTATCGGTTTTTGGAGTGCGTATCCTGCCTTTAGCCTTTTACGCTTTTCCCCATGGTTTTCCCGACCTCCATGCGACCGAGTGCTTCGAGCCTTTCCATTTCAAGGGGTTTTTCCCATCTAGTGTGAATCACGCATTAGAAACTGCCTCCTTTTCCCAATCTGGGCTTCCTAGGTGCCAATTTCACCTCCTGCGCAGTCTCCATGGGCCTCAGTCAGTGTGCTTTGACCAAGGTCCTCATCGTTCCATGCTGGCTTCTAATTGCCATTGTTCAGAGTTTTTTTTGATTGCTCTGTACTCTTGAATTCGAAGTTTTGTCCTGATCTAACACAGTCATGGTGCTTTGATTATTCTTCATGGATCAAATTCGGATCATTAATTGCCTTCCCTGGGCACCTCCAAGGGATGTTTTCACCCAGAGATCTTATTTTTCTCTTTTCTTTTCTTTGGTATCACTAGGCCGCCTCAGAAGAGGTTTTCAACCCAAGGATGGGACTCAAGCACCTCATGGAGGTTTTCACTTGGGTCCTTATTTTCATTTTTTACTTTTCTTTAGTGAGAGGATGAAGTGGAGGCCAAGACATGCTCCACTACCATCACTATTTTATTCCAATTTTCAATATCACTCAGATTTTCTTGTAGACTTTCTATTATCACTCAGATTTTCCTTGAATTTGTTAGAAGAAGGAAAGGGGTCTGAGGTAACCACAAACCGATCTATTAAGTACAGAACGTAGCCAATCTGTACTTAGAGAGGGCTCTCTCTTTATGATTTAGCTTTGTTTATGGGATATTATGCTAGGTATGAAAGCTTGGGGGCTTTTTATTTTTGTTTGGTGGTGGAATTTAGGAGCAGATGGATAGAACAAGGTATTTCAGACCATTGGGCTATGGAGTCAACTGAAGATGGCTTGACTGGATCAGGTTGATTTAACAAAGGGTTTCACAGGGCAAGATAGCTAAACAAGAGACAAATGATAGATTAAAAGGGTGGAATGGTATTGAAAGGGAGGAAGGGAAATTAAAAATCCTTCAAAAAATTTCAAGATGAGGGAAAGCTAGTGATCATTAACAAAAAGAAATTAAGAATTCCCTACCTATGATAGTTTGGAAGAAAACATTAAGAATATAAATGATTTTAAAGACATAATGCAGTAAATCTTTTTTTGAAATATAATTTTTCGTTTATCATTCAGATATGAAACACATATAAATATTTAAACAAGAAAAATGTAAAACATAAGATATAGAATACTTATTTGTTTCTGGTTTAACAAAGGTATCCTATAAAAGTCCTTTGCTTTATTACTTTGTCCAGCTAGCCATACAATAGTTGTTCAACAACACTTCTATTCCAAAATAAAGTGTCTATAGAAATGTCTAAGAATCCACCCTCAGTACTTCGAATAAGGAAGTACTTATACAAAATTTACATCAAAATATCTCCTAACTAAGAGAGATATATTCTAGGAAAACTAAATATCTTTTATATGAATGTAGAGACAGATGGTCTCAAAAGTAGAAACTGAATGTGAACTGCTTGTTTGTTGTCCCTGTTTTTGTTGAAGGAGCTAGAGGCAGGTCCTATGAATATGCATCTTGCTGTCTTGCTCGTAATTTTGTGCTGGCTGATTGATTTTAGCTTTTCACTAATACTCTTTTACCTATGACTGATACTCTTTACCTGTTTTACCATCATTCATCCTTTTTTACCAAATTTGACTATGGTAAATACTTCAATTTACTTCACTTTTTACCATGGTAAATCATAAGATGTCTATCATGTTGGTCCACCAATCATCTCTCGGTATTCTTGTCCTTTTCAGTTTTCTAAAGATTTCATCTGCTTCTGTGTATTTTACAAAATTTGGTTGTACTGGAAACAAGTGCCTCACTTCATGCTCAATATAAAAAAGGTTCTCCAAACTATCATAGAGAACTCTCCCTGTGGGTAATGCCTCAGGTGTAGATGAACTCACAGACGAACTGGCTTGACTATTAGCTTGCTGATATAATTTTTTGACATAATCATCCTACCTCATTAGCTTGTCACTGATCACTAAAGGACTTGGTAGTCCTTTACTTTGTGAGATGCCAAATTTCTCCATAAATTCATCTATGTCTTCCTGCATATTTTTACATTTGTGTTCTAGGCCTTGCATTAGACTCCTTTTGGTCAATACTTTCTTTACTTCGAGGATGGTACTAGTTCTATCCTCAATGTTTCGTTGTTCCAACTGATACCTACCTATTTAGAAAGTTTATTAATCCGATAGCTTCTTCAAGCTTCCATCCTAGTTCTTCCTTGGTTTTTTTAATCTCTTGAAGATAAACTTTCACTAAGTCAATTTGTTCAAAAATGATTTTAATTGATGACCAAATATCATTGATTGATTTAATGATATTGGTCCATAATATATTTTTGATATCAGTCAAAGGCTTTTCAAATGTAAGATATTTCTCTAGTGTTTTAACCTGTTGAGTCAAGCCTTTGTTTGTTCTCACCTCTTCAGCAAAATTGAATTTTGACACATCATACTTTTTCTCTAAAGTAATGAATTTCTCTTTTACCTTTTGCAGTTCAAAGATTTGGAGCTTCATTTCCAACATGGACTTGGTCAACTCCTCTGTGCTCTGATTTGAGGTTCCTAACTATGAAGTACCTGTACCTGTTACTTCTATAGTTTCAACTGTTGCCAAAGGGACATTTGGTGCTACAACAGTTACCAATGTAGAAGGGACTGTTGTGGAAACCATTGGCACTACATTTTGAGGCTGAGAGGTCGACTCACTCTACCTGCTTTGTATAGTTTTCTCTAATTTTTTCTATGTCTCTTTTAGTTGCCCATGTAGCTTAAGGACCAAGTCTGTAAGCTCTTCTTCATTCTTCTTCTCAATCACTTCAATAGTCTGTGGGTGAATGAGTGGTGGCAATTTCAATTTCTTTCTCAATGCAACTATATCTTCATTCTTTTTCTTTATTAGGCTCTCTGCAACTATGGTATCCTTTGGGTTATGGCCCAACTGAATAATCAAATCCTCCAATGTTTTAATTCTTTTGTCCTTTGCCTGTGAGGAGGTATTTTCTAGTTGCAATTGGGCAGTAGTGTTGTTTAGTGAATTCCCCAACCTGTGTGCCATCATTGCCTTACTTGTCAATGTAGAATAAACCATTTCCCCTATTTTTTTATGCAGTTCTATCTGAGCTATGGGGTAGATATATTTTGCTAAGACCTCAAAATCAGTCTTGAGGTAGTCTGCAAGTGACTTGGGCTACTGTACTATGGGTTTTAGAAATCTCATCTACATTTTCCCTTCTTTGATGTCATAAGATGACATAAATCTAGTTTTATTAGTAGTGGCCATCTTCAAGTATTAAGTATAGGCTTGGGCCTTCAGCTGCTCATTCTTGGCCTTTATCTCTTTGAATTTTCCTTTTATATCTAGGGTCTTAATAAATGAAGATTTGAAAGATGAAACTTTGGTACTTTGTTGTCTTTCGAGCTCTTGTCTTTGTGAACTGGAAGGTGTCCCACCTATTGGGAATGTATGTAGACTGTCTCCACCCTCTTTCCTCAAACTCCATGTTGTTTCCTCAAAGAAATTTTCCTCTGAATATGGATTTAGCCTGTGCCTCTTGGCACATGGCTGGTCTGAAGGACCACTAGTAGGGGTAGCTACTTCCCTGTCTCTTTTCAAGTTCTTTTCCTCATTTAGAGGAGTTTGCAAAATTGGGGGATTTCGCATATTAATATGAGTTGGATGAGGCTATGGTGGAGCCTATTCTTTAGAGTTTTCAAGTTGTTCTGACATCTCCAGTTCTTCTGATGCTAGAGTACATGTTCCCTGATCTTGTTCCTGTGGTGGTTCTACTAGGGGTGCACTAGTTTCCTGTGTGTGCCTTAGAGAAGTCTCTGTTGTATAGGCACTAGGCTCTAGTGTTGGATTTTGAGTAGTTTCAACTAGTATCTATTCACAAGAGTCTAGGTCAAGTCTCTTTTCTAAGTCTTTCATCACATTCTCTACATCAACTTGATCACTATCCATTTCAACTAGAGTTCCTTCCCTCCATTCATCCATATTTGCATACTACTCTATTTCAGGGATTTTGTGATGGATATATGGTGACAGCTTATGTTTCATTCTTCTATCACAAATGAAACCTTGTGGATCATATCTCCAAGCAAAGCTTTTTTTAATCTTATTTTTTCTAGGATTTCTTTTGCTCTTTTTCTTGCTTCTCTATTGTTGCAGACAAATGGGCCTAAGTGGTCTTTAATTCTCAATTGTGCTTTCTTCTTGGCCTTAGTGAAATGAGTCTGATCAAAGTTTAACATTTGCCTATAATATTCCAAGGCAAACAACCTCATAGGAACATACTTTGGTAGTTTGAACGGAGGGAGTTCACAACCATAAATTCTGACCTCTGTGTGATTGTGGTACAAGTACTAGTCACCTATCTTGTACTGATTAGATAGTTAAATGATTCTTCTAATTTCATCACTAATCCTAGGAGGAAGACTTCTTGTCAACATGGTGGTCACTAGGTGGAAAAATTGGTCAATGAATTCATTGTATGAATAAGGACAAGTATGTGAATAGTGGAAGATGGAAGTCCAAAAAATAACTGATCTCGGATTACCCTTTGTATCAAGTTTATTTACAGAGAATGGAAACTTGTTACACTGATAGTAAAGGAAAAGGTGATATATGATTGTAGAATACTTGAATACCTTTTCATTTTCTAGCCTCATTAACTGGTCGTGGATTTTCTCAACAATGAAAGCAGCATAATTATATTTGATAGTAGGAGGCTGACTAGGGGTAAAAATGGACATTAAAACTAGGGTCAATTCATCCACATACTCACTAGTATTGAAACCCATGACTGCAGCTATCATATTGACTATATTTTTGCCTATCTGTGTGAAGAAAGATGACACATAGGGAGGAGGATATTTGGGTTGATACTGTTTATCCATAAAAGTTTGGAAAAGGTGTTATCGGGAAAAGTATCCATTCGGAAAGACCCTATCCCACTAAGGTGTGACAATACCTTAGAAACAAACAGAGAAAACTACTTGTGTATTCTTCTTTATGAACTATAAACAAAGAAGGAAAGGATGAACTAACTGGTGTCTTGCGCTAGTTCCTTTGGCCCAGGTCCTCTTCTCTTTGATAGCTTCCAACCACTTGCTCCTTCACTTGCCCAGCTGCACAATACCTGCAAGATCAAAGAAGAAAGAAACTATACAAAGACATGGGTTTATGTTCATAAAAAACTTAGGATCAGATATAAGATAAACATACAAATGTAACAATCATCAATGAAACACAAGTATGTAGGAGAAACTCAAATAGTTTTATTGATAAAACAAGAAGATCCAGGAGGAGTTACAACCGATGATTCCTGATCTAGCATCAACCTCCCATCATAGAAGTCCCTTCTCACCTCCAACAAAGCATAAATCACCCAATACTCTAATTATCTCTCTCAAAACCAACAACAATTCTCTGCAATATCAAAATTCCAGCCTCTGGATCTCTTGGATGAGGGATCCATATATAGATGTATGCAAGGAAGATGAGTCAACTTATGATTTGACTAGTGGCTTCTCACTATCAGTTCTTGCTTCCACTTGGAGACTGAGAGCCTCTTACTCATCCTTGGTCGAACTCAGTGAGGCAAGTGTCATTGGAGAAGATTCTGGAAGCTTCCATTGTCTTTCCACCTCGCGGAATGGCACTGCCATTTGTCATTTCCCGCTCAACGCACCCTGGTAGTGCATTCAAGTGCGTTGCAACGCACCTAGCCAGTGTATTTGGGTGCTATGCAACGCAGCTAGCCAGTGGAGCAGCTGAAATGATCCTGATTTGACTGATTCTGAGCAGTTTCTGGTGGAGAACTTCTGGGAGAAGTTGTAGTTTGTTGACCTTGTTCCTTTAGGGGTCAGAACAACATGTTTAGGGACTTTGGATCCCTTGGTTTATGGACATTTCATGCTCAGAGCTGTAAGGCACAAAAATGTCTATAACAGTTGCCCCCTAAAGTATGAGGCCGTTTATCGGGTGAAATGCTTTATTAGGAGGATCCGAAGTTCTTTCAATGCTGGGAGGAGACCTGTAATAAGATACAATACAATACATTATATTCATACTGTTTTCATGATCTAGTTGAGGCGGGCATCCTCATGCTCAGCTTTATAAATTCATTTTCATGTACATAGGACAGACAATCGTCTGATGGTAGACTGATGGTTCTGATGGAGCCATCATCCTTTTGGTAGGATGATTATCTGTGCTGCAATGTTGTACATTTCAATGTCTTTATTTTCCTGAATATATATCGCAGCCCGGATGGATGAAACTAGATCCGGGGTCTTCAATTTCATCTGATCTTCACTCGAAGTACAAGTCGATCCATGTGAGAATTGTTCTGAAGTCAAACATGGAAAGACATCGCTTGACTACCAGTCAATGATGTAAACTGTTAACAAGCACGAGAGGAATCACCGATAATGATAATGACCCTCAAGGTACTGCAGTACAATTCATGTGGTGTCAATAAAGGACTTGGCGTCGAACACCACGCAAAATCTTTCGGTCGAAGGTCATTGAGGTATACCTGTCACCGGAAGTGAGAAACTTGCCATTGAGGCATGGAAGCTTCAAAGTACTGAATGGGGTGTTCCTAGATCAACTTCTTGGATAATGAGTTGATGTCGACAAGAAGCGATCCGTCAAAGGAGGGCCTTAATGAATCCCACATCAATGACACGGAACAGAGCAAATGATTTTGATGTAGGTGAAAACAATCTGATGATATATGGTTTAGGATGGTGGTCATGAAAGAATGAAGTATAATGTATGGTAGTGGATGGGACACGGGTGACTTCTTCTGGATGACTTCTCTTGAACATGTCGGCGACACTTATGTGATGGATTGGTAGCATTTACCCCAAATGTGGATGGTATGGCATGACCATGGTGATGTGACCGGTGAATGGAACAACCCAACCCGACTCGGGCACGGAGTGGAAGTGTCATGTTCAAGAGCGACTTGCTACCAATAAAGGTTCTTTGAGTTTTCTTCCCAATTTTTCCCCAGTCATTGCTGACCAGTACCTCTTTATTTTTGTCAAGCTTGAGGAGGATAACATATGCTTGTTCTATAATTTGCCCTTCGGGAAAACCCATCGCTATGTTTTAACGATCCTAGTGATAGTGAAACTCGTTCTCGTCTAAAGACAATTTTGTCGCTATTAATCTTTTTAACGAGTCTAACGACAAAGATAACTCGGTCCTTTTCATCTTTAGGGAGTCTGAAAAGGTACGTAAAGCTAACTCCGGAATTCCTTTTTCGTCATCTAATCCCTTAAGTCCGAAAAAGTATAAAACATAAGGGATGAATTTTTGATAGTTTTAACGAGCCGAACTAAACAAGCGCTCGATCGTTTTGTGCAATAATCCCTCAGGTCCAAAAAGATTAAAATCTAGAGGAGGGATAGCTCTTCCTATCGCTTTAATGAGCTGGAAGGCCAAAACTCGGCAATCTTTTCATATTTTACGAGTCAGATGAAAAGAGCTTAAAGAAGACTCGTCTTTTGAGGAACGAGTGATAAACAGGGTAGCAGCTGATTCCAGGTAAAGTTTGGAATTTTCCAATCACGGCAGTGTCACAGGGATGGCTAGTGAAATCACTCTTCGCAGCTATTCCTCAAAATGGGTAAACAATCAAATGGAGGTGAATGATCGGCCAATGGAAAAGTGGAGGTGATGGTGCAAAAACACGACCAAGGCTTTAATGGCTGAAGTACTACATTCACGATGGTTATTTACCGGGGGGAAAGTTCATTTTTTAACGAGCTTAAACGCGGGTGGAAACACTTGCTCGGTCTTGCGTTTATTTTTTAACGAGCTTGAACTATGTGCTAAAACTGCTCGATAATCCAGTCATATGATAAGAATGTCTCGTATAAAATTGGCAATTTTTAGATTTTTGCCCCACATCGTTTCTTCATGCATGCTATGTGACGACTAATCCTACGAGTTTAAAGGGTTAGCCTACGGGTTTAAAGGGAGGACCTACAAATTTAAAAAAATAAATAGTCGCCCTTCTCTTGCACTCCAAAAGGTTTGCATGCCCCCAGGTATAAAATATGGTTTCAAGGTTACCTCTCAAATTGCAGACAAAACATTTGTTCTATCAGGAAAGGCCTACCTTCTACAGGTTACCAAAGGTTGTTCCATTCGCGGTGCAAACAGAACACTTCTTTGGCGATGTCTACCGAGATAAACAAAGGTGAGCAACAACGAGCGCCACTCACATAACTTTGACAAGAGAATCTTATTCTAGAATAACCCTCTTCCAATCACGGATGGGGTATAGACTAGTCATATTCTCCCGCGGAAACCTACTCTATATCTAAAGATTTCCTGTCGAAGCAGACCAAGACGCATGCCCCCTGGGTTTCAGTCACATCCCTCCGAATTACTCGCGCCCATCGGGAGGATGGACTGGGGATTGAGACATTTCTTGTGTGAAGAGACCATTTAAGGATGGTATATTACTATTTGCTATGCGTGATCCGGGAAATGAAAGCTGGTCCACGAGCTTGACCACTCTTCCTTCGTGCGGAAAACACATTACTCTAAAGAGTGAGGAGACGATGGCTCCCATGCAATAAATATAGTCTCGTCGAAGGAGTAGGTTATAATCCAAGGGTCCTTGAACTACCATGACGTTCATTTGAACTGTCTTCCTTCTCAATGTTATGGGCACATTGGGGAGGATCCCTAAAGTTCGACTAGTTCCTTTATCAAATCCCGTCAGATTTCTCATCTCAGGAAAAAGCGATGGCGAACCAAGCGCTTTCCAAGCAGTCGAGGAAAGGATACTCACAGAAGCCCCTTCATCAATGATGGTACCAGCCATGACCATTCTATATATTTGAACGATAATTCTGAATGGTATGCTTGCTGGTAAACGGGGTCTGCCTAGTTGATTCCAGTCGAAGGAGACAACTAGGTTGCTTGGAGGTGGGACCGAATAGACGGCCGGGTACGACCCTGATGAACTTCCTTCCTGCGGTAAAGGAACGGGTATATTGCCCCCATGTTCATCGGAGTCTGTGTTGATGAAGAGAATTTGGATGGTGTCATCCTTGTTCTCTTCAGTGACTGTATCATTCGAAGATAAAACCTCTGAAGGCAAGACCGGGTCAACTGTCGCCTCGACCTTTTGACTTTCGTCTGGTATGGATTCAGACGGTTCATCCTCAATGATAGATGCTTCGGCCGACCACTTGAGCGGGCCAGCCGGATTTTCGACTAGTGACGGACTCAGCAAGAGTTTTTTATATCCAAGAGGGAGTCGTAACGGTGAAACCAGACGATCATCCAGAACTCTTTTAGCTTCATCTAAGAAGGGACAATGGTGGACGGCATGATCGCCTTCGCACAGTTTACAGGGAAATTTAGCTTTCCCTTTTTTTCCTTGGGCTTCACTTTCACTAGTCGACGGTGTGCTTTCAACATGATCACCGGAGGTTGATGGCACCGGGTTGTGCAAACGAGGAGACCGGTCCCTTAGTATCCGAGGGATGCAAGGACAGTCTCTGTGAAAGTGGTCTCCTCTGCAAATGACACATGGCGATTTAGGCCTGGTTGATGCGGTATGTGGATTTTCGTTAGACGACGCTTGTTTGCCCCCATGTGCTTTTGGTTCCTTCTTCTTCTTCTCTTTCTTCTTCTTTTCCTTCTTCTCCTTAGGAACTTGGCTTTTAGCTTTACCAGTTCCGTCAAGCGAAGAGGAAGGAGGAGAGGAAGAGTTAGAAGAAGTAGAAGGTTGGTGGGCAACTTTGGACTCGTCTAGCTGCTGATTTGACTGTTCAGGAATAGTGGTGTGCTGAATGACATTGGTTGAGAAGAGCCATACTGGCAAGCCAATTGTCAGTCCTGGAAGCGACAATGTGGCCATATGGGGCGCACCAACATCTCCCCAAGAAGAGAAGGGACTAGGATTTCCACCAAGGGGAATTCCTTGGTTGGTAGGCTCCATTTTCTCAACCCAAAGATCAACGTAGGAAAAGGGTATGATTATTCCATTTAAAATAAATTTTAACACGCTTTGACACAACTTGTTTTTTTAGTTTTTAAGAGTCGAGAAAAAACAAAAGATGACTCTAGTCTCCTTTGATTTTTAATGAGCCTGAAGTGACAAGTGCTCAGATGGACCTTTTCCGTTAAGGAGTATGAAAAGGAACGAAAGGGACTGCTCTGGAGATCTAGGTAGAGGGAGTACCAAACCAATCGCAAAACTGCAGAATACTTTTTACGGTACGACAGTCAATCTTCCTGAATGCTGTGTTCGGTGCATTGCGATCAGTAGGGCAGCCAACACGGCTTCCTATGGATAAAAGGTTTTAAGCCTATAGGGGTCTCCCAATATATACTCGACGGTACGTGGGAGCACAAGTCCATACTGGCACTTATCGTCTCAAAGTGGAGGAATCACCCAACCAACAGTGAGGACAAAGGTTACCAGGTTTTACGATGCCGGAACACGTCTCTAGCCTAGACCTCTAAATGTTGTGCGTTAAGTTACAAAGCGTTGTTAAGTTCATTGAATTTATTTTAGGTTGATATTTCTTATGAAGTTTGCCTTTTTGGTTCACCACGAGATGTAGATGTAATTCCTAAAATGCAGTCTAAAGATGATAAACAAACTTTTATCTCTTTTCAGCAATGAAAATCCTAGCTACAAGGGAAAAGAAAGACACAATCTTTTCACAAAGAGCATAGAGCACACTGTAAATGCACTTTTCCTAAATCAAGCCAAGCAGACTGTCAATATGAAAATGCACTTGTGCATGTATTTGTTTTTCACTTTCTTAATATTGATGCCTAAAAAGAAAGTTGATGTACAAATTTGAATTTGCTTTCAAGTGATAAATACAAACAAGGTAAATACTCGTTTCGACACTAGAAAAGCACAAATTCAAACCAAAAGGCAAAAGTAAATGTATAATCAACTGTCAACAACAAATAAACTTTCTCCTATGATCAAACTGACACTTTCGACAGATCTAAATCAGAGGACGACAGTATGACTATTCTACTTTTGCAATGGAAAACTGTAAATGACGTAACAAACACACAAAAACACCTACAGTTTCTTTGTACAAAGGAGGCGGAATTGAGGCAAAGAAAAGGGGTTTTGAAATAGAGACACACACTGATCACAAGCTGCAAAAACAGAGATCAAACTGAAAAACTGAAGCAAAGAACCTCAGCTGCAAACGGCAAGGCTGATCAGCACACCTGTAGCACAGAGAAACTGGATTGCAGCGCAGGTGGCCCTCTCGGGAACTACGTTGAAATGCAGAATCTCTTCACTGTGCCTGCGCTGGGGCAGAAACGAGACTTCTGTCCGAGTTTTGGGTCACGGTTTGCAGTTTAATCTATGGTTTTTGGCCGAGTAAAAGCAATCAGTAATGCACAATCAGAGGGTGGATTTAATGAAGGTTTAAGAGCTATCACAAAGGGCAATCAGATCATTTGTGGATCAGCTGTTCAAATCATAAACAGATCCAGTGAATGGATTGAAGTAGCAGGTGTCTACTTTGCATTTGTTAATGGCAAATGCAGTTCGATTGCTACTTCTAAGCTTATGAAATAAACAACAATAGAAACACAAACAAACTAATCAGACTATCGTCCCCAGCGGAGTCGCCATTTTGTTATCGGGAAAAGTATCCATTCGGAAAGACCCTATCCCACTAAGGTGTGACAGTACCTTAGAAACAAACAGAGAAAACTACTTGTGTATTCTTCTTTATGAACTATAAACAAAGAAGGAAAGGATGAACTAACCGGTGTCTTGCGCTAGTTCCTTTGGCCCAGTTCCTCTTCTCTTTGATAGCTTCCAACCACTTGCTCCTTCACTTGCCCAGCTGCACAATACCTGCAAGATCAAAGAAGAAAGAAACTATACAAAGACATGGGTTTATGTTCATAAAAAGCTTAGGATCAGATATAAGCTAAACATACAAATGTAACAATCATCAATGAAACACAAGTATGTAGGAGAAACTCAAATAGTTTTATTGATAAAACAAGAAGATCCAGGAGGAGTTACAACCGATGATTCCTGATCCAGCATCAACCTCCCAGCATAGAAGTCCCTTCTCACCTCCAACAAAGCATAAATCACCCAATAGTCTAATTATCTCTCTCAAAACCAACAACAATTCTCTGCAATATCAAAATTCCAGCCTCTGGATCTCTTGGATGAGGGATCCATATATAGATGTATGCAAGGAAGATGAGTCAGCTTATGATTTGACTAGTGGCTTCTCACTGTCAGTTCTTGCTTCCACTTGGAGACTGAGAGCCTCTTACTCATCCTTGGTCGAACTCAGTGAGGCAAGTGTCATTGGAGAAGATTCTGGAAGCTTCCATTGTCTTTCCACCTCGCGGAATGGCACTGCCATTTGTCATTTCCCGCTCAACGCACCCTGGTAGTGCATTCAAGTGCGTTGCAATGCACCTAGCCAGTGTATTTGGGTGCTATGCAACGCAGCTAGCCAGTGGAGCAGCTGAAATGATCCTGATTTGACTGATTCTGAGCAGTTTCTGGTGGAGAACTTCTGGGAGAAGCTGTAGTTTGTTGACCTTGTTCCTTTAGGGGTCGGAACAACATGTTTAGGGACTTTGGATCCCTTGGTTTATGGACATTTCATGCTCAGAGCTGTAAGGCACAAAAATGTCTATAACAAAAGGCGACTGAGTTCAAACTGGGACAATTTAGACGATTTTTCTAGTAATTCTCCAAGGGAAATGGGGGTGAGGTCTTGACTGGGTTGAAACTGTAACATTTCATTGATTAAATCTGCAGTAATTGTGAAGAGAACAGTTTAATTGGGGGACATTATTGTTCTGAGGGTGGGATTATAATTAGTGTGACATTGATGGATAATGTCAGGGAAAATGCACACAGAGGGGAGCATGTACCTTGGGAGATTTGATTCCCAAAGTCCTATGGTATCAGACCCATTCACGTAATACTCCCAGGATTGGAAAAATACTTTTAAGGAGCTTTCTTCAGTTACAAGGTCTTTTATTTGAAAATCTTTATCTGCTAAGGGCAGATAATCCAAATCTCTATGGGGGGTAGTGATAGGAGCTATACTGAGGGCCACGGGGGTTTCCATTCTGGTTCTTGTGGATTCAGATAGGAAAATGGGGTTTTTAAGTAGAATTGGTGAAAACAGAGGGTATCGGGAGTCTTCAATTCTATATTCCACAACTGAGTTGAAATGAATTTTGGGTTTTTCCAAAGAAATTGCAGAGGAAATCAAGTATTTATAGGGTTTCTGGAAAGAATCAGGTAAATACGTGTTTTTCCATGACGGGCAATAGAGAGCAGGTTCACTGGGTGTAAATGGTGGACTAGAACGACGTCGAATTGCAAGTTTTAAGGTGGCTGATGGTCAATGTACGAGCTAGTAGACTTCAATGTTCAGGTTGCATGCATGCATTTTCAGAATAAGGATGAAAAATTGTTTTAACTTTGTTTTTATGCAAAGTCAAAGCTTTTGGCGGGTTCGAGATTTGGATATATGGCATCAATGGGGAGGTGATTTGACATTTTGTCTTTAGTGGGAGGCAGTAAGCAGGTTTCATCGCATCGCTAATGGAGGGTAAGTGGTTTTTGGGTGACACCGCAAAATTCCATATGATGCCTGACACATAGCAATGGTACCATTCATGAAACTGCTCACCATCGCACGGTAAAGGTCGACTGCGGAGGCCCGTGCGATATGCGCGATGACCATCGGATCTACAGTATCTGATCGGACGGTTGTCGGGGAGCTAAAGTGACTGATAGATATGAAGGGCATGCCCTATATAATTTAAAAATATTAATCATATTGGGGGTGATTCGATTGGTTATTGAGTTATTAATTAGTCCAAATGACATAATTAATCCCATTTATTTTTTTATTTATGGTTATATTTAACCATCGTGGCGGGATATGTAATATTTGGGGTTTTTGTATATTATAATAATACGGGCGTAGGTAATCTTGTTATATAGGGGAATTATATAATAATATGAATTAGTGGTTAATATGACAAAAGTGAATGGCAAATCACTAAGTTTGAAACATTTTCATCATACACATTCAAAACTTAGGCTAAGTGAATATGAGGGTTTATATGGAGAGTGTTTTTATTTTCCCTAAGTAAAATAGGATTTTACTTAGGAAAAGATTTATTAGGGAAATGAATAACTTATGAAGGGGGGTGAATATTGATGAAGGGGCTCAAGCACTTAGGCATTATAAATTATTGGGCCGACGGTCCGGTCCCTCCAAAAGTCAGAGAAATGCTTTGAACCCCTCTAACTTTGGTAATTACCTTTACAAGTTAGGGAATTATTGAAGATTTTTAGGGAATGAGTAGGAAAGTTAATCATTCTGACTTTAAAAGTTGAAGTGCCTTTCAATGTGATACATGCCAAGTTGAAGTGCCTTTCAATGTGATACATGCCTTTGCTTAGTGATGAAAGTAAAAGATTTAAACATTTAAACTTATCATTCACCACACATTTATTCTACAACCACCATCTACTTACCCTAGCATTTTCACTTCTTTATTAGGGTGCACTTAGACTGGAAAACCCTTATCAAATATGATTTTCTTTTACATAGTGATACCTATCTAAATCTACCCTTATTACATCCAACGGCTCAGATTAAACTGTTGAGCTCCTTTTATTCACTCTACCTATCTACTTATCTGCCAAGATTAAATTGTTTTGTCAAATTTTTGTTCTCTATTTCTACAACATGAAATTGAAAATATGAATTAGTCAAGATTTGAACTATTTGACTATTCATGAATTGTGTCATAAGTGACAAGTTGCACACAATTTTATTATACAAAAGTACAAAAGTAATGGCATTTAGACTTGCACACTTTCCTGGTCTTTTCTTTCTATTGGGATTCATTTTCTTTCATTTTTTGACCTCTTTTTTATTCTTTTCACCCTTTTATTTTTCTTTTAGGGTATACCCTCTTTACATTTTTTAATTTTTAATTTTTAATTTTTATTTTCTACAAATGTGGAAAACCTTTGCAACAAGTAAAGCTACGAACATATTTCAAAGCTAAACCAAGTCAATCATGATATATGACACCTATTGGTATAGGGGCATAACAGCGGCTCCACTTGGGATGGATTTTCCTAGTGGAAAGTCAAGAATAGTAGATCAGTGGCCTCTGAATGAATTTGACTGTGCTCTGCAATATTTCTCTTGCCTTGCTGCTTTATGTATATGTATGACAATAATACCTCTGAAGCTTAGGGCCTTCTCTTCGGGCTTCAACTCCAAAATCTTATTGTCCAATAAACCCTATGACATTACAAAAGATATAATATGTATTGTCAAGAACATGGCAACATTAGTAAGTAGGATCCAAGTAATGCTTCAACATCTGACCATTAACTGGTCCTTCTTCTACTTTTGTACCATCTAACTCTTTAAGAAAATATGCATTGTTTCCTTTGAAAGCATAGATGATGTATGGTACTTTCCACAGGAATTCAAACTTCTCATGTTTCCCCTTGTCCTCTCTTCTTGAATCCCATCTTAACACTTTATCTCCAAGGTAGAAATCTTCTTCCTTCATTCTTCTGTCAAATATCTTCTTAATTTTCTCCTGCAACACTTGGGATCTTTGGTACACCTCCTCCCTGGTTTGCTGCAAATTGATAGTCTAGTTTATCCTTCTTTGAATATCATTAGGTTCCACTTGAGCTTCTTGGAGTATTTTCATGACAAGAACTCATAATGATGAAATAAAACCAAGCTCCATGCCATATACTAACTCATAGGGACTGGTTCCAATGTATTTTTTGGTTGTAAGCCTGTTTTCCCACAAAGCATTGATAAATTTTTTGTTCCAAGTTTTCTTATTTTCTTCCAACAGTTTTTTGATGATATTAATTAGAATTTTGTTGCAAGATTCTACCAGTCCATTCCCTTGAGGGTAGTAGGCTGTGGAATGGCCCAATGTAATGTGATACTTGTTACAAAAGTTAATCATTTTCTTTGACTTGAAGGCTGTAGCATTATCAGTAATGATTTTAGTGGTACAACCAAATCTGGACAAAATATTGGTCTCTATGAAACCTATTATCACAGTGTCATTGACTTGTCTATAGGGAATGGCCTCTATCCATTCAGTAAAATAGTTAGTGGCAGTGAGTATCCATTTGTGTTGTCTAGAAGAGGGTGGATGAATTTCTCCAATGAAGTCAAGACCCAATTGTTGAAAAGGTTTCTCGGTGGAAATGGGTTTTAAGGGTAAAGGTAACAGCTTTCTTTTGCCTTCAAAGATTTGACATTTATGGCAAGAAGTTACAAATCTCTTCACATCTGCAAACAAGGTCGGCCAATAGAATTGAGCCCTTAGGATATTGTCTGTAGTTGAGTTCCAATAGAGATGTCCACCACAATCTCCTGCATGAAATTCTTGGAGATCCTTGTCAGTTTCATCTTTTAATAAAAAATTTAACAAAATTCCTTCATGATTTTTCCAAAAAGGAGTATTATCTAAGATGCAAAACTTTGAAGCTTTCATTTTTAAAAACCTATTCCTGGTTTTGGATAACCCTGGAGGAGCCTACAAGTTTTGTAAAACATAAATTATATAAGCATACCAAGGGGAATCTGAAAAGGCCTGGCTGATTTGTGGAGTCACCATCTCTTGCTTGTTATCCAGTTCATTTATGTCTAGGGCTTGACAATTAGTTTCTACCATGAATTTGGCCAATCCCTATATCTCTATATCATACTCTAATATGGTAGCTATCCATTTTCCTCTTTTACCATCGATTCCATCTTGAGTTAGGATGTCTTTGACAACTGCATTAGGAACATAAGCTATTAGATGAGAGTATAATATGTAGACTCTGAAATATTTAATTGCTTTCACTAGTTTAAAAGCTTGTTTCTCCATTATTTTGTATTTTAATGATGCATCTCTGAGTGATTTACTAAAAAAGGCTATAGGTTTTTCACATCCTTAATCATCCTTTTGTAATAAAACTGCAGCGATGGTGTGTTCTGATGCAAAAGAAAAAATGATGAAGTCTCTACCAAATTGTGGACTTGTGAGGACTGGTGTTCTGGTTAAGGCCATTTTGATTTCTTTAAATGATTGCTTGGCCTCTACCATCCATTTGATACTTGAATATTTTTTTAGCATGTTATTTAGTAATCTAATGAATTCAGATAAGTTAGAAATAAATCATCTTAAAAAATTTATCTTCCCTAGGAAAGCCTGAAGTTCCTTAATACTTCTTGGATGATGTATCTGTAGAATAGCTTCGATCCTAGAAGGGTCAATTTGGATGCCATCTTTGGAAATAATGTGACCAAAAAGTTTACCCTCCTCCAGACTGGACAAGGACTTCTTTGGATTTAAAGAAATGCCATATTTTCTGTGTTTTAAAAAACTTGCCTGAGATGGTCAAAATGTTGTTGATCTGATTTAGAAAAAACAGTTAGATCATCTAGATATATAACAAGAAAATCATGAATTTCTTTGGCAAAGGCAATTTCCATTGCTCTTTGGAAGGTTTCTCCTACGTTTTTTAGTCCAAATGGCATTTTGATGTATATAAAACTACCCCATGGTGTTGTAAAAGCAATTTTCTCTTGGTCATCAAGATGAACCAAGATTTGGTTATATCCTGAAAACCCATCTAAAAGTGAAATTCTAGAAGAACCCACTACAGTTTGCAAAATATGATCCATTTTGGGTAAAGGATAGTTATCTTTAAGAGAGACCTTATTTACATTTCTCAGATGAACACATAACCTTATTTCCCTTGTCTTCTTCCTAGTAGGTACCAAGTTAGACACCCATTTTGAAAATCTAATAGACGCAATAATCCCTACTTCATACATGCATTTGATTTCTTTCTCAATTGGTGGTAATAACACAAGGTTAATTCTTCTGAGTTTCTGTTTAAAGGGATTTTGATTTTCTTTCAAAGGTATAGTGTGTTGAATAATAAAGGTGTCATAAGACTTCAAATCTTCGTAACTCCAGGCAATGACATCCTAGAATTCCCTCATAAGTTCAACATACTTTAGCTTTTGATCAGGAGGTAAAGATTTTGACAATTTTATCATTTTTGGATTGTCCCATGTTCCTAAGTTGTACTCTTCGATACCTACTTTTAATGGCTCCATTTTAGGTTTCTTGGGAATGTCATTGGAGTCAAACAAATCTTCTAGAGGAGTCAATCCTTTGGGTAAATGATTGTCCTTTAGGTTGATAACCTCTGTTTCCTCTTCAATTATTTCATCTAGGTCCATTAGTTTTAGGTCTTGAATCTCTTTTCGTGTGAATTCTGTGGGATGAAGCATATTTATTGAATTTTCTTCTAAAATGTTAATCTCTACCTCATTTATTTGATTAGAACTAATAATTGCATCAACATCTATGTTGCTGTTAGAAAACTCTTCATCTAAAGTTAAAAAATTATTGATCTGCTCATCACTATCAAAAACCTACCAGTTCTTCAGATTATCAGGGATGGCTGGTTTGTGCCTAATCTCAATAGTATATTGATGGTTAGGTTGAAAAGGTAATTTGCAGGTGCTGGCAAACATGGCTAGGCTGTGGGCTTGCATGTTTTGTTTTCTAGGGATAGTTGCAAGCTGGGTTTCCAAAAAAGTGTTGAGAATTTCTATGACTGTTCCCCTATAATATCCTAGTCTAGGATCCCTAGTTGAGTAAGTTCCTTTAATCTGTTTGATTATTAACTCTAAATATCCTATGACAGACACTGTGATTGCTCCTAATCTTTTAACAAGTTTAAGACCCAACAAGAGAGCTTCATATTCTATGATATTATTGGTGAATCTAAAATTTAATCTGTAGGCATGGCCTTCAGCATGATCTTTTTCTAAATTGTACACCCAAACTCCTGCTCCTACTCCTAGTTTATTTAATGAGCCATCAAATTCTAAATGCCAAAGGATTTCATGCTCATAATTGGTGTCTGGGGTAGTAGGAATTTGTTTAACCGTGGGATCTAGGTTTTCATTTTCATCTGACTTTTCTTTGTTATCTGATATTTCCTGAATATGAACACTTGATATTTATTTTTTAATTTCTTTTGGTTCTCTTGCTAAAACCTCTAAAGTATTGGAAGGATTGGTTTTTGCATTATAAATAATGAACGAATCCATATCAGAGTGTACTAAGTAGATGGCGAAATTTTGGGGCTTTTCCTGACTACTTACTATGTATTTCATCAATGTTTCTCTATATAGTTTCTTTGGTTGTCTAAAAACCGATATAGTAGCATATGACATATCCAATTGAAAAGATCCCTGAAGCTTAGCATCCCAAGATCTGGACAATAACATGCCATATTTGGGTGGTATATCTGCTACCACTATGTCCATTAAAATTGTTTTTGCAGGGTATTGAACCAATGAAACACACAAGTATTTTATCAGTCCTAAACATCTCACCTGACTAGAATCAAAAGAAAACAAATATTTGTATGGTCTAGTGATGTCTAGGTCTAGTTTTTCCATTACATACTTAGGTATGAGATTATGAGATGCTCCAGAGTCAAACATGGCATTGTGAAGAATATTATCATGTATGTTTAAGCTCACATAGAAGGGAGGAATTCCTCCTTCCAATGGTTTTCCATTCACTTCTGGGCCAAAGATTAATTTGGGTTGGTCATCAAAAAGATTAACTGAGTCTTCAGTTCCAATAATTTTCAATGATCTATTGATTTGAGTCCGGTAGGCATCATGTTTAGCTAATTCAGATAATGGGACAACAATTTTAAGCTTACCTACTTCTGTTTCCAGATTAAAGGATTTTTCTATTTGGGCCTTTGGATTTCAAACAACAATATTCTCTCTGTTTTTCAGCGTTTTCTATGTTTTTCTCCTTTTCAGGAGTAGAATCATGATTCGCTGATTCTCCTAGCTCAACCTCTGGAGGTTCTTCCATAGTTCCCTTGAAAGGAAGGGAAGTGGAGGGTTGTTTATTTTTTGGTTGATTATCAGAGACATATTCAATTATGGGGTTAGAAGGATTAGTATTTGATCTAGAAAGAATATGTACAGGTGTGATTACTGTCTTACCTCTTTTGGGCTGATTTGGAATCATTTTCTTGTTCATTTCAGGGACATTAATTCTCCTAATTCTTAGATTGTATTGCTTGTGCACCTCAAAGATGGTTGTGTCATATCCTTCTCTAAAGTCAAACGATTCCCCTAATTGGGTTTGGAACTGTTTAAGTATGTGGGCCTCTTGATCCTCTTGGGTCAAGAAAACTTCTCCTTCATTACCAAGCCCCATCAAATTAATTTGAGTATCTTCTCATGGGCCTTCAGAGTGGGAAGCTTCTGCATAGTTCTACTGGAAAGGGGGTCTGGTCTAATGTTTTGGTCAGGACCATTCTTTCTAGTGTTCGGGTTTTGATTTTTCCTGAAATTAGGATTTCTCCCTGTTTGGCTTGTTGGCTACCCCAAAGAGATTTCCTTTCAATTTTCTCCACTCTGTCTCCTAGTCTATCCATTCATTCAATTATCGCATCTAGCTTTTGTTCAAAAGGTGAGCATTTGTCCTTTAATGGTATCCTCCTTTCACTCTTGGCCTTGGCTCTTTTAGATAGCAGGTTGGCTTTAACACTGACTCCTATGATTTTCATATCTTCCAAAGTAGGGGGGTTTCATTCTCTCAGCTGGAAAGCCATATCAGAATCAAATCCATCTGGGAATTTGATTAAGGCTAAACCAGGTGGGGGTCTAAGATCTAGTGGGATGGCATTATACATACTGTTGAATCTAGTGCAATAGCCCTCCATAGTCTCTTGTGGTCCTCTTCTTAGGTTTTCATATTCAGACAGAATCTGAAGGGGGTCTTTCCTTTTCTCCCACCTGTTCAGGAATTGCTAATAGAGAGTTCTTAGGCTATCTATACTATTTGCTGCTAGGGCTCTGAACCAGGTTCTAACTTCCCTAGATAAACTTTGAATGAATATTCTCATTTGCACATTAGCAGTACCTATCTCATAAATTTCAAAATAATCAGTCATCTTCTTGCTGTGTTGCTAGGCTGTATAGGTTCCCGTGCCATCAAAAGTAGTGATCTTACTTTGGTAGTCTTGGGGCATGGCACCTAAGTTTCCTGGTAGTACAAGGGGGGCATGTCTGTTGGCCATTGTTGTTGGTAATAGTGAAAGAAAAATTGGGGTTGGAATAATAGGGGATGTTTAAGTTGAGGATGAAGAGCTAGAGGTGATGGTTTGATGTGGAGTGGTTTGAGGTTGAGAGATATGAGGGAATGATGATGAGCTTGCAGTAACTGAAGTGATTACAGAGGGATTAGGGGTTCCTTCATTGGTAAGATCAGATTGTGGTGAGTTTTGAAAATATCTATCAATTGACAAATTGGCTGCTTGGATTTCTAATTCTCAGATGAACTCTGGGTCTTGGACTAGGTCTGCTAATTCAGAATTGGATGAAGTCCTAAACAAAGAGGTTTCAAAGTATTCGTCAAAGGGTTGGTCTTCGAGGTAAATCCACCTAACAGGACAGGATGAGAATCTAAAGGTGGGTCGAGTAATAGAACTTTCTTGTCTTTTAAGAATTCTGGGGATCAGATTGGGGTTCTCAAACACTTGTGGTGGATTGGGATTAGGATTAGCTCTAGTGTAATGAGTCCTTTTTGAAGCCATATTTTTGGGTTTTTTTTTTGGTTTTCTTAAAGGATATCAAAACAAATTCTATGATTTCTTTAAGATACTTTTAGATTTAAGGTTTAAATTTTCTTAAAGATTTGTTTTGACTGAAGAATTGTCCTTCCCCAGTGGAGTCGCCACTATGTTATCACTCAGATTTTCCTTGAAGTTGTTAGAAGAAGGAAAGGGGTCCGAGGTAACCACAAATCAATCTTTTAATTACAGAATCTAGCTAATCTGTACTCAGATAGGGCTCTCTTTTCATGATTTAGCTTTGTTTATGGGATATTAGGCTAGGTATGAAAGCTTGGGGGGTTTTTATTTTTGTTTGGTGGTGGAATTCAGGAGCAGATGGATAGAACAAGGTATTTTAGGCCATTGGGCTATGGAGTCAATTGAAGATGGCTTAACTAGATTAGGTTGATTTAATAAAGGAGGGTTTCATAGGGAAAGATAGCTAAACAAGAGACAAATGATAGCTTAATAGTGTAGAATGGTCTTGAAAGGGAGGAAGGGAAATTAAGAATCCTTCAACAAAGTTCAAAATGAGAGAAAGTGAGTGATCATTAACAAAAAGAAATTAAGAATTATTTGTTAAATGGCCACAATGATAAACTAAAAAGCAGGGAACAATTAAGAATTCCCTACCTATGATAGCTTGGAAGAAAACATTAAGAATATAAAGGATTTTAAAGACAGAATGTAGTAAAGCTTTTTCTAAAATATAATTTTTCGTTTATCATTCAGATATGAAACACATATGAATATTTAAACAAGAAAACTCTAAAACATAAGATATAGAATACTTATTTGTTTCTCATTTGACACATGTATCCTGTAAAAGTCCTTTGCTTTATTACTTTGTCCAGCCATCCATACAACAGTTGTTCAACAACACTTCTATTCCAAAATAAAGTGTCTACAGAAATGTCTAAGAATCCATCCTCAGTACTTCGACTAAGGAAATACTTATACAAAATTTACATCAAAATATATCCTAACTAAGAGAGATATATTCTAGAAAAACTAAATATATTTTACATGAATGTAGAGATAGATGGTCTCGAAAGTAGAAACTGAATGTGAACTGCTTGTTTGCTGTCCCTGTTTTTATTGAAGGAGCTGGAGGCAGGTCCTATGAATATGCATCTTGCTGTCTTGCTCGTAATTTTGTGTTGGCTGATTGATTTTAGCTTTTCACTGATACTCTTTTACCTGTGACTGATACTCTTTACCTGTTTTACCATCATTCATCCTTTTTTACCAAATTTGACTATTGTAAATACTTCAATTTACTTCACTTTTTACCATGGTAAATCATATGATGTCTGTCATGTTGGTACACCAATCTTCCCTCGGTATTCTTGTCCTTTTTAGTTTTTTGAAGATTTCATCTGATTCTGTGTATTTTACAAAATTTGGTTGTATTGGAAACAAGTGCCTCACTTCATGCTCAATATAAAAAAGGTTCTCCAAACTATCATAGAGAACTCTCCCTATGGGTAATGCCTTGGGTGTAGATGAATTGGCAGATGAACTGGCTTGACTATTAGCTTGCTGATATAATTTGTTGACATAATCATCCTGCCTCATTAGCTTGTCATTGATGACTAAAGGACTTGGAAGTCCTTTACTTTGTAAGATGCCAAATTTCCCCATAAATTCATCTATGTCTTCCTGCATATTTTGACATTTGCATTCTAGGCCTTGCATTAGACTCCTTTTGGTCAATACTTTCTTTATTTCGAGGATGGTACCAGTTCTATCCTCAATGTTTAGCTATTCCAACTGATACCTATTTCTGCTGTTTAGAAATTTTATTAATCTGATAGCTTCTTCAGGCTTCCCTCCTAGTTCTTCCTTGGTTTTTTCAATCTCTTGAAGAGCAACTTTCACTAAGTCAATTTGTTCAAAAATGATTTGAATTGATGACCAAATATCATTGATTGATTCAATGATATTGGTCCATAATATCTTTCTAATATCAGTCAAAGGCTTTTCAAATGTAAGATCTTTTTCCAGTGTTTTAACCTGTTGAGTCAAGCCTTTGCTTTTTCTCACCTCTTCGGCAAAATTTAATTTTGAGACATCATACTTTTGCTCTAAAGTAATGAATTTCTCTTTTACCTTTTGCAGTTCAGAGACTTGGAGTTTCAATTTGTTGAGGAATCTTCGACAAAAATCACATAGAAAAACTTTTGTCGACGCGTTTTGAACCAGCCAGTGTGGTTCATCGTCAGGACAAGTTGAATGAGCAGATCTCACTTAGCACATTAAATAGATAGGGCAGAGAATCCCAGGACTTAAATAGACAGGGTCAAACTAGCCGTTATCCAGTCAATTCTAGCTGTTGGTTGTTAGCCGTTATGTCATGGGATTCTCTGCCCTATCTATTTAATGTGCTAAGTGGGATCTGCTCATTCAACTTGTCCTGATGATGAACCACACTGGTTGGTTTGAAACGCGTCGACAAAAGTTTTTCTATGTGATTGTCACCAAAGATTCCTCAACAAATTGATATGAATCACAGAAGTCTGAATTCAATACTTGGAGTTTCATTTCCGCCATGGACTTGATCAACTCCTCTATGCTCTGATTTGAGGTTCCTACCTGTGAAGTGCCTGTACCTGTTAGTACTATAGTTTCAGTTGTTGCCAAAGGGACATTTGGTGCTAGAGCAGTTGCCAATGTAGAAGGGACTACTATAGAAACCACTGGCACTACTTTTTGAGGCTGAGAGGTCAACTCACTTTGCCTGCTTTGTAGTGTTTTCTCTAATTATTGCCATGTTTCTTTTAGTTGCTCATTTAGCTTAAGGACCAAGTCCATAATTTATTCTTCATTCTTCATCTCAATCACTTCAAAAGTCTGTGGGTGAATGAGTGGTGGCAATTTCAATTGATTTCTCATTGCATCTATATCTTCATTCTTTTTCTTTATTAAGCTCCTTGTACCTTTGATATCCTTTGGGTTATGGACCAACTCAATAATCAAATACTCCAATGTTTTAATTATGTTTTCCTTTGCTTGTGAGGAGGCTTTTTCTAGTTGCAATTGGGCAGTAGTTTTGTTTAGTGAATTATCCAACCTGTGTTCCATCATTGCCTTACTTGTCAGGGTAGAATAAACCATTTCCCCTATTCACTTATGCAATTCTATCTGATCTATGGGGTGGATATCTTTGGCTAAGACCTCAAAATCAATATTGAGGTAGTCTGCAAGTGACTTGGGCTAACGTACTATGGGCTTTAGAAAGCTTATCTACATTTTCCCTTCTTTGATGTCATAAGTTGACATCAATCTTGTTTGATTAGTAGGGGCCATCTTCAGGTATTGAGTATAGGCTTGGGCCTTCAGGTTCTCATTATTTGCCTTTATCTCTTTGACTTTTCCTTTTATATCTAGGGTCTTATCAGATGAAGATCTGAAAGATGAAACTTTGGTACTTTGTTGTCTTTCAAGCTCTTGCCTTTGTGAACTGGAAGGTGTCCCACCTGTTGGGAATGTATGTAGATTGTCTCCACCTTTTTTCCTCAAACTCCCTGTTGTTTCCTCAAATAACTCTTCCTCTAAATACAGATTTAGCTTGTGCCTCTTAGCACCAAGCTTGTCTAAAGGACTACTGGCAGGGGTATCTACTTCCCTATCTCTTTTCAAGTTCTTTTCTTCATTCAGAGGAGTCTCCAGAACTGGGGGATTTCCCATATTACCCTAAGCTAGATGAGGCTTTGGTGGAGCCTGTTTTTCAGAGATTTGAGGTTGTTCTGACATCTCTAGTTGTTCTGAAGCTGGAGTACTTGTTCCCTGATCTTGTCCTTGTGGTGGTTCTGCTGGGGGTGCACTAGTTTCCTATGTGTGCGTTACAAAAGTCTCTACTATAGAGGCACTAGCCTCTAGTGTTCGATTTTGAGTAGTTTCAACTAGTACCTGTTCACGAGAGTCTAGGTCAAGTCTCTTTTCTAAGTCTTTCATTACATTCTTTACATCAACTTGATCACTATCCATTTTAGCTAGAGTTCCTTCCCTCCATTCATCCATATTTGCATACTACTCAATTTTAGGGATTCTGTGATGGATATATGGTGACAACTTATGTTTCGTTCTTCTATCACAAATGAAACCTTGTGGATCATCCAAGCAAAGCTTTTTTTTAATCTCATTTTTTCTAGGATTTCTTCTGCTCTTTTGCCTGCTTCTCTATTGTTGTAGACAAATGGGCCTAAGTGGTCTTTAATTCTCAATTGTGCTTTCTTCTTGGCCTTAGTGAAATGAGTCTGATCAAAGTTTAACATTTGCCTATAATATTCCAAGGCAAACAACCTCATAGGAACATACTTTGGTAGTTTGAATGGAAGGAGTTCACAACCATAAATTCTGATCTTTGTGTGATTTTGGTACAAGTACCAGTCACCTATCTTGTACTACTTAGATAGCTCAAGGATTATTTTGATTTCATCACTAATCCTAGGAGGAAGACTTGCTGTCAGCGTGGTGGTTAGTGGGTGGACAAAATGGTCAATGAATTCATTCTATGAATAAGGATAAGTATGTGAATAGTGGAAGATGGAAGTCCAAAAAATAATTGATCTGGGATTACCCTTTATATCAAGTCTATTTACAGAGAATGGAAACTTGTTATGCTGATAGTAAAGGAAAAGGTGATATATGATGGTAGAATACTTGAATACCTTTTTATTTTCTAGCCTCATGAACTAGTCATGGATTTTCTCAGCAATGAAAGTGGCATAATTATATTTGACAGTAGGAGGTTGACCAGGGGTAAAATTGGACATTAAAACTAGCGTCAATTCATCCACATACTCACTAGTATTGAAACCCATGACTACAACTATCATATTGACTATATTTTTGCCTATCTGTGTGAAGAAAGATGATACATAGGGAGGAGGATCTTTGGGTTGATGCTGTTTATCCATAAAAGTTTGGCAAAGGCGACTGAGTTTAGTCTGGGACAATTTTGATGATTTTTCTAGTAATTCTCCAAGAGAAATTAGGGTGAGCTCTTGACTGGGCTGAAACTGTAACATTTCTTTGATTGAATCTGCAGTAATTGTGAAGAGAACAGTTTGATTGGGGCATTATTCTCTGAGGGTGGGATTATAATTGGCGTGACATTGATGGCTAATGTCAGGGAAAATGCACATAGAGGGGAGCATGTACCTTGGGAGATTTGATTCCCAAAGTCCTATGGTATCAGAGCCATTCATGTAATTGTCCTAGGATTGACAAAATACTTTCAAGGAGCTTTCTTCAGTTACAAGGTTTTTTATTTGAAAATGTTTATCTGCTAGGGGCAGATAGTCCAAATCTCTATGGGGGGTAGTGATAGGAGCTATACTGAGTGCCACAGGGGTTTCCATTCTAGTTCTTATCGATTCAAATAGGAAAATGGGGATTTTAAGTAGAATTGGTGAAAACAGAGGGTATTGGGAGTCTTCAATTATAAATTTCGCAACTGAATTGAAATGAATTTTGGATTTTTTCAAAAAATTTCCAGAGTAAATCAAGTATTTACAGGGTTTCTGGAAGGAAGCTGGTAAATAGCTATTTTTCAGTGACGGGAAATGGAGAGCAGGTTCATTGGGTGCAAATGGTGGACTAAAGTGGTGTCAAACTGCAAGCTTCATGGTGGCTGACAGTTAGTGTACGAGCTGGTAGACTTCAACATTCAGGTTGCATGCATGTGTTTTCGGAATAAAGATGAAAAACTGTTTTAACTATGTTTTTATTCAAAGTCAAATCTTTTGGTGGGTTCGGGATTTGGACAGATGGCATCAGCGGGGAGGTGATTTGAAATTTTGTCTTAGCGGGAGGTGGTAAGCGGGTTTCATCGCACCGCTAGTGGAGGGTAAGTGGTTTTTGGGTGAGACCGTGCGATTACATACGATGCTTGACACGTAGCAATGGTACTATTCATGAAACTGCTCACCATCGCATGATAAAGGTCGACCGTGCAGGCCCATGCAATATGCGCGATGACTGTCGGATCTACAGGATCTGATTGGATGATTGTCGGGGAGCTAAAGTGACTGACAGTTACGGAGGGCAGGCCTGATATAATTTAAAAATATTAATCATATCGGGGGTGATTCGATTGGTTATTGAGTTATTAATTAGTCCAAATGACATAATTAATCCTCATTAAATGGTGGCGGGGTTGCGTTCTTAATTAACTACTGATTAGTTAATTAATCCGGTTTATTGTTTGATTTATGGTTATATTTAACCATCGGGGCGGGATACGTAATATTTGGGGTTTTTATATATTATAATAATACGAGCGTAGGTAATTTTGTTATATAGGGGAATTATATAATAATATGAATTAGTGGTTAATATGACAAAAGTGAATGGTAAAGCACTAAGTTTAAAACATTTTCATCATACACATTCAAAACTTAGGCTAAGTGAATATGAGGGTTTATATGGAGAGTGTTTTATTTTCCCTAAGTAAAATCCGGGTTTATATGGAGAGTGCTTTATTTTCCCTAAGTAAAATAGGATTTTACTTAGGAAAAGATTTATTAGGGAAATGAATAACTTATGAAGGGGGGTGAATATTGATGAAGGGGCTCAAGCACTTAGGCATTATAAATTATTGGGCCAAGGGTCCGGTCCCTCCAAAAGTCAGAGAAATGCTCTGAGCCCCTCTAACTTTGATAATTACCTTTAGCACTTAAGGAATTAGTGAAGATTTTTAGGGGAATGAGTAGGGAAGTTAACTATTTTGACTTTGAATGTTGAAGTGCATTTCAATGTGATACATGCCTTTACTTAGTGATGAAAGTAAAAGATTTAAACATTTAAACTTATCATTCACCACACATTTATTCTGCAACAACCATCTACTTACCATAGCATTTTCACTTCTTTATTAGGGTCCGCTTAGATTGGAAAACCCTTATCAAACATGCTTTTCTTTTACATAGTGATACCTATCTAAATCTACCCTTATTACATCCAACGACTCAAATTAAACTATTGAGCTCCTTTTATTCACTCTACCTATCTACTTATCTGCCAAGATTAAATTGTTTGGTCACATTTTTGTTCTCTATTTCTACAACATGAAATTGAAAATATGAATTAGTCAAGCTTTGAACTATTTGACTATTCATGAATTGTGGCATAAGTGACAAGCTACACACAATTTTATTATACAAAAGTACAAATGTAGTGGCATTTAGACTTGCACACTTTCCTGGTCTTTTCTTTTTGTTGGGGTTCATTTTCTTTCATTTTTTGACCTCTTTTTTATTCTTTTCACCTTTTTATTTTTCTTTTAGGGTATACCCTCTTTACATTTTTTAATTTTTTTAATTTTTTGATTTTTTACAAATGTGGAAAACCTTTGCAACAAGTAAAGGTATGAACATATTTCAAAGCTAAACCAATTCAATCATGATATATGACACCTATTCGTATAGGGGCATAATAATTTCAACCGATGTCCATTGACAAGTATGGGGATGGCTTCATCATCAATAGTTCTGATCATAACTAAACCATTGTCATTGCATTTATCCACAGTGTAGGGTCGCAGCCATCTTGTCCTTAACTTTCCCTTGAAATCTTTGTATCTTGAATCATAGAGTAGTGCCCAATATCCCTCTTGGAATTGCTTTTCCTTGATGTTTTTTTCATGCCATATCTTTCTCTAAAGCTGAGCTACCTCTGTATGGAGAAGGGCCTGCATTTTGTGTTTATCCAATCCATTGAGCTGAAGTAATCTTTCTTTCTGCATGGCTGAGGTCTAGGTCTAGTTGAGCTACCATCCTGAGGGTATTGAATTCAAATTCTATTGACAGCATAGCCTTCTTCCCATAGACAATCTCATAGGGTGTGAACCCTATAGTGGTCTTCCATGTTGTATTGTAGGTGCAAGTGGCCTCAACTAATTTTTCTGCCCAGTCTTTTCTGCTACTGCTCACTACCTTTGTCAGGATCCCTTCCAATGCTCTGTTACTAACCTCCACCTACCCATTGGCTTGTGGATGGTAAGGGGTTGAAGTCTTGTGCTTGATTTTATGATGTGTGAGTAGGTCTTCAATCAGATTGGAAGTAAACTGACTACCTTGATCTGTGACCAATTGTCTTGGATATCCAAACTTGTAGAATATGTTCTCTCTCAAAAATTCAGCTACTTTTTCCTCTTTCGCTGCTTTGATTGCTTTTGTCTCTGCCCACTTTGTCAAGTAATCAGTGCACACAATGATATATTGCTTCTACTTTGAAGGAGGGCTGATAGGACCCACAAAGTCCATGCGCCACTTCTCGAATGGCTCAAAGGTCACTTGAGGTTGCATGGGCATCTCATCCTTTGGAGTAGGTTTCCCCATCCTTTGGCACCGATCACACTGGCTGGTATATCTCCTCACATCCTGATGAAAAGTGGGCCAGTAGTAGCCTGCCTGCAGTATCTTGAAGGTGGTTCTTTTTGCTGCAAAATGACCTCCACAAGGCCCATCATGATAGGTCAGGAGGATGTCAAAGACTTCCTCCTCCTTGACACATCTTCTCAAGATCTGATTTAGGCCAAGTTTGAAGAGATTTCCCCCAATCCAGGTGAAAGGGGTGCTTTTCCTCACTATCTTTCTCTTCTCTTTTGAGGATAGATGTGGTGGAAACTATGCTGAAACCAAGTACTTTGCTATATCAGCAAACCATGGAGAGAGTACTGAGATAGAAAATAGGTGTTCATCTGGCATTTGGTCATCCACCATTCCTTCTTCACCTACAGGAAAATTTACTCTAGACGAAAAGTCAGCAACAACATTTCCTTTACTAGGCTTATCAATAATGGTCATATCAAATTGCTGCAGTAAAAGAAACCATCTAATAATGTGAGCATTCACATCTTATTTGTTCATTAAATATCTAATTGCAGCATGATCAGTGTGTACAAAAGTTTGATAGCCTATGATATAATTTGTTTAAAGAATGCACGATAGCTAGGAGTTCCTTCTCGGTCATTGTATAATTTAACTCTGCCTTTGACAAGTTTTTGCTTATAAAGTATATGGCATAAGGTAACTTTTCATGAATTTGTCCCAAGGCTACTCCTATTGCTGTGTTCAAAGCATCTGTGTGAATGTGGAATGGTAGGGCCCAGTTTGGGCCTCTCAGAATTGGGGCAATCACGAGTTTTCTTTTCAAGGTATCTAGGGCTTCTTGACAATTTTCCATCCATATAAACTCGACATCTTTAACTAAAAGGCCAAACAAAGGAGAGGCTAGCTTGCTGAAATCTTTAATGAATCTCCAGTAACACCCAATTAAGCTTAGGAAACTTCTGACATCTCTCACCTTCTGAGGAGGTGGGACCCTTTGGATGATGGAAATTTTGTTGGGGTCCACCTGCAGTCCTTGTTGACATATTGCATGACATAGCACGGTCCCTTCAGTCATAAAAAATTCACATTTTTCCAAACTGAGGGACAAGTTAATCTCAATACATTTGTCTAGAACTTTTCCTAGATTAGATAAGGCTTCCTAAAAGTTAGATCCGTAAGGAGTAAAGTCATCCATGTATATCTCTACTGCATCATGAACTAATTTAGATAATATACTCAATATCACTCTTTGGAAAGTGGCGAGAGCGTTACACAAACCAAAAGGAAGGACTTGGTATGCAAAGGTACCCCAAGGGCAAGTGAAAGTGGTCTTATCTTGGTCTTTCGGGCTGATCTGAATTTGATTGTACCCGCTAAACCCATCTAGGAAAGAGAAAAACTTTTCCCTACCAGACCGTATAACACTTGATCTATGAAAGGTAAAGGAAAATGGTCCTTTTTAGAGGCTTTGTTAAATTCCTGATAGTCGACACAGATTCTCCACTTACCATTTTTCTTTGGCACTAGCACCGAAGGAGAGACCCATTCACTGTCAGAGATGGGATAGATGAATCCTGCATCAATAAATTTCTATAGTTCTTCCTTAAAAATATCTTTAAGTGCTGAATTCATCCTCCTCTGAGGCTACCTGACTGGCTTGCAATCCTCCTTGATGTATATATGATGAGTACATACTAAAGTGTGCACTCCCTTCATCTCCTTATAACTCCAGGCAAAGGCATCTAGGTGTTTTCTCAGCAAGCTACACAGTTCCTTCTCCTAGGAAGTGGATAGGGATGGATTAGTTTTCAAGGTTCTTTTTGGGTTGAACTCTATACTCTTAACATGGAGAGAGGTGGAGTCAGCCGCATAGAGATCAGTTGAGGGGTTGTTTTTGGTTTCTCTTACTATGTCCTCTAATGGTGATAC
Source organism: Pinus tabuliformis (assembly GCA_031772625.1). Classification (NCBI taxonomy): domain Eukaryota; kingdom Viridiplantae; phylum Streptophyta; class Pinopsida; order Pinales; family Pinaceae; genus Pinus; species Pinus tabuliformis. Next base: position 1,646,308,807 of record CM062816.1, on the reverse strand, counting down.
ACTAGGAGGTGGATTCTGAATCAGATTTTCAATCATATCATCCTCATCTTTGTGTTCCCCCCATGGCAATTCCTAATGCACAAAGCAGTGTAGAATAAACTTCATCCTCATCTTCCTCCTCCAACCAGAGAGGTAGATGATGTTCTAGCAAGGGATGGGTCAGAGGATATAGGATCAACTGCTTGGACATATGCCCATTCTTTATGGTCATGTTCCCAGCTCAACAACTGATGTAGGCATCGATGGTAGCCAACCAGGGTCTTTCTAGAATGAGAGGATACCCAGTGAGCTTTGCCTTTGGCTGGAGAACTAAGAAATCAACAGGGTACTCCTAAGAATCAATGGAGATCGTCACATCTTCCACAATCCCTTCAGGGGTCATGGTGGAGCACTCTGCAAGTTGTAGCATGGTCGTGGTCTTCCTCAAGGAGCCCTAGAGGTTGAGTTTGAGAATTTTTTCCTTTGTCATAAAATTAATGGTAGCTCCCATATTGATTAAGGTGTGTGGGATCATGGCGCCATTCCTGTGGACATCAACTACTGGGTTTCCAGGGTCTAGATATTTTGGACAGATTACCTACCCTAACATCAGGTCGGACAGTTCCCCTATGACATTGATGGTTGGGGCATCTCTCTTACGCCTTCCTAGATGCCTAAAGCACTTCTCTTTGATCAACCTATTGTAGATAGGCACATCTTTTATGGCTTGGAGAAGTGCTATCTTCACACATAAATGTTTCAATTCTCCTAGTTTCTTCTCAGGTAGGCTGGACTATTGCAGATAGTCTCTCAGGAAAGGGTGGAATTGCTTTAGGTTAAATTTCCTCTTTATCTTCCTCAACATTCCTGGGTGGAGGTTGGTTATCTGGGAGAACTTTCCCAGATCGCAAGTTAATTTCTTGTATCTCCACAGCACAAGTCGCGCATGATGGTTCCCCACTATACACTTGTCGAGCCTGTCTGTTGTTCGGGTTCAGATTTGGCTGGGCACGCATCTAGGGTTGCTTTGGTGGAGCAGGAGGTAACGGTTGTGGTTGGATAGGTGGTGGAGGCAAAGAGCGGGAGGAGAGTTGTATTGGGTCCTACACCCCTGGTGATATGCATTCCGTTGAGGCTGCGGCAAAGCATAGGATTAAGATGAATGGGTGGTTGGTTGGGCATGATATGGAGATGTGAGGGACGAAGGAGGTGGTGTGGACCAAGAAGGATGAGTGGGGGGGCCCCAAGAAGGTATGGAAGTGACTTGGTTGGGGTTATAGTATGCTTGAGATGTCCCTTGCATCCCCCATTGATATGGTCTAGGTCCATGCAGCCCCCTTTGGTTTATGTAATAGAGCTGTTCAGTGACTCCCTCAGCCCCTTGATATACAACTTTAAGTCCGAGTAAGGAAGGACACTTGTCTGTAGAATGATTTTCTTCACAGACTGAACAAATTTCTATAGAGTTCAATGGGCATTCATTCCTAGGATACCTCCTGGTGCATCTAGGGAAAAAAATGGCCAAATCCCTCTCTGCTTCCTCTTGTTTCCTTTTGATATGTAAGGTATCAATTTGCGTTGCAAAAGTCTACAACATTTCACTCTTGAAGTCTTCCATCATGTTTCCAATTTCTCCTTTAAGGGATGAGCTAGAGGAAGAGGTACTAACTATGGGTTGACTCCCCCTATCTTTCTTTATAGATGCTTTAGAATGGATTCTAAAAACAATCTTTATGTCCTCATAGGATAGTTGGTAGATGTTTCCCCTAGCTAGTAGATGGAGGGTGTCTAAAAGGTCTTCTTGAATTCCCCTGAATAGGACTAGCTTTAGAGACTCATGGTTAAGTGTACACCTCACCCTTTTGTAACTGAGCTGGAACCTCTCTTCATAGTCCTCCAGGGACTCATCACTTCCTATGGTCATTCAAAAGATTTCTTCTTTAGTATATTTTGACCTACAATAGTCTCGATACTTGTTGTTAAAGGCTTGTTGCATATGAGCCCAAATTGTGATGTTATTGCCAGGTAATCCCATGAACCAGTGCAAGGCTACATCCTTGAGAGTTGAAGGGAACAATTTCAACTTTTGCTCATCTTCTGCATAGTCATAGGTTCAACAGATAACAAAAAACTCAAACAAAAAGGTGTCAAGATCTTCTGTAGTCAGACCATGGAAATGAAGTAGGGCAGAAGGGCTTATATTCTTCATTTTGTTGTCCCCATTGGTCTCTTGAATGGGAAAGGTACCCTCTATTCTCTCTCCATTCCCCCTAGCATTTATGTGTTCGGCCATTGGCTCCAAAGGAATGTTTTCTTCTTCTTCTTCCCCTATAGGTTCTTCAAATATGTCAGGTTGTTCGCCTAAGGGTTCTTCTTGATCATAGCCACCAAAGAAGAGAGAATGTTGGTTGTATGAAGCAATGGGGGTATTAGGAATTTTTTTTTCTGAATTATCTCTATTCCTATGAGGCATGAAAGGAAATCTTTTTTGTTGGTTTTTGTTTCTTTTTCCCCACACTGATAGTACTTGCAAAACTAAAATTGATTGAACAAAACAAATTACAACTAACTGAAATGAACTTGCTGAAATGAAATTTGCAGAATTGAAAAGGAAAGCAAGGAAATGTAGAACTCTAAAGGAAAGGAAATGACTATTCTACTCTTGTTGAAATGAAATTTGCAGAATTGAAAAGGAAAGGACTAGTCTACTTTTGCTGAAATAAACTATTAGTAGAATGTTGCAAAAAAAAAATAGAAGAAAGCAGTAATCAAAGAATAGTCTAATGCTTCCTTGGAAATGGTGCCAAAAAGAATGGTGAACACTAGTATTGCAGTGATAATGCTGCAACTCTTGGGCTGCATTCTTTACTCTTATCAACCTGGTAGTTCATAACAAACTTGGAAGTGACGGTGCTGTATCCATAAGTACTAGTTCTTACTACAGGTTGTCACTTGATCATCCGGCACAATATCACTACGATCTCAAGCCAACTTCTATGGATTCTAGAAGAAGCTCTAAATGTGATGAAAGGAAAGAAAGATAGATGATATTTTAATTGCAGAAAGGAGAAAGACTGAAATGTAAAGCAATCCAAGTAAATCCTACTTAAGCAATTAATCCTACTTTTGCAGAAAGCACTATGAAAATCATGAAAAGAATGCCATATATATATTAAAATAAGTAAGAAACATCTAAGTAAGCTACTTCTAGAAGTAAATGAGAAAAAAACATCTTTTTGGATTTTTATGTGTTTTTATGTTAATTTGACATGTATGTGATTTATTGTTTGTGAATGTGGCAGTGAATTGGCGGTGTTGAAAGGTAGTTTTGGGGCTTGAGAGGATGTAGGATGGTGTGGTTTGGTCCTAGGAGGTCTCATGTGGCCTCCTGGAGGCTTTTCCCAAACTCAACCTTCAAAATAAACCCTATAGGAAAATCTACAGGAGGACACAAGAAATCTACTCGAGGAAAAACAACATTCTATAGGAGGAGGCCGATAGCAGTTTTGGCTGTTTTGAGGGTGTCAGAGTGGGTGGAAAAGGTGGATGAAGGTTGGAATTCGGTTTTAAGGCACCTCAGGTGTACCAAGAATCATCAGGAGAGAGACAGATGATTGGATTTGCTCAAGGGGAGAGGAAGGAATTCTATGGAAAATGCTGGAAACTAAGGCAGAATTGAGGGGAGACATGGGAAACCTGTAGGGCATGGATCAGATGGGGGATGGGATGTTTGATAAGCTAATCTACTGTTAGAAGATGTCTGCTACATAAAAAATTGACAGGCAACCAATGAGATTAAGCAAGCAATGAAATAAGTACATCTACAAAAACAGAGTTTTGCATCCAACTAGTCTAAACTATGATCTATGAAAGGAAATGCTGAGAAATGCTACAAGAAAGGAAAGCATGAAAGAAGACTGTTGTAAATGAAGAAATGAGCATGATGAAGAAGTTCTGAAGAAAAGCAAACTAGACTATTAACTAATTGAAAAGTAGTAAACACTAGAAGTCCTATGAATGAGGAAAATCTATGTTTTGGGGTAGCAAGAGGGTCTTTGCCTCAGATCATGGTCCCAAAGGGAGGAAGAGAGGCCAAGGCAATATTTCTAGCCTTTTGGATCTTTTATTTACCACTATTTATCCTGTTATAGAAAGCGCAAATGGAAGCAAACTACTGAATCATCAAAAGAAACCTATTCTTAACCATGAAAGAAATACATCTAACAACAATCTGATCTACAATTGAAGTAAAACATAGAAATACAAATAAAGCGGAGCTTGGCTGCTTGGATTGGGCCTTAGCCCAAGAGATTCAGCCCTATAAGGTAACTTAGTGCTAACTCAAAAAGGATTCCATCTTTATTTCCGAAATAATAACAAGATTACATGAAATTGTCAAAATAATAAGCTCGAAGTTTAGTAGAGTTTACATAAGCAAAAGTAAAACAAAAATCCAACAAAAATCTGACCCTAGTGAGGCCCTAAGCCTCTCTACTTATACAAATGAATCTACCAACAACTTCCTTAAAATCAGGGAGGCTTGGCTCCCAAAACTCGAGATAGTCATCAGTCATCCTCCACTTGCTCGACTGCCTGCTAATGCATGACTTGGCTGCTTGTACTCTAAGATGAATGAAGGGGAATTTGAAGTGAGGAGTAATAAATGAGGGGGGATCCCTCCTATAAGTCCTCTCCTTTGTCCACTTCGAGTTATTGCTGCCATTTGTCCACTGGATCCTTGACTTTGACCACAAAATTCATCAATAATCTGCATTAAACACATGTTAGACCACATGGCATCATAACTAACTCAACTCACTCTATAAGCATAAATATAATTAGAAAATCATACAATAAGCTAAGAGAATGGTTGATTTGACTAGGTTTGGAGGTAAAATAAGCCCATATAATTACCCATTTATGAGGCTCATCACCCGGTATGGTACATCGACCCCCCTGCAAACATTCTACCTGGTCAGCTAATACCATATCATGCTTTGACCCCAGTTCAAAGGGTCCCCATAACCCCTGTCGCTGCTTCAGTTCCATGACAACCTCAACAGGAACCACCTCTTGTTGTGAAGGCATCTAGCCAAGGGGGAAATCTAAAAGGAAAGAATCAGAGGACAAGGCTCCCCAATCTCCTCTAGCCCCTAAGGCCCCATGCGCTTTGTGTCACGTTGTTGGTCACGCCACCAACAATTGTCACGGGCTTCCTCAACTTAAACCCTTGGTTCATGAAGCATTCTTTAAATCAAATATTAGAAAGTCCATGTTAGCTTAGTAGTCCCACCTAAGAAACTCAAAATGCTTTGCACAAACTACCCTTATGCCCTGTGTGATCTTCATGGTCACTATTCCCATTGTTGCCCTCATCTCGATGAATTTTACCATTGCCTTGGGGTGGTTCGTGAATACGAGGGCACTCATAGTCGAGCATCTACTCATCTACCTATGGATTCTAGTACCACAAGTCAACTAGAATAGGGAGACTTTGGCCCCACTATTGTGATCCCTCCCCCCAATGTCGATATGACTGACGCCACAAGCCCCATTCTTTACTTGTCATCATCCTTGAGTTCCTCGCGTTGCAAACCTTTTTGAGGTTTCTGCGCATGTTTTTATCAAACCTCCTTCAACAGAATCCCAAGTCTTAACATCAGTAGATCCTCCATCTACCATCATGTCATCTACCATGCCAGGTGATGTGTATGTGAACCTTATTTCTCAATTTGATGCACCAGGTAATGCCGCCGCATCATGTAGACAACCTTTCTCCTATCCGCCCATCTCCCAGCCTAATGAGGACACCATGAAAGCTATGTACACCCCTGATTACCCTTACACTTAAGTAAGGGGGCATTTATTTAGAGTAATTTGAAGGCCATTTCCTTCCTAATTCTCCCAATTCACTCTACCTTAAGAAATTTCGGTCATAGCACATCCATTTGATTTGTGTGTCTTTATTTCTGCCATGAAGTTAGGTATATTGCATCATCTCATCCATTGTCTTGTGCACCTTTCATATGGATCCATCATCCGCTTCATATATCGGTCATGTCGACGATGCAAGTTGCTTTTCCTAGAATCTAGCCTCATAAGCCTAGGCCAATTTTACCCCCTTGCATACGTTAGTCCTTTCGAACGACGTGTGCATTGGATCTTCCACTAATAAGTGGGCCGAGTATGATGTAGTGATAGGTTTTTTAGTCGATGCCCTTGCTCATCACATCCTTCATATTCATGTTCATTTAGATTCCCTACTACTTGTCATGCAACTGAATGGTGTGTACCATGTGCATAACCAAGTCCCATTTAGAAAATATCTACGAGTTAAGTTGTTGGTACATGAATTTGAAACCATTGCTTTTAGTCATGTGCTTAGAGCCCAAAATCACTATGTAGATACCATTGCAAACAACATTCTAGATTGGAATTTATCACATGTATAACATAGAAGATAACCATAAACAAAACAAATGGTGAACCATCATCCTCATATAAAAATGAATAATCATTATTGTTATGTATCACATAAAACTTATAGTGTATTTGGATTCCACCACTCTAAATACATTCGGTATGCCCATAACATAATGGGGGCACATAGGCCCCTACATCTCCTTTGGAGGATTTTGTGGCAAGTTGAGCCGAGATACTTTAACCCCTTTTTCGAGTGCTCGCAACACAATGGCACTCCACAAACTCATCCTGCTAGGGGGCATCATTCCCACCTTTGCATACCAGATCCATGCTTGGGGGCATGATGGTTTTTCCCCTAGTATTCTTCTCAATTAAGTCTCAGCCTAGATCCCACCAAATATAGGTATGGTCAATTATCCTCCCATTCCTTGGATAGTTTGTCCTACCGGCCTCTCTGGCGAGCCATATGCACATCACATATCGTAGATGTTTGATACCATATCTTAAAATATTCTAATCTATGTCCACATAGTCCCCATGTTTGACTTTGTGGGTGACGATGATTCTTGACCTCCTCTAGTAGTTCATTCTCGTTTTCCTCTCCCCTTAATTCCTCACGAGGAACCATCATTCCAAGAAGCATTAAGGTCATCTTTAGACAAGCAAGGCTACTTGCCTAAAAGTTGTAGACCACAATTCCAATGGTTGGTTTATCTGTGACGATCTTTAGCTTAGTTTGAAAAACCATCAGCACTATTTGAAAGCTCTCACCGAGCTCTATAATGGGTCTTCCTTAGTTTTTGATGATTTGAGACTTCACTAGGAAACTATTTTTCCATGAAAGGTCACTTCTTCGCCTCTCAAAATCGAATTTCGTCATAAAGAGACACCTTGTACTTTGAGGTAGACCTCATCATAAAATGTTTCATATCATATGGTGAATTTCATCATGAGTAACCATCATTTACTGATGTTTTCATGGTCACCACCAGGCCTTGTCTATGTGGCAGGGTCATTGAGACACCCTTGTTTAGAGCATCTGCAATGAGTCACTCTTGCATTCTTGGAGTCTATTTCATGTTCCATCATATCATGTCATAGTATTCCATCCATATTTGCATATCATTCATCCTGTGTTGCCCATGTTGACCCCCAGTCATATTGTCCCCATTCCCTCTAAAGTTGAGTCAATTGTTGCCTGGTCAACCTTGCACTTTATGCTTGAACAAGGGAACTCATCTGTTTGTCCCTCAGTCACATATTTCCATTATCCCTGGTGTCATTCCATCAGTCACATTACTATTTTCCCTCATGTTGTAGTTGAGGATCCTCATTGCCTCATCTATCATGGGCCCTATTCTATCGATATCAACTTGTTTATTCCAAAATAACGACCTAGAGGACGATATGTCTCAGATCCAGCTTCCATTCTTGTTCGATGCCTTGGATTAAGCATAGGGTTTCATTATTTCCCTTTGACTTGGTCGTTTCATCTTCATGATTCATACACTTGATGGTCCAGTGATGCAGCAAATTGTACCAGTGATTCCCGAGTGTGTGTGAGATGTTTCAGACCTCATGAGGGGGTGGCCCTTCAGGTAGCCCCCCCACATGACAAGATGCATACCTCCTATGCTATAGCCTCAGATGCAGTTCCATAGAGCTGATGGGTTTGGTTCCTACCAATCGCAGTGTCCATAGCATGCACGTCTCCTTTAGATGATCCGTTCAGTTTTACAGAGCCCTTCCTTGTTTAGAAGGGCGTCTCTAGTTTTTCTACCCTCCCTCCCACCCATTTATTGAGGGAAGTGGATTTGTATCTCATGTACTTAGATATTGTTGGAAATAATACTGAGAGGGGGGGTGAATCAGTATTATCAAGTCAAATATTTCCTTTTTCAAACCCTGATCATATACGCTACTTCAGTTAGTAAACCCTTATCAAACATGCTTTTCTTTTACATAGTGATACCTATCTAAATCTACCCTTATTACATCCAACCACTCAAATTAAACTATTGAGCTCCTTTTATTCACTCTACCTATCTACTTATCTGCCAAGATTAAATTGTTTGGTCACATTTTTGTTCTCTATTTCTACAACATGAAATTGAAAATATGAATTAGTCAAGCTTTGAACTATTTGACTATTCATAAATTGTGGCATAAGTGACAAGCTACACACAATTTTATTATACAAAAGTACAAATGTAGTGGCATTTAGACTTGCACACTTTCCTGGTCTTTTCTTTTTGTTGGGGTTCATTTTCTTTCATTTTTTGACCTCTTTTTTATTCTTTTCACCTTTTTATTTTTCTTTTAGGGTATACCCTCTTTACATTTTTTAATTTTTTTAATTTTTTGATTTTTTACAAATGTGGAAAACCTTTGCAACAAGTAAAGGTATGAACATATTTCAAAGCTAAACCAATTCAATCATGATATATGACACCTATTCGTATAGGGGCATAATACTTTCAACAAATGTCCATTGACAAGTATGGGGATGGCTTCATCATCAATAGTTCTGATCATAACTAAACCATTGTCATTGCATTTATCCACAGTGTAGGGTCGCAGCCATCTTGTCCTTAACTTTCCCTTGAAATCTTTGTATCTTGAATCATAGAGTAGTGCCCAATATCCCTCTTGGAATTGCTTTTCCTTGATGTTTTTTTCATGCCATATCTTTCTCTAAAGCTGAGCTACCTCTGTATGGAGAAGGGCCTGCATTTTGTGTTCATCAAATCCATTGAGCTGAAGTAATCTTTCTTTCTGCATGGCTGAGGTCTAGGTCTAGTTGAGCTACCATCCTGAGGGTATTGAATTCAAATTCTATTGACAGCATAGCCTTCTTCCCATAGACAATCTCATAGGGTGTGAACCCTATAGTGGTCTTCCATGTTGTATTGTAGGTGCAAGTGGCCTCAACTAATTTTTCTGCCCAGTCTTTTCTGCTACTGCTCACTACCTTTGTCAGGATCCCTTCCAATGCTCTGTTACTAACCTCCACCTACCCATTGGGTTGTGGATGGTAAGGGGTTGAAGTCTTGTGCTTGATTTTATGATGTGTGAGTAGGTCTTCAATCAGATTGGAAGTAAACTGACTACCTTGATCTGTGACCAATTGTCTTGGATATCCAAACTTGTAGAATATGTTCTCTCTCAAAAATTCAGCTACTTTTTCCTCTTTCACTGCTTTGATTGCTTTTGTCTCTGCCCACTTTGTCAAGTAATCAGTGCACACAATGATATATTGCTTCTACTTTGAAGGAGGGCTGATAGGACCCACAAAGTCCATGCGCCACTTCTCGAATGGCTCAAAGGTCACTTGAGGTTGCATGGGCATCTCATCCTTTGGAGTAGGTTTCCCCATCCTTTGGCACCGATCACACTGGCTGGTATATCTCCTCACATCCTGATGAAAAGTGGGCCAGTAGTAGCCTGCCTGCAGTATCTTGAAGGTGGTTCTTTTTGCTGCAAAATGACCTCCACAAGGCCCATCATGATAGGTCAGGAGGATGTCAAAGACTTCCTCTTCCTTGACACATCTTCTCAAGATCCGATTTAGGCCAAGTTTGAAGAGATTTCCCCCAATCCAGGTGAAAGGGGTGCTTTTCCTCACTATCTTTCTCTTCTCTTTTGAGGATAGATGTGGTGGAAACTATGCTGAAACCAAGTACTTTGCTATATCAGCAAACCATGGAGAGAGTACTGAGATAGAAAATAGGTGTTCATCTGGCATTTGGTCATCCACTATTCCTTCTTCACCTACAGGAAAATTTACTCTAGACGAAAAGTCAGCAACAACATTTCCTTTACTAGGCTTATCAATAATGGTCATATCAAATTGCTGCAGTAAAAGAAACCATCTAATAATGTGAGCATTCACATCTTATTTGTTCATTAAATATCTAATTGCAGCATGATCAGTGTGTACAAAAGTTTGATAGCCTATGATAGAATTTGTTTAAAGAATGCACGATAGCTAGGAGTTCCTTCTCGGTCATTGTATAATTTAACTCTGCCTTTGACAAGTTTTTGCTTATAAAGTATATGGCATAAGGTAACTTTTCATGAATTTGTCCCAAGGCTACTCCTATTGCTTTGTTCAAGGCATCTGTGTGAATGTGGAATGGTAGGGCCCAGTTTGGGCCTCTCAGAATTGGGGCAATCACGAGTTTTCTTTTCAAGGTATCTAGGGCTTCTTGACAATTTTCCATCCATATAAACTCGACATCTTTAACTAAAAGGCCAAACAAAGGAGAGGCTAGCTTGCTGAAATCTTTAATGAATCTCCAGTAACACCCAATTAAGCTTAGGAAACTTCTGACATCTCTCACCTTCTGAGGAGGTGGGACCCTTTGGATGATGGAAATTTTGTTGGGGTCCACCTGCAGTCCTTGTTGACATATTGCATGACCTAGCACGGTCCCTTCAGTCATAAAAAATTCACATTTTTCCAAACTGAGGGACAAGTTAATCTCAATACATTTGTCTAGAACTTTTCCTAGATTAGATAAGGCTTCCTGAAAGTTAGATCCGTAAGGAGTAAAGTCATCCATGTATATCTCTACTGCATCATGAACTAATTTAGATAATATACTCAATATCACTCTTTGGAAAGTGGCGAGAGCGTTACACAAACCAAAAGGAAGGACTTGGTATGCAAAGGTACCCCAAGGGCATGTGAAAGTGGTCTTATCTTGGTCTTTCGGGCTGATCTGAATTTGATTGTACCCGCTAAACCCATCTAGGAAAGAGAAAAACTTTTCCCTACCAGACCGTATAACACTTGATCTATGAAAGGTAAAGGAAAATGGTCCTTTTTAGAGGCTTTGTTAAATTCTTGATAGTTGACACAGATTCTCCACTTACCATTTTTCTTTGGCACTAGCACCGAAGGAGAGACCCATTCACTGTCAGAGATGGGATAGATGAATCCTGCATCAATAAATTTCTATAGTTCTTCCTTAAAAATATCTTTAAGTGCTGAATTCATCCTCCTTTGAGGCTACCTGACTGGCTTGCAATCCTCCTTGATGTATATATGATGAGTACATACTAAAGTGTGCACTCCCTTCATCTCCTTATAACTCCAGGCAAAGGCATCTAGGTGTTTTCTCAGCAAGCTACACAGTTCCTTCTCCTAGGAAGTGGATAGGGATGGATTAGTTTTCAAGGTTCTTTTTGGGTTGAACTCTATACTCTTAACATGGAGAGAGGTGGAGTCAGCCACACAGAGATCAGTTGAGGGGTTGTTTTCAGTTTCTCTTACTATGTCCTCTAATGGTGATACACTGGGAGGTGGATTCTGAATCAGATTTTCAATCATATCATCCTCATCTTAGTGTTTTCCCCCCCATGGCAATTCCTAATGCACAAAGCGGTGTAGAATAGACTTCATCCTCATCTTCCTCCTCCAACCAGAGAGGTAGATGATGTTATAGCAAGGGATGGGTCGGAGGATATAGGATCAACTGCTTGGACATATGCCCATTCTTTATGGTCATGTTCCCAGCTCAACAACTGATGTAGGCATCGATGGTAGCCAACCAGGGTCTTTCTAGAATGAGAGGATACCCAGTGAGCTTTGCCTTTGGCTGGAGAACTAAGAAATCAACAGGGTACTCCTAAGAATCAATGGAGATCGTCACATCTTCCACAATCCCTTCAGGGGTCATGGTGGAGCACTCTGCAAGTTGTAGCATGGTCGTGGTCTTCCTCAAGGAGCCCTAGAGGTTGAGTTTGAGAATTTTTTCCTTTGTCATAAAATTAATGGTAGCTCCCAGATTGATTAAGGTGTGTGGGATCATGGCGCCATTCCTGTGGACATCAACTACTGGGTTTCCAGGGTCTAGATATTTTGGACAGATTACCTACCCTAACATCAGGTCGGACAGTTTCCCTATGACATTGATGGTTGGGGCATCTCTCTTACGCCTTCCTAGATGCCTAAAGCACTTCTCTTTGATCAACCTATTGTAGATAGGCACATCTTTTATGGCTTGGAGAAGTGCTATCTTCCCACATAAATGTTTCAATTCTCCTAGTTTCTTCTCAGGTAGGCTGGACTATTGCAGATAGTCTCTCAGGAAAGGGTGGAATTGCTTTAGGTTAAATTTCCTCTTTATCTTCCTCAACCTTCCTGGGTGGAGGTTGGTTATCTGGGAGAACTTTCCCAGATCGCAAGTTAATTTCTTGTATCTCCACAGCACAAGTCGCGCATGATGGTTCCCCACTATACACTTGTCGAGCCTGTCTGTTGTTCGGGTTCAGATTTGGCTGGGCAGGCATCTAGGGTTGCTTTGGTGGAGCAGGAGGTAACAGTTGTGGTTGGATAGGTGGTGGAGGCAAAGAGTGGGAGGAGAGTTGTATTGGGTCCTACACCCCTGGTGATATGCATTCCGTTGAGGCTGCGGCGAAGCATAGGATTAAGATGAATGGGTGGTTGGTTGGGCATGATATGGAGATGTGAGGGACGAAGGAGGTGGTGTGGACCAAGAAGGATGAGTGGGGGGGCCCCAAGAAGGTATGGAAGTGACTTGGTTGGGGTTATAGTATGCTTGAGATGTCCCTTGCATCCCCCATTGATATGGTCTAGGTCCATGCAGCCCCCTTTGGTTTATGTAATAGAGATGTTCAGTGACTCCCTCAGCCCCTTGATATACAACTTTAAGTCCGAGTAAGGAAGGACACTTGTCTGTAGAATGATTTTCTTCACAGACTAAACAAATTTCTATAGAGTTCAATGGGCATTCATTCCTAGGATGCCTCCTGGTGCATCTAGGGAAAAAAATGGCCAAATCCCTCTCTGCTTCCTCTTGTTTGCTTTTGATATGTAAGGTATCAATTTGCGTTGCAAAAGTCTACAACATTTCACTCTTGAAGTCTTCCATCATGTTTCCAATTTCTCCTTTAAGGGATGAGCTAGAGGAAGAGGTACTAACTATGGGTTGAATCCCCCTATCTTTCTTTATAGATGCTTTAGAATGGATTCTAAAAACAGTCTTTATGTCCTCATAGGATAGTTGGTAGATGTTTCCCCTAGCTAGTAGATGGAGGGTGTCTAAAAGGTCTTCTTGAATTCCCCTGAATAGGACTAGCTTTAGAGACTCATGGTTAAGTGTACACCTCACCCTTTTGTAACTGAGCTGGAACCTCTCTTCATAGTCCTCCAGGGACTCATCACTTCCTATGGTCATTCAAAAGATTTCTTCTTTAGTATATTTTGACCTACAATAGTCTCGATACTTGTTGTTAAAGGCTTGTTGCATATGAGCCCAAATTGTGATGTTATTGCCAGGTAATCCCATGAACCAGTGCAAGGCTACATCCTTGAGAGTTGAAGGGAACAATTTCAACTTTTGCTTATCTTCTACATAGTCATAGGTTCAACAGATAACAAAAAACTCAAACAAAAAGGTGTCAAGATCTTCTGTAGTCAGACCATGGAAATGAAGTAGGGCAGAAGGGCTTATATTCTTCATTTTGTTGTCCCCATTGGTCTCTTGAATGGGAAAGGTACCCTTTATTCTCTCTCCATTCCCCCTAGCATTTATGTGTTCGGCCATTGGCTCCAAAGGAATGTTTTCTTCTTCTTATTCCCCTATAGGTTATTCAAATATGTCAGGTTGTTCGCCTAAGGTTTCTTATTGATCATAGCCACCAAAGAAGAGAGAATGTTGGTTGTATGAAGCAATGGGGGTATTAGAATTTTTTTTTTCTGAATTATCTCTATTCCTATGAGGCATGAAAGGAAATCTTTTTGGTTGGTTTTTGTTTCTTTTTCCCCACACTGATAGTACTTGCAAAACTAAAATTGATTGAACAAAAGAAATTACAACTAACTGAAATGAACTTGCTGAAATGAAATTTGCAGAATTGAAAAGGAAAGCAAGGAAATGTAGAACTCTAAAGGAAAGGAAATGACTATTCTACTCTTGTTGAAATGAAATTTGCAGAATTGAAAAGGAAAGGACTAGTCTACTTTTGCTGAAATAAACTATTAGTAGAATGTTGCAAAAAAAAAATAGAAGAAAGCAGTAATCAAAGAATACTCTAATGCTTCCTTGGAAATGGTGCCAAAAAGAATGGTGAACACTAGTATTGCAGTGATAATGCTGCAACTCTTGGGCTGCATTCTTTACTCTTATCAACCTGGTAGTTCATAACAAACTTGGAAGTGAGGGTGCTGTATCCATAAGTACTAGTTCTTACTACAGGTTGTCACTTGATCATCCGGCACAAGATCACTACGATCTCAAGCCAACTTCTATGGATTCTAGAAGAAGCTCTAAATGTGATGAAAGGAAAGAAAGATAGATGATATTTTAATTGCAGAAAGGAGAAAGACTGAAATGTAAAGCAATCCAAGTAAATCCTACTTAAGCAATTAATCCTACTTTTGCAGAAAGCACTATGAAAATCATGAAAAGAATGCCATCTATATATTAAAATAAGTAAGAAACATCTAAGTAAGCTACTTCTAGAAGTAAATGAGAAAAAAACATCTTTTTGGATTTTTATGTGTTTTTATGTTAATTTGACATGTATGTGATTTATTGTTTGTGAATGTGGCAGTGAATTGGCGGTGTTGAAAGGTAGTTTTGGGGCTTGAGAGGATGTAGGATGGTGTGGTTTGGTCCTAGGAGGTCTCATGTGGCCTCCTGGAGGCTTTTCCCAAACTCAACCTTCAAAATAAACCCTACAGGAAAATCTACAGGAGGACACAAGAAATCTACTCGAGGAAAAACAACATTCTATAGGAGGAGGCCGATAGCAGTTTTGGCTGTTTTGAGGGTGTCAGAGTGGGTGGAAAATGTGGATGAAGGTTGGAATTCGGTTTTAAGGCACCTCAGGTGTACCAAGAATCATCAGGAGAGAGAAAGATGATTGGATTTGCTCAAGGGGAGAGGAAGGAATTTTATGGAAAATGCTGGAAACTAAGGCAGAATTGAGGGGAGACATGGGAAACCTGTAGGGCATGGATCAGATGGAGGATGGGATGTTTGATAAGCTAATCTACTGTTAGAAGATGTCTGCTACATAAAAAATTGACAGGCAACCAATGAGATTAAGCAAGCAATGAAATAAGTACATCTACAAAAACAGAGTTTTGCATCCAACTAGTCTAAACTATGATCTATGAAAGGAAATGCTGAGAAATGCTGCAAGAAAGGAAAGCATGAAAGAAGACTGTTGTAAATGAAGAAATGAGCATGATGAAGAAGTTCTGAAGAAAAGCAAACTAGACTATTAACTAATTGAAAAGTAGTAAACACTAGAAGTCCTATGAATGAGGAAAATCTATGTTTTGGGGTAGCAAGAGGGTCTTTGCCTCAGATCATGGTCCCAAAGGGAGGAAGAGAGGCCAAGGCAATATTTCTAGCCTTTTGGATCTTTTATTTACCACTATTTATCCTGTTATAGAAAGCGCAAATGGAAGCAAACTACTGAATCATCAAAAGAAACCTATTCTTAACCATGAAAGAAATACATCTAACAACAATCTGATCTACAATTGAAGTAAAACATAGAAATACAAATAAAGCGGAGATTGGCTGCTTGGATTGGGCCTTAGCCCAAGAGATTCAGCCCTATAAGGTAACTTAGTGCTAACTCAAAAAGGATTCCATCTTTATTTCCGAAATAATAACAAGATTACATGAAATTGTCAAAATAATAAGCTCGAAGTTTAGTAGAGTTTACATAAGCAAAAGTAAAACAAAAATCCAACAAAAATCTGACCCTAGTGAGGCCCTAAGCCTATCTACTTATACAAATGAATCTACCAACAATTTCCTTAAAATCAGGGAGGCTTGGCTCCCAAAACTCGAGATAGTCATCAGTCATCCTCCACTTGCTCGACTGCCTGCTAATGCATGACTTGGCTGCTTGTACTCTAAGATGAATGAAGGGGAATTTGAAGTGAGGAGTAATAAATGAGGGGGGATCCCTCCTATAAGTCCTCTCCTTTGTCCACTTCGAGTTATTGCTGCCATTTGTCCACTGGATCCTTGACTTTGACCACAAAATTCATCAATAATCTGCATTGAACACATGTTAGACCACATGGCATCATAACTAACTCAACTCACTCTATAAGCATAAATATAATTAGAAAATCATACAATAAGCTAAGAGAATGGTTGATTTGACTAGGTTTGGAGGTAAAATAAGCCCATATAATTACCCATTTATGAGGCTCATCACCCGGTATGGTACATCGACCCCCCTGCAAACATTCTACCTGGTCAGCTAATACCATATCATGCTTTGACCCCAGTTCAAAGGGTCCCCATAACCCCTGTCGCTGCTTCAGTTCCATGACAACCTCAACAGGAACCACCTCTTGTTGTGGAGGCATCTAGCCAAGGGGGAAATCTAAAAGGAAAGAATCAGAGGACAAGGCTCCCCAATCTCCTCTAGCCCCTAAGGCCCCATGCGCTTTGTGTCACGTTGTTGGTCATGCCACCAACAATTGTCACGGGCTTCCTCAACTTAAACCCTTGGTTCATGAAGCATTCTTTGAATCAAATATTAGAAAGTCCATGTTAGCTTAGTAGTCCCACCTAAGAAACTCAAAATGCTTTGCACAAACTACCCTTATGCCCTGTGTGATCTTCATGGTCACTATTCCCATTGTTGCCCTCATCTCGATGAATTTTACCATTGCCTTGGGGTGGTTCGTGAATACGAGGGCACTCATAGTCGAGCATCTACTCATCTACCTGTGGATTCTAGTACCACAAGTCAACTAGAATAGGGAGACTTTGGCCCCACTATTGTGATCCCTCCCCCAATGTCGATATGACTGACGCCACAAGCCCCATTCTTTACTTGTCATCATCCTTGAGTTCCTCGCGTTGCAAACCTTTTTGAGGTTTCTGCGCATGTTTTTATCGAACCTCCTTCAACAGAATCCCAAGTCTTAACATCAGTAGATCCTCCATCTACCATCATGTCATCTACCATGCCAGGTGATGTGTATGTGAACCTTATTTCTCAATTTGATGCACCAGGTAATGCCGTCGCATCATGTAGACAGCCTTTCTCCTATTTGCCCATCTCCCAGCCTAATGAGGACACCATGAAAGCTATGTACACCCCTGATTACCCTTACACTTAAGTAAGGGGGCATTTATTTAGAGTAATTTGAAGGCCATTTCCTTCCTAATTCTCCCAATTCACTCTACCTTAAGAAATTTCGGTCATAGCACATCCATTTGATTTGTGTGTCTTTATTTCTGCCATGAAGTTAGGTATATTGCATCATCTCATCCATTGTCTTGTGCACCTTTCATATGGATCCATCATCCGCTTCGTATATCGGTCATGTCGATGATGCAAGTTGCTTTTCCTAGAATCTAGCCTCATAAGCCTAGGCCAATTTTACCCCCTTGCATACGGTAGTCCTTTCGAACGACGTGTGCATTGGATCTTCCACTAATAAGTGGGCCGAGTATGATGTAGTGATAGGTTTTTTAGTCGATGCCCTTGCTCATCACATCCTTCATATTCATGTTCATTTAGATTCCCTACTACTTGTCATGCAACTGAATGGTGTGTACCATGTGCATAACCAAGTCCCATTTAGAAAATATCTACGAGTTAAGTTGTTGGTACATGAATTTGAAACCATTGCTTTTAGTCATGTGCTTAGAGCCCAAAATCACTATGTAGATACCATTGCAAACAACATTCTAGATTGGAATTTATCACATGTATAACATAGAAGATAACCATAAACAAAACAAATGGTGAACCATCATCCTCATATAAAAATGAATAATCATTATTGTTATGTATCACATAAAACTTATAGTGTATTTGGATTCCACCACTCTAAATACATTCGGTGTGCCCATAACATAATGGGGGCACATAGGCCCCTACATATCCTTTGGAGGATTTTGTGGCAAGTTGAGCCGAGATACTTTAACCCCTTTTTCGAGTGCTCGCAACACAATGGCACTCCACAAACTCATCCTGCTAGGGGGCATCATTCCCACCTTTGCATACAAGATCCATGCTTGGGGGCATGATGGTTTTTCCCCTAGTATTCTTCTCAATTAAGTCTCAGCCTAGATCCCACCAAATATAGGTATGGTCAATTATCCTCCCATTCCTTGGATAGTTTGTCCTACCGGCCTCTCTGGCGAGCCATATGCACATCACATATCGTAGATGTTTGATACCATATCTTCAAATATTCTACTCTATGTCCACATAGTCCCCATGTTTGACTTTGTGGGTGACGATGATTCCTTACCTCCTCTAGTAGTTCATTCTCGTTTTCCTCTCCCCTTAATTCCTCACGAGGAACCATCATTCCAAGAAGCATTAAGGTCATCTTTAGACAAGCAAGGCTACTTGCCTAAAAGTTGTAGACCACAATTCCAATGGTTGGTTTATCTGTGATGATCTTTAGCTTAGTTTGAAAAACCATCAGCACTATTTGAAAGCTCTCACCAAGCTCTATAATGGGTCTTCCTTAGTTTTTGATGATTTGAGACTTCACTAGGAAACTATTTTTCCATGAAAGGTCACTTCTTCGCCTCTCAAAATCGAATTTCGTCATAAAGAGACACCTTGTACTTTGAGGTAGACCTCATCATAAAATGTTTCATATCATATGGTGAATTTCATCACGAGTAACCATCATTTACTGATGTTTTCATGGTCACCACCAGGCCTTGTCTATGTGGCAGGGTCATTGAGACACCCTTGTTTAGAGCATCTGCAATGAGTCACTCTTGCATTCTTGGAGTCTATTTCATGTTCCATCATATCATGTCATAGTATTCCATACATATTTGCATATCATTCATCCTGTGTTGCCCATGTTGACCCCCAGTCATATTGTCCCCATTCCCTCTAAAGTTGAGTCAATTGTTGCCTGGTCAACCTTGCACTTTATGCTTGAACAAGGGAACTCATCTGTTTGTCCCTCAGTCACATATTTCCATTATCCCTGGTGTCATTCCATCAGTCACATTACTATTTTCCCTCATGTTGTAGTTGAGGATCCTCATTGCCTCATCTATCATGGGCCCTATTCTATCGATATCAACTTGTTTATTCCAAAATAACGACCTAGAGGACGATATGTCTCAGATCCAGCTTCCATTCTTGTTCGATGCCTTGGATTAAGCATAGGGTTTCATTATTTCCCTTTGGCTTGGTCGTTTCATCTTCATGATTCATACACTTGATGGTCCAGTGATGCAGCAAATTGTACCAGTGATTCCCGAGTGTGTGTGAGATGTTTCAGACCTCATGAGGGGGTGGCCCTTCAGGTAGCCCCCCCACATGACAAGATGCATACCTCCTATGCTATAGCCTCAGATGCAGTTCCATAGAGCTGATGGGTTTGGTTCCTACCAATCGCAGTGTCCATAGCATGCACGTCTCCTTTAGATGATCCGTTCAGTTTTACAGAGCCCTTCCTTGTTTAGAAGGGCGTCTCTAGTTTTTCTACCCTCCCTCCCACCCATTTATTGAGGGAAGCGGATTTGTATCTCATGTACTTAGATATTGTTGGAAATAATACTGAGAGGGGGGGTGAATCAGTATTATCAAGTCAAATATTTCCTTTTTCAAACCCTGATCATATACGCTACTTCAGTTAGTAAAAACCGCGTATATACGCAACTATGTATAAGGGAACCTGGGTATATAATGCAAACTTATAATTTAATTTATCTTTCAGATGTTGATTATTAATCTATGTATCTGAGTCAAATAAACAGTAACCAGAACAGAAAAACAGAGCAGTAGACAGTCACACACAAGAACACAAGATATAAGGTGGAAACCCAATGTGGGTGAAAACCACCTGCTGTAATTTGTCTCTATCTTCCTTTAATTAGAAACTTCTTTTTACAATGTACTGGTGCAGTCCTTTACTAGTATGCAGGCTACAACCTGCAGAGAGCTACAACCCTCTCTCTCATTTTCCAGCTTCTCCTGGAAGGGAGCTACAACCACCTTAGCTCTTCTACTAGCCAAGATACTAGTACGTAGGTGCTGGCCTACTAAAGGCTACAACCTTCTCTTTCTTCCAGGGACCACGTTTCATAAATTTTGAGACTGGATCCATGAACATCAATCAATCATCAAGTATTTCTGCATCAAACAATCTCCTTTTCACCAATTAGAACTGAATCAAGTAGATACTTCTCTGACAGCTGTACCCAAAACACAGTTACAGTAACCACACACCAAATTCTAAACCTAGAACACTACAACAATAAACAGAAGTAGCTAGATCACAACTAAAAAGATATACGCTACTTCGACAACCTGAAACCTGCGTGCATATGCTTCTATGTTTGGAACAACCTGCGTATACGGTATTTTCATTCATTGAACCAACGTGTATACGCGCTTTCGCTTCACTGAACCTCCGTACAGATCTAAAAAGGATAATTCACTCTTTCAAATATTCAGACACTAATTAACCTAGATTATCCGATTTATAGATCAAGCATGTGCCACATATAACATATCAAAATCATACAAAGAAACTATCATTCAAGCTTAAAGATTATGACCCATCAATAGAACTTATCCTTCTTTATGAGCTAAGGTTCCTCCTTCATTCAAATCCAGATTTGCACCATAACCCCAATGACAAATATTTCAGATCTAGCACTTCTTAGATATTCAAATAGTTTAGATGATACATTGCCAAATGATCTCCTTCCTCTTTTATAGTCTTAGGCCTTTCTCAATACCACGGTCCAAAACCATAATAACACAATACCATGGACCCAATACTTGGGATTAACACTTCTAACGAGATACCATGGTCCAAAACCATAGGTTCAAATACCAAGGACTAACTACCCCAGACCAAAAGTAAGTTTTCCAACATATACGCGCTTTTCCTTGCATGAAAGTGCGTGTATACACATACGCACCTTCGTAACATCTAACCCGTTTGTATACGCGACTTTGTCTAGATGAACCTACGTATATGACTTTTCCTTCATTCTAAAAGCCTGAACTAAGATCTGTCACCAGATAGAGTTGCCATCAAGGACAACGCCTATGCCATAGCTCCAAACCTGTGCCAAAATGCCAACAATCTCGCCCTTTGGACTTGATGGCAACCCCATGATCCTCAAAGTCATTCTCCTCCTTTGTCATCAAGGGCAAAGGGTTGTGCTCCCCCTGAGTACATGCTGAAATCTCTACCCTGCTGTGCTGACCATGCTCCCCCTGACTGGAGGCAAGATTTGCAAAAGATGAGCTTCAAGAAGAACCAAGACTTATACATCATAAAGACCTTCCTATCACCAAAAGATTCAATACATCCATCACCTTACCAAGTGGGGATCATCCACCCAACCAAGTGGGGATACATCAAAAATTTACATATGACAACCAGATACATTACATCTTCTTCCCAGGCATAGTGGGGAAACCAAAATAGGCCATTACATGACCTTAACACCATAAAAGAGATACATGACATAGAGACGAAATATCTAGAGCAAGACTTATGAAATTCACCAATAAATGATAGCAGCAGCATCTAACAATCACCATTCAGATCAGCAACGATGATTTCCTTCTAATCTTCCTTTGCATTTGTTCCACCTGAAACCAACAACAGCTGTAAACTAGAACAAAAAGCCTCTAAGATAACGCCAACAATGCATCATTAGAAGTTTATCTGCTCCCCCTGAACCTGTGCCAGATGGTCTCTGTCAGACCCAATTCAGACTATATTCAACCAGAGCCTGTCCCTACTGATATCCATCAAGCCTCCATATACGTGACTGTCTCTACACAAACCGACGTATGTACGCGGATCCTCCTCAGGCAACTCGCGTACACCCATTTTTCTCTGAAATAGACAAGTTTTAACAACAAGATGATGCATCAGCTACCCCCAGCTTCTGTCTGAGGTATTCAAATGTCTCCCTGGGTAGTGGTTTGGTGAGAATATCAGCAACTTGTTCCTTAGAAGGAACATACTCCAATTTGATCTTTTGTTCCAACACTTGTTCCCGGAGAAAGTGATACTTGATTGGTATGTGCTTGGTTTTTGAATGCATGACTAGTTTCTCTGAAATGCTGATTGCACTTGTATTATCACATAAGATGGAGATAGGTTGTGTATAAGTGATTTGAAAGTCCTGCAAGGTTTGAATCATCCAAAGGAGTTGAGTGCAACAAGATGCAACAGCCACATATTTAGCTTCAGCTATAGATAAAGCAATCGAACTCTGTTTCTTGCTGAACCAAGATACTAATCTGGAACCCATAAAGAATGCTCCACCACTTGTGCTCTTTTTGTCATCCACACTTCCAGCCCAATCTGCATCTGTATAAGCATGTATAGTGAGAAATGTATCTCTAGGATACCATAAGCCATAGTTTTGAGTTCCTTGAAGATACTTGAAAATTCTATTTACTGCTTGAAGATGGGTTTCCTTAGGATTTGCCTGAAATCTTACAACTATTCCCACTGCATGCATGATGTCTGATTGAGTACCTGTCAAATAAAGAAGACTTCTAATCATGGATCTATAGGTTGGTTGATGCACTGCTGCTGATTCATCATTTTCACTGAGGCTGCAACCTGTAACCATAGGGGTACATATTGGTTTTGCATCTTCCATGCCATATTTCTTCAACATCTGCTTGAGATACTTAGTTTGAGACAAAAAGATACCTCCTTCATTTTGTTCGATTTGCAATCCAAGAAAATATGTCAGTTCTCCAAGCAACGACATTTCGAATTCTTTCTGCACCACCAAGGCAAAGCTTTGACTCATAGCTTCTTCATTGCTGACAAAGATAATATCATCTACATACACAACAAGTATTAGCAATTTGTTATTTTCAAATTTTATATAAAGATTGCTATCTGCTGATCCTTTTGAAAATCCTTGCTGATGAAGATATTTGTCCAAACGGTAGTACCAAGCCCTTGGAGCCTGTTTAAGACCATAGAGAGCCTTTTTTAGTATGCACACAAGATTTGGATCATTCCCAAGAATGAAACCATCTGGTTGCTCAATGTAAACTTCTTCTTCTAAGTCTCCATTTAGAAAGGCTAATTTCATGTCCATTTGAAATACTTTGAACTTCTGAAAGCTTGAGAGAGTGAGCAACATTCTGATGGCCTCAAGTCTAGCAACGGGAGCAAAGGTTTCTTCAAAGTCTATTCCTTCTTGTTGAGCATACCCTTTACACACAAGTCTGGCCTTGTTTCTAATCACTTCCCCATTTTCATTCAACTTGTTTTTAAAGATCCACTTTGTCCCTATGACATTCTTATATTTTGGTCTAAGAACCAACTCCCAAGTGTTATTATTTTCGATCTGCTCAATTTCTTCATCCATTTCCTTGACCCAGCATTCATCTTTGCACGCCTCTTTTACATTTTGTGGTTCAGTGGAGGAGAGCAGAGCCAAATAGCTTGAAGCTTCTGCAATTGTTCTTCTTGTTTGTATACCTGCCTCTTTCTGCCCCAAAATTTGAGATTCTGTATGATTCTTCTGAACGTACCTGGATGGAGTCTTCTCTTCTATCGTTATCTGTTCCTCTGGTGCCTCTTGAGGTTCTTCTTCATCATCAGTATGATTTGGAGGGTAGTCTTCATCCTCTTTGATATTTTCATAATTTACTTGCCTAGGAATGTTTCCTTTTTCATAAACCACTACATCAATGCTGTCAAAAATTCTTCCAAGTCTTTTATTATAACATATATATGCTTTGCTGTGGGGAGAATAACCAAGAAGAACGCCTTCATCTGCTCTAGGTTCAAACTTGCCAAGATGTTCATCATTATTCTTAATATATCATTTTCTTCCAAAGATTTTGAAATGTTTTACCGAAGGAGTTTCACCATACCAGAGCTCATGAGGAGTTTGAGTGTTGTTCACCCGGACATTTGTTTTGTTGAGAATAACAACCGCAGAAAATGTAGCTTCACCCCAGAAGGTTGCGGGAGCTCCAGACTCATCAAGCATGGCACGAGCCATTTGTTGAACCGTTTTGTTCATTCTTTCCACTACTCCATTTTGCTGAGGAGTCCTAGCTGTAGATAATTCCCTTCTTATTCCATATTCTTCACAAAAATCAAAAAAATCATTTGAGGTAAACTCCCCACCCGAGGCATTTAATTTTGTGATCTGATTCGTTTTAAACCAAGGCTTTGAAAGATTTGAATTTTCGAATGCTTCATCTTTGTGCTTCATGAGTCCTATCCAGACCATCCTGGAGAAGTCATCAATGAATAATATAAAGTATTCTTCTCCTTGAGGTGACCTTTTCCTAGATGGACCACATACATCTGTATGGACTAGTTCAAGAGGCCTACTAGCTGATCCTTCCTTCTCAGGGAAGTTAGTTCTGGTTTGCTTACCAAACTGACATGATTTGCATATTGTATTGTCTGGAATTTTGATATCTAGAAGACCACGAACTGCTTGGTATTTGCATGCTTTCCTTATTTGTGAAAAGCTTAGATGCCCCAATCTCAGGTGCCATAACCAGTGTTCATCATTCTTGCTCAAATAGCATTGTTTTTGTCCTTCTTCAAATATGTATAAATTATTTGGAGTTCTTCTACCTTTGATCACTATTTTTCCTGTATCTAGATCACGAACACTACATCCATTTGATCAAAATATTACCTCAGTTCCTTGATCACACATTTGACTGACACTCAGTAGATTATGCTTCAAACCATCAACATACAAAACATTTCCAGCTTTGACTTTTTCTTTCAACTGAGCAGTGCCTCTTCCTTTTATGACTGCAGGGGTATCATTTCCAAAAGAAACTTTCTTTCCCTTTTCTAAAGCACTATATGATGAATCAAGTTTTTCTTTATCACCTGTCATATGCTTCGAACATCTACTGTCGATGTACCATTGATTTTCCTGTCCTTCTGCATAAAAAGCTATCCCACATCTTTCTGGTTGTGGTTCCTTTATTTTCCATGTTCTGGTACTTGAGGCTTGTTCCTTCTGAGTTGTCTGCCGAAACTTGCTCTTGCATTCAGAATCTCCATGACCGAAGTTATTACAAATAGAACATTCAATTTCATTTTCAAGGGCCGAAAAGTTGTTATAGGTCCTTTTCGTGATCCTAGTCATTCTTCTTTGTTTTTGAGCTTCTCTAGTCATGATTGTCTTATAGGAAACACATTGAGCTGCTTTGTGGCCAAAGTTATGGCAAGAGAAACATTGGCCATTGAAGAAATTTTTGCGATTATCAAATCTACCAGCCAAATGATTGTAGTTTCTATTGTCATCCATTCTTGAGGAAAATTGAGAAGATTTTACCTGTGGCTAGTTGTAGCTTTTGTTCATCCTTAAGGTGGATTGTCCCTGATTTACCTGGTAGTATTTTTTTATTCTTGATGTAAATCGTCCCTGTTTTACCTGGTGACCTTCATTGGGATTTTTCTCATTCCTCCTTGCTGCATCAAGATAACTTTTTGAGGTGGATGCTTGAGATGCTTCTCCATTATACCCCAGACCTGTCTTGATTAGTGGAGAACACTGCACATTGAGAATCTCATCCAGAGTTTCAGATCCTTTAAAAAATTTAAGATTAAGAGCCTTTGTTTTCTCAATCTCTTTTCGAAGACCAACAATTTCACATTCTAACTTCTCAAGAAATTTTTCTTTTTCAGCAAGTTGGAATTGCAGAGTATCAATGATCACATTCTTCTCTTCTAAACATATTTTGAGTCTAGAGATCTCTTCATAAAAACCATCTACATCTATAGCATCCATGTAATCATCATCTTCAAAAGCCATTAAAAGTTTATAATTATTACCTCGTTCAACTTCATCACTATTTGAAAGACCATCACTGTCTTCATGAGTGTAGTAAATTTTCTTAGTTACATTCAGTTTCTTGTTCCATCTAATAGGTTCCTTCCCCTTGTCAATTTTATCCTTATGAGGACATTTGGCAACATAGTGACCGACTCTTCCACAAGCAAAGCATTTGAAAGGTAACTTACCTTTGAATCTTCCAGTACCCCGTTGAAGGTTCTTCACAAAATTTGATTATTCTTCCTCTTCTGACATGTGTCCTAACTCACAGTAGTCTCCTTTACCTGAAGCCTTGAAAGAAGCTTATCTCCTGTTTGATGGTCCTCCTTTCCTCATTTCATAAGCAGTTAGAATCCCGTGTAGCTGTGACATGGTGAGGTTTCGTAGATTCTCTTTTTCTTCTATTGCAGAAACATTAGATTCAAACCTAGGGGACAAAGATCTTAGAACTTTTTCAACCACAACAGCCTCTTTTATTTCTTCACCCAAGTTTTTCATACAATTAACAATTTCATCTACATGAAGCAAATAGTTAGCCACACTTTCATCATTGTGCATTTTGAGATTTTCATACTGAATTCTGAGGATTTGAAGTTTTGCTTGTTTTACCTATTCATCTCCTTCATAGCTCAGAACAATCTTGTCCCATATTTCTTTTGCAGACTTATACTGCATAACCTTGACAAATTCTGATTGAGATAGACATCCTAATAGAGTATTGATGGCCTTTGCATTTGTTTAATATTTCTTCTTCTCAGCCGGATCTGTAGGAGTTGCTGATGGAAAAGTGTAACCTGTATCTATGATATCCCAGACTTCTGTACCAAGAGATTGAAGATAGGCAATAACTCTTACCTTCCAGTATACGAAGTTTGTCCCATCAAAAATTGGTGGCCTGATAGATGCTTCTCTCTTGTAGTTGCTCATGATGATGGATCTTCCTCCAAGCGATCAAGCTTCTTCAGAAGGATCTGCTCTGAAACCAATTATTGGAAATAATACTCAGAGGGGGGGTAAATCAGAATTATCAAGTCAAATATTTCCTTTTTCAAACCCAGATCATATACGCTACTTCAGTTAGTAAAAACCGTGTATATAGGTAACTATGTATAAGGGAACCCACGTATATAATGCAAACTTATAATTTACTTTACCTTTCAGATGTTGATTATTAATCTGTGTATCTGAGTCAAATAAACAGTAAGTAGAACAGAAAAACAGTGCAGTAGACAGTCACACACAAGAACACAAGATATAAGGTGGAAACCCAATGTGGGTGAAAACCACCTGCTGCAATTCGTCTCTATCTTCCTTTAATTAGAAACTTCTTTTTACAATGTACTGGTGTAGTCTTTTACTAGTACGCAGGCTACAACCTCTAGAGAGCTACAACCCTCTCTCTCATTTTCTAGCTTCTCCTGGAAGGGAGCTACAACCCCCTTAGCTCTTGTACTAGCCAAGATACTAGTACGTAGGTGCTGGCCTACTAAAGGCTACAACCTTCTCTTTCTTCCAGGGACCACGTTTCATAAATTTTCAGACTGGATCCATGAACATCAATCAATCATCAAGTATTTCTGCATCAAACAATCTCCTTTTCACCAATTAGAACTGAATCAAGTAGATACTTCTCTGATAGCTGTACCCAAAACACAGTTACAGTAACCACACACCAAATTCTGAACCCAGA
Source organism: Pinus tabuliformis (assembly GCA_031772625.1). NCBI lineage: Eukaryota > Viridiplantae > Streptophyta > Pinopsida > Pinales > Pinaceae > Pinus > Pinus tabuliformis. The sequence goes on along the minus strand of CM062816.1, from coordinate 1,646,280,901 downwards.
ACACTGCAGCAATAAATAGAAGCAGCTAGATCACAACTAAAAAGATATACGCTACTTCGACAACCTGAAACCTGCGTGCATACGCTTCTGTGTTTGGAACAACCTGCGTATACGCTATTTGCATTCACTGAACCAGCGTGTATACGCGCTTTCGCTTCATTGAACCTGCGTACAGATCTATAAAGGATAATTCACTCTTTCAAATATTCAGACACTAATTAACCCAGATTATCTGATTTATAGATCAAGCATGTGCCACATATAACAGATCAAAATCATACAAAGAAACTATCATTCAAGCTTAAAGATTATGACCCATCAATAGAACTTATCCTTCTTTATGCGCTAAGGTTCCTCCTTCATTCAGATCCAGATCTGCACCATAACCCCAATCACAAATATTTCAGATCTAGCACTTCTTAGATATTCAAATAATTCAGATGATACTTTGCCAAATGATTTCCTTCCTCTTTTATAGTCTTAGGCCTTTCTCAATACCACGGTCCAAAACCATCATAACACAATACCACGGACCCAATACTTGGGATTAACACTTCTGACGAGATACCACGGTCCAAAACCATAGGTTCAAATACCAAGGACTAACTACCCCAGACCAAAAGTAAGTTTTCCAACATATACGCGCTTTTCCTTGCATGAAAGTGCGTGTATACGCATACGTGCCTTCATAACATCTAACCCGCGTGTATATGTGACTTTGTCTAGATGAACCTGCGTATATGACTTTTCCTTCATTCTGAAAGCCTGAACTGAGATCTGTCACCAGATAGAGTTGCCATCAAGGACAACACCTGTGCCATAGCTCCAAACCTATGCCAAAATGCCAACAGATATTATTGTATTTAGTCCTAGCTCATGTTTTTAATGGGTGCATTATGTATATGGGACACATTGTTTTATTTTCTAGCTCTGGTATGCTAGCATGTCATGTTTCATTCAGCATGTACTTCATTACCCAGTTTCATGTTTCTGGGCGAACCATTATTTTTGTACTAAGTTATCTCGACAGGTATGGGTATGCCTCCCCCGCCTCATTGAGGTCCGGTACCTCAACATAAAAGGAGACTTGCATTAGTCTCACCTCTTCTATCCCTATCCTCTTTCAATTTAGCTTTATTGGACTCTCTCTCTCCCCTTGAATCCCCTATGTTGTCTAAGTGATTGTAAATTTACAATGTACTTCAGTCATACATTTTTTCCTAAAACTTGTATGTTGGGGGGCAATATGTTATCACCAAAAAATTGATCTTCTAACCTAATTTACTATATGTATCGAAGTATAGCATGTAAAGCCAATTTTACCATAGTAAAATTGCTTTCACTGTGAGAAATTACTTAATAAACCACCTTTGTTAAGTAATTTATATTTAAACCCATTAAGAATAATTAAATAAATCACTATTTATTTGATTTTCTTCTAGGAATTATTAATTAAACCATTATTATTATTATTATTCCTTGTCAAATTTGACCCAATCATGAAAAATAAACAAATAAATAATTATGTATCTTATTTTTCTCTAGGAATAATTAATTAATCACTAATTAATCATTATTCTTTGTAAAATATGACTAAATCCCTTAGGAATAATTAAATAAATCCTTATTTGTTTATTATTCTTTAACTAACTCGAGATAATAAATAAATCATTTATTTGTTTATTATTTCTAAATAAAAGTCTAAATACTTTTTCCCTCCTAAACAAATATAATAAAATATTCCAAGTGGTTATTCCAAGAACAGGATCAAGAATATGTTATTATTTCTCATTATTCAAGGATAACTCGATATTTTGTTATAAATAGAAGGGTTTTCCATTCATTATTCACTTTTGATTATTTTCATTGTTGCACTCACCGTTGTAACTCTCATTATTTTCATTGTCGCACACCATATTTTTGTTGGGTTTTCACATTATAGAGGAGAGAGACACTACATAAGATGAAGACATTTAAGGATAACCAATAACACATCCCATAGAGGGGGGCCGCTAACATTTATCTGTTCTCTTCACAGGTGTTATAATAAAATTATTCTTTACATATTTGATTTCCATTGGATGATTGGAGTTATTACTCTTTCTTTTTGTTGTTTAACTATGATTGTGGCATAGATCTAGACTTTGGCAAATTTTGTTTCTATCAGTTGCTGCAGAGCTACAATGTTTAGTATCCATTTATATTGTTGAGATTGTGTGTCATCCATAATCTTAAGTGGGTTATTTTTGTACATCATTGAGAAGAAAACACTACAACAGGTTCAACCACTGGATGTGGACCGCCAAGGAGGATATGATTCTCTCTGACTACATTCAACTTCATGGCCATGGTGGCTGGAGAAATCTCCCCAGGAAAGTAGGTGAATCTCAAAAAATCTCAAATAGTAATGATTTATTAGTGTAGATGTAAATTTGTATTGAGAGGCATGATAAATTAGCAGAGAGATTTTGTTTTGCAGATCTCATGTAGTGTGGAAAGTGTTGCAAACTATGTTGGGTGAACTATCTTAATCACGACATTAAACGCATAAATATTTCCCCTAACGAGGAGGACCTCATTATTCGCCTTCATTGGCTTCTTCGCAATCAATATGTGGAAATGACACGAACATTTATTCACTCTGCAGAGTTTTTCTATGGTTATTTTTGTTTTGATTGTAGATTTTAAGAATATTTAAAAAATCTACAATCAAATTGAACTACTCATCCATTCACATGTCCAATAATATGTTCATGTAATAAGCATAGTTACAAAGTTCTGCAAAATTCACCAAAATGTACGAAAATTCAAATAATACTATTTCATTCCCATATTAGTATAGAGGTTTCAATAGAGTTCGATAATGATGGGTGACTAAATATTTTGTTGTAATTTTTTTTTTAAAAAGGAATAAATTGTTTACAAAAACGTTTTTTTAATGTTTACGGTGAAATCATAAGCACGATAAATTGTGATTACTAGGTACTTCTAAAATTGTGAGTATTGATGTGTGACCAAAAATATAAATGTGTTGATGTTATTGTTTTATATCAGATACTCAAATGGTTTCAATGTCTTAATATGTAGAGATTACTTCAAACTTATTTTTGATATCAAGATATTTGGCGATTTTATCACTATTATCAACAAAATTTATTTTACATGCTATTCAATCCAAGATCTTGTAATAACGAATTTCATTTATTGGTTTGGTTGGTTGGGCTAATTTCATAAATTAAACCTTATCTCAAATTGATCTATATTCCCATCTTGCACCACAGAGATATCTGTTTATCTATTCCCTATTGTAATCACATTCCCTTATGATAAGTATGGTGAAATTATGATAAAGAGGAAAACAAAATTCCATTGGATTCACCCTTTATGAAAGAAAAAAGGGAAGAGCGATAAATATTCTTCAAATATGTTCCTAAAAGTCATTGGGAATTTTCTAGTTCTAGATAAGAATGTTTGGGATACTTAACCTGGTCCTAGATATTTTATAATATTTGCTTTCCCTATCTACTCCCTTTCCTCCCGCACACATCATGAATATTTCCGACTTCCCGAAACATATCTATGATAGACCTCATGCTCTAGAGATTCAATATTCTAGAAATGAAATATGTCATTCGATGAGACTACTAATTACAAATGCTTGAAAAAGATCTATTGCTATTTCCGAGGGAAATTTTACACTGAAAACGTCTATAGCATTTTAACAACTATGAGTTTTCTTTTCTATTTTTTTTTTGAAAATAAAAATTATTATTGAATATTTTTAAGATGTATACTCAATTATTTATTCATTTTTTTTTTTAGTAATAGATGGATTTTTTTTCTGTTCCCATTCAAATTTTGTAACTACGGGAATAAGTATAAAATCAATTACAATTTTGGTAACTATGGTAATAAGTATAAAAATAAGTTAATTTAGTGCATACATGGGTGGCTGCCTGGGTGAACAAATAATGGAATCAAGAACTACTGGAATGGTAATTTGAGCAAGAAGATGTTGTCATTTACCCACTCTCAACACTAGGGTACAAAAATTCTGAAGATGAGGTCAAAATCTATTCCCCCCCATAAAATTATGTATCAAAACCAACACCCATGAGAATAAAATTTGCAGTGAGACCCCAGATGTGGAATAATAATCCCAAGGGTGAAATAATAATCCCAACCATCATCTTAAAAACAATGACAAACACCATGCTTGCCTAGTAACTACTGCAGGGTTGCAATTTTGTTTGCGGGCGAAAGGACTGAAGTTGGAGAAGAAGTACAACACTGACCATTCCGACCCACAACAGAGAGTTTTAGGAATTTAATGAATATTGGTAAGTAGGTATGGGCATACATTTACTCCGTCAATATTTCCCACACTCCACAACACCTGCAAGTTCAGGAAAACAATTATTTTGTATAATTGCCCATCCTATGTATTAATTATTTTCCCTGTCATGTATTAATGTCAAATTTTGGTTCAAATAAATATGAATGTAAAGAGTCATTTGTGGGGTTGAGCAAGAGAGAGGGTGAAAGTATGTGAGGTAGTGAGGAGAAAATCATGGAGGAAATATTGGTGGGCGCGTGAAAACCAGTTTTACGGAGTTTTACAGACATTTACTTCGCAACCCCAGTGATGTGTAAATTGCAGTAAGTCTTTTGTGTTTTCACTTGGAGTTGCAGCCTCCATTTATCACATGAATGTATTTTCCTATGTTTTGAAATATAATACAAAGTATGTTATGTTGCGATGTGGTTTTAAACCTTCATGAGTAAATTTACCACAACCTTTTTGTTTCTACTCTATTTTGCTGTGAGTTATTTCCTGTGTATTATTTAAGCCTCTGTGTAGTTGCGATATCCTTGCTGCAACATAAGACTTACCTTGCCGCAACTAAATTCTGAGCCAAACTCCTCTCCTTTACCTTGTGATTTTTTTTTTTTAATTTTTTTTTTAATTTTTTTTTTTTTTTTTCTTTGACATGGTATCAAAGCGGGTTAAACTCTGTTAGTGTAAAAAAAAGTCTTTTGAGGGCAGATTGTTTTTTTTAGCATATTTACTAGTAGGTAGAAAGTTTTTTTTTCTCACTTAGAAATGGCAACATCAAGAAAAATCTTGACTAATCCTCAAATACCTCAATTTAATGGAAAAAAATTATGATTATTGGGCTATTACAATAAAGGCCTTGTTTTCTTCTCAAGACATTTGGGGTTTGGTGGAGAATGGTTTTCAAGAACCAACACATGTAGCAACATAGAATGCATTGTCTCAAGCAGAAAGGGATCTTTTGAGGGACAACAAGAAGAAGGATGCAAAAGCCCTCTTCTACATTTTCCAAGCAGTTCAAGAAAGTATTTTCCTAAGGGTTGTAGCAACAACGAAGTCCAGCCAAGCATGGGACACTGTCCAGAAAACCTACCAAGGCATGGAAAAAGTCAAGACAACAAAACTGTAAATGTTGAGAAGAGATTTTGAAACACTTTGTATGAAAGAGTCTAAGAATTTAGACTCGTTTTTTACACATGTAATTGGGCTAGTTACTAAAACCAGGTCTCATGGTGAGACACTTGAGGAAAGGAGAATAGTGGAGAATGTTTTGAGAAGTCTGCCAGCAAGGTTTGATGTCATTGTTGTGGCCATAGAAGAGACAAAGGATCTCTCACAGTTCTCAGTAGATAAGCTTCATGCATCACTGATTTCTCATGAACATAGTCTGAATAATGTAAAAAGCTCCTCATTGGAGCATGCCTTCAAGACACAAGTTTCATTTGGTCAAGGTTGAGGCAGAGGAAGATCATATGCTATAGGAAGAGGAAGAAGCCCACATAGAGTTGGAAGAAGTAGCCCTTCAAGCTCAAGTGCAAGGGGAAACATTCAAAATCCAAGTCAAGGCCTAAGCCAAAATCAAGCACAAGGTGAGGGGTATGATAAATCTCAATTCCAATGTCATTACTCTAAGAAGTATGGTCATTATGCAAATGAATGTAGAAAGAAGAAATATGACATTAGTAACAAACCAAGTGTAAATTTCACAAAAGAAAATCAGAACCATGATAGCATGTTTTTATCTTGTAATGAAGCACAAGAAAAGCAAAGTGATATATGGTATCTAGATTCAAGTTGTTGAAACAACATGTCAGGGAACATAGAAATGTTTTCGAATCTAGATGAAAGTGTGAAATCTGAAGTGACATTAGGGACTGATAGTAAAGTCTATGTCATGGGATAGGAAGAGTTAACATCCTAACAAAGAAGGGGGAGAAGAAGTAGATCTCAGATGTTTACTTTGTCCTCGGTCTGAAGCATAACCTCATAAGCATTGGACAACTCATGCGAAAGGCCTACAATGTCTTCTTCAAAAATGATGTGTGCACAATTTTGGATAGGCCTCCAAGCAGAAAATTGATTGCAAAGGTTCAGATGACAAAAAATAGAATATTCCCCTAAAGATAAGATCATATTTGAAAGAAGAAGGTGCAAAAGCACAACTATCAATGAATTTGCAAGAGGATGAAAGAAAATATGCAGCTGTCACACGAGTAAACTATCAAGCAGAGGTCAAAGATGAAAACTAGTTATGGCATTTGAGATTTGGACATCTCAACTTTGGAGGTTTGAATTTGCTACATAAAAAAGGCATGGTGTTGTTGGGAAAAGTATCCAATACGGAATGACCCTATCCCACTCTAAGGGTGATAGTACCTCAGCAACAACTGAATGCAAAGCTATTTAAGATTACTTCTTTATGAGATGAGAGAGAGAAGAGAAAAGGGATCCACTAACCGTTATCTTCCGCTAATGGTTGATCCAACCTTCCCTCTTTGCTGCTTGCTCCTAGCTCCTTGCTCTTTCACCGGCCCAGCTACACAAAGATCTTGCAAAAGCACAAGAAAAGGAAACTACAAGAAGCATACATCCATAACTGATTTAAGGATTAGAATAAATCAAATATACAAGCATCAATACGCCACAAAGATACATGCATATAGAAGAACCTCAAATACTTTATTAAGGGAAGAAGTAAAGTTCTGAGAGTGTTACAACCATAATAGGCCCAATCCAGCAACACCTCCAGCAGAAAGAAATCTCCTCTTCACCTCCTTCAAAGCAATCACCCAATAGTTCTATACACAAACCAACAGCACTTCCTTACTTGCACAAAATTCCAGCCTCCTTAGACCTCATGAGAGAGCTCTATATATAGGAGATTTGGAGAAAGGATGAGTCAGCTTGAGACTGACATGAAGCTGACTAGTGTCCTCTCCCACTTCAGTTAAACTTCAGTTCTTGAGTCCACTTGGAGATTCTTGCTTCCACTTGGAGATCAAGACCCTCTTACTCATCACAAGGCGAATTCCTTGACCCAAGTGTCAGTTTGGAAGCTTCCTGGGCAATTGACACCTTGTAGAATGACTGTGCCACTTGGCCAATCTCGCCCAGCGTAGGTAGCCTTCATTAGATTTGACATTCAGCGCAGGTACAGAGTGGAGCATTTGACATTCAGCGCAGATGCTCAGTGGAGTAGCTGACATGATCCAGAAATAGCTTGTTTTTGAGTGTTTTCAGGTGGAGAACTGATTTTTAGTGCTGTGGTTTGCTGACCTTGTTCCTCTAGGGGTAGGAACAACATGTTTAGGGACTTTGGATCCCTTAGATTATTGACATTTCATGCTTCATGCTGTTAGGCACAACAATGTCTATAACAGTTGCCCCCTAAAGTATGAGGTCGTTTATCAGGTGAAATGCTTTATCAGGAGGATTCGAAGTTCATTCAATCGCTGAGAGGTGCCCTGTAATAAAATACAATACAATACATTATTTTTCATTCTGCTTTCATGATCTAGCTGAGGTGGGCATTCTCATGCTCAGCTTTATAAATTCATTTTGGTACATAGAACAGACGATCGTCTGGTGATAGACTGATAATTCTCTGCTGAAATTATCATCCTTTGAGTAGGATGATCATCTGCTGCAATGATGTACATAACAAATGTCTTTATATCCTGAATATATATCGCAGCCCGGATATGAAACTAGATCTGGGGTCTTCAAACTCGTTCGATCTTCACTCTAAGTACAAGTCGATCCATGTGAGAATTGCGTTGAAGTCGAACATGGAAAGACATCGCTTGATTACCGGTCAATAATGTAAACTGTTAACAAGCACGAGAGGAATCACAAATAATGACAATGACCCTCAAGGTACTGCAGTACAATTCACGTGGTGTGAATAAAGGACTTGACGTCGAAAACCACGCAAAATCTTCTGGTCGAAGGTCATTGATGTATACCTGTCGCCGGAAGTGAGAAACTTGCCATTGAGGCATGCAAGCTTCAAAGTACTGGGGGGGTGTTCCTAGATCAACTTCTTGGATAATGAGCTGAAGTCAACAAGAAGTGATCCATCAAAGGAGGGCCTTAATGAATCCCACATCAGTGACACGGAATGGAGTTAATGATTTTAGTGGAGGTGAAAACAATCTGTGAAATACGATTCAGGGTGGCGATCATGGGTGGATGAAGGATAATGTATGGCAGTGGATGGGATACGGTTGACTCTTTCTGAACAACATCTCTCGAACATATAACGACACTGATGTGATGGATCGGTAGCATTACCCCAAATGTGGATGGTTTGGCGAGGACCATGGTGATGAGACCGGTGAATGAAACAACCCAACCCGATGTGATACGGAGGACAAAGTGTCATGTTCAAGAGCGACTTGCTACCATTAAAGCTTTGAGGTTCTCCCAATTTTTCCCCAGTCATTTCTGACCAGTACCTCTTTATTTTTGTCAAGCTTGAGGAGGATAACATATGCTTGTTCTATGACCTGCCCTTCGGGCAAGCCCATCGCTATGTTTTAACGAGCCTAGCGATAGGGAAACTCGTTCTCGTCTAAAGACAAGTTTGTCGCTATTTAATCATTTTAACGAGTCTAATGACAAGGAAAACTTGGTCCTTTTCATTTTTAGAGAGTTTGAAAAGGTACAGAAAGTTAACTCCAAAATTCCTTTTTCGTCATCTAATCCCTTAAGTCCGAAAGTATAAAACAATACAGAAGGGATGAGTTTTCGATAATTTTAACGAGCCGAATAAAACAAGCGCTCGACCTTTTTGTGCAATAATCCCTCAAGTCCAAAAAGATTAAAATCTAGAGGAGGGATAGCTCTTCCGGTCACTTTAACGAGCTGGAAGGCCAAAACTTGGCAAACTTTTCATATTTTACGAGTCAGGAGAAAAGAGCTCAAAGAAGACTCGTCTTTTGAGGAACGAGTGATAAACAGGGATAGCAGCAGATTCCAGGTACAAGTTGGAATTTTCCAATCACGGCAGTGTCACAAGGATGGCTAGGTGAAATCACTCTTTGCAGCTGTTCCTCAAAATAGGTAAACAATCATATGGAGGTGAAAGATTGGCCAAATGGAATGTAGGTGGCAGGTGCAAACACAACCAAGGCTTTTTATGGCTAATAAATTTACGATCACAATGGTTATTTACCGGTACTGGGTTCATTTTTTAAAGAGCTTGAATGCGCCAAAACACTGCTCAAAAGCTTATGTTTATTTTTTAACGAGCATGAACTATGACGCTAAAACTGCTCGGATCTCGCTTTTCTATTTTTTAACGAGCATAAATTCCGCGGTAAAACTGCTCGATAATACCAGTCATAAGATAAGAAATGTCTCCTGTGAGATAGCTATTTTTTATGGAGCTTTATCTCATGAAGCTATGCTCCTCATATCCTTTCTTTATGCAAGTTTGGAAACGGCTAATCCTACGAGTTTAAAGGGTTAGACCTACAGGTTTAAAGGGAGGACCTAAAAATTTAAAAAATAAATAGTCGTCCATTGCTTGCACTCCAAAAGGTTGCATGCCCCCAGGTGTAAGGTATAATTTCAAGGCTGCCCCTACTTATCCGATAAAACATTTGTTTTAAAGGGTGAGGCTTGCCTCTTTCTGGTTACCCAAAGATTGTTTTGTTAACACCATCAAACGAAAACATTTCCTCAGCACTGTCTACCGAAGTAGACAATGGTGAATGACCTTTGTCAAACAAGTAACCTTAACAAAGGAATCCTGTTCTAGAACAACCCCTCTTCCTTCCACGGACGGGGTACGGACTAGTCATATTCTTTCGCGGAAATTCTACCTTATACCCAAGGTTTCCTCTGCCCAAAGCAGACCAGGATGCATGCCCCCTGGGTTCCAGTCCCATCTTTCCAAATCACTCGCACTCATCGGGAAGGAGGACTGGGGGTGGAGACATTTCTTGATTGAATAGACCATTCAGGGTTGGTATGTGACTATTTGCGATGCGTGATCCCGGAAATGAAAGTTGGTCTACGAGCTTGACCATTCTTCCTTCGTGTGGAAAACACATTACTCTAAAGAGTGAGGAGACTATAGCTCCCATGCAATATATATAGTCTCGTCCAAGGAGTAGGTTATAATCCAAGGGTCCTTGAACAACCATCACGTTCATTTGAATGGTCTTCCCTTTCAATGTAACATGTACATTGGGGAGGATCCCTAATGGTCGACTGGTTCCTTTATCAAAACCCGAGAGATTTCTTATCTCAGGTAAAAGCTCCGGGGAACCCAGTGCTTTCCAAGCAATAGAGGAAAGGATACTCACAGATGCCCCTTCATCAATGATAGTTCCAGCCATTACCATTCTGTAAATTTGGACTATGATTCTGAATGGTATACTGGCTGGTAACCGGGGTCTGCCTAGTTGGTTCCAATCAAAGGACACAACCAGGTTGCTTGGTGGTGGGACCGAATACACGGCCGGATATGACCCTGATGATGTTCCTTCCTGCGATAAAGGAATGGGCGCATTGCCCTGATGCTCATCAGAGTCGGTGTTGATGAAAAGAATCTGGATGGTGTCATCCTTATTCTCTTCAGTGAGGGTGTCATTTGAAGATGAATCTTCAATGACGGTGTCATTTGAAGATGAAACCTCTGAAGGCGGAACCGGGTCAACTGCCATTTCGACCTTTAGACTTTCATCTGGTCTGGATTCAATAGGTTCATTTTCAATGACTGACGCTTCAGCTGACCACTTGAGTGGGCCAGCTGTATTTTCAACCAACGAAGGACTCGGCACGAGTTTTTTGTATCCAGGAGGAAGTCTCATCGGTGAAACCGGGCAAGCTTCCAAAACTCTCTTCGCTTCGTCTAAGAAGGGACAACGATGGATGGCGTGACCGCCTTCACACAGTCTGCAGGGGGATCTTACTCCCCCTCTTTGTCTTGAACCTTCACTTTCGCTGGTTGACGGTAAGCACTCAACCTGACTATCAGAGGTTGACGCTCCCGAATTGTGCAACCGAGGGGACTAGTCCCTTAGTATCCGGGGAATACAGGGACAATCTCTATGGAAGTGGTCTCCTCTACATATGAAACATGGCGATTTAGGCCCGGTTTGTGCTGTGTGTGGATTTTTGTCAGATGTCTTTTGCTTGCCCCCAGTTGCCTTAGGCTCCTTCTTCTTTCTCTCTCTCTTCTTCTTCTCCTTCTTCTCCATGGGAGCTTGGCTTTTGCCAGCCCCACCTTGCGAAGATGAAGGATTGGAGGAAGAGTTATAGGAATTTGAAGGCTGGTGGGCAGCTCTTGACTGGTCTAACTGTTGACTCGACTGCTCAGGAACCATGGTGGTCTGAACTACATTAGTTGAGAATAGCCAAATAGGCAGGCCAATTGTCAGCCCTAGAAGCGACAATGTGGCCATGTGGGGCGCACCAACTTCTCCCCAAGAGGAGAACGGACTAGGATTTCCATCATGTGGAATTCCTTGGTTCGGGCGTTCCATGTTCTCAACTTAAGATCAACGCGGGAATAGGAGGTGATTATGTTCCGATTTAAAATAAATTTTATAACAACGCTTAGACACAACTTGCTTTTTCACTTTTTAAGAGTCGAGAAAAAACTAAAGATGACTCTAGTCTCCTTCGATGTTTTAACGAGCCCGAAGTGACAAATGCTCGGATGGACTTTTTCAGTTATAGAGTTTGAAAAAGGCCAAAAGAAACTGCTCTAGAGTTCTAGGCAGAGGGTGTGCCAAACTTTTCGCAAAACCACAGAATAGGTTTTACGGTACGGGTGGTCGATCTTCGTGAATGTTGTGTTCACTGCATTGCGATCAGTAGGGCGGCCGACACGGTTTCCTATTGGATAAAGGCTTTGTTCCTATAGGGGTTTCCCAATATATATGCGACGGTACGTGGGAGCACAAGTCCGTATTGATACTTATCGCTTCACCGTGGAGGAATCACCCAACCACTCAATGCTAAGATATCACGTTTAACGACGCCGGAACACGTCTCTAGCTTAGACCTCTATGTGTTTGCGTTATGTTTCAATGCGTTGTTATGTAAATTCAATTTATTTTAAGGTTGATATTGTTTAGCAGTTTGCCTTTATGGATCACCACGAGATGTATGATAACACTCCTAAATGCAGTCTAAGATGATAAGCAAGCTTTTCAATCTTTCAACTTTGAAAATCTTAACTACTGAGGGAAAAGAAAGATAACATATTTTCACACAGATCATAGAGCACACACTAATGCACTTTTTCCTAAATCAACATGCAAGTTGTCATAATGCACATGCACAATGCAAGTATTTCTTTTCTCTTTCTTAATGTTGGTGCAATACAAAAAGAAAGCTGTTGTATAACTTTGAATTCAATTTCAAGTGAAAGCAAACAAGCTTGTCCAAAATCAAAAGACACCTTAAGATTTACTTGTTTCGACACTAGAAATATATAAACTCAAACCAAATGATGAAAGCAAAAGCTCAATCAGCTACGAACAGCAAATAAACTAACTCTTATGATCAAAACGACACTTTATCACAAGTCTAGATCTAAGAGGCCACAGCAAGACTAGCTCACTTTCGTTATGGGAAACTGTAAATGTATAAGAAATACACAAAGAACAAACACAGTTTCTTTATACAACCGAGGCGGAATAGTGACAAGGAAAGTTGGTTTCAGATAGGCACATTGACTGGTAACAAACAGCAAAAACAAGAGTGAAAACAAGGCAAGAAACAGCAGGAAACCCCAGTAGCACAAGGCATGACTGGTCCAGCGCAGGTGGAACACTGCCTGTTTGACCTTCAGCGCAGGTAGCCCCTTCGGGAACTACGCTGAAATGCAAATAGCCTTTGTACAGCCTGCACTGAAGAACGAAACTTTCGTTTCTGGTGGTTTCCGGGTCACAGATTGCTCAAAAATTCACAGTTTTTGCTCAAATCAGAAGCTATCAATCAAGGACACACTAAGGGATGACAAGGAGGATGAAAAGCTATCACTAAGAGCTTATTAGAGTCCTTGTGGATCAGATCTTCAAATCATAAACTTGCCCAGAAACTAAGATAGAGTAGCTGCCCTCTACTTTGTATTTGAAGGATTCAAACACAGTTCGATTCGGTACTCCCTTTGTTTATGAAATGAATAGCAAAAACACAATCAACAAGATACGATCCCCAGTGGAGTCGCCAATTTGTTGTTGGGAAAAGTATCCAATACGGAATGACCCTATCCCACTCTAAGGGTGATAGTACCTCAGCAACAACTGAATGCAAAGCTATTCAAGATTACTTCTTTATGAGATGAGAGAGAGAAGAGAAAAGGGATCCACTAACCGTTATCTTCCGCTAATGGTTGATCCAACCTTCCCTCTTTGCTGCTTGCTCCTAGCTCCTTGCTCTTTCACAGGCCCAGCTACACAAAGATCCTGCAAAAGCACAAGAAAAGGAAACTACAAGAAGCATACATCCATAACTGATTTAAGGATTAGAATAAATCAAATATACAAGCATCAATACGCCACAAAGATACATGCATATAGAAGAACCTCAAATACTTTATTAATGGAAGAAGTAAAGTTCTGAGAGTGTTACAACCATAATAGGCCCAATCCAGCAACACCTCCCAGCAGAAAGAAATCTCCTCTTCACCTCCTTCAAAGCAATCACCCAATAGTTCTATACACAAACCAACAGCACTTCCTTACTTGCACAAAATTCCAGCCTCCTTAGACCTCATGAGAGAGCTCTATATATAGGAGATTTGGAGAAAGGATGAGTCAGCTTGAGACTGACATGAAGCTGACTAGTGTCCTCTCCCACTTCAGTTAAACTTTAGTTCTTGAGTCCACTTGGAGATTCTTGCTTCCACTTGGAGATCAAGACCCTCTTACTCATCACAAGGCGAATTCCTTGACCCAAGTGTCAGTTTGGAAGCTTCCTGGGCAATTGACACCTTGCAGAATGACTGTGCCACTTGGCCAATCTCGCCCAGCGCAGGTAGCCTTCATTAGATTTGACATTCAGCGCAGGTACAGAGTGGAGCATTTGACATTCAGCGCAGATGCTCAGTGGAGCAGCTGACATGATCCAGAAATAGCTTGTTTTTGAGTGTTTTCAGGTGGAGAACTGATTTTTAGTGTTGTGGTTTGCTGACCTTGTTCCTCTAGGGGTAGGAACAACATGTTTAGGGACTTTGGATCCCTTAGATTATTGACATTTCATGCTTCATGCTGTTAGGCACAAAAATGTCTATAACACATGGTGAAGGGATTACCACTCATATAAAATCCAGATAGCCTATGTGAAGGATGTAACTTGGGCAAGCAACATAGAGGGACATTTCCAGCAGGAAAGTCAATAAGGGCAAAAGAACCCTTAGAGATTGTCCACTTAGAATTATGTGGACCAATGCAGATGTTAGGGGATTTTTTATGTCTAAAATGGGCCTCCTAAGGAAATTATAAAATAATAGTGGAAATAATAAAATAAGATTAGATTACATCATCAAATTTTAGAGGGAAGAAAGACAAAACTATTTTTTCAACTCGTATTTTCAACTTATCTCCATATGGGTTTACTCAAATTTTGAGTTGAAACACTCGTTGGATGCATAGTTTCATTCCCCATCCAAGGAGTACCCATGTTACATACTTTCGATGCACTCTTCTACACGAAAAATGAGAAATACATGAAAAACGTGATTGCAATCACATTTTTCATGTATTTCTCATTTTTCATTTAGTAGGGTCCATCGAAAATATGCAACATGGGTACTCCTCGAATGAGGAATTAAATTTTTCATCCAACGAGTACTCCCACTTGAAATTTGAGTAAAAGCTTAGGGAGATAAGTTGAAAATATGAGTTGAAAAAGTAGTTTTATTATTTTCTTATTTTTTAATCTTTGTACTTTTTGACTCCAAAAATGGTGAATAATCTCCCATGGTTGATATCATCACCTTGAATCCTATTGGTTCTTATAAAGTTTATTTTGGTTGTACATTTTTCTTAGGAGGCCCATTTTAGACCTCAAAATTCCCCTAATGCACCATCAATTGGTGGCAGCCACTATTTATTGACCTTCATAGATGACTACAGAAGGAAGACATGGGTTTATCTCCTAAAATAGAAAAGTGAATTGTTTGAGTGACTTCGCCAATACAAGGCTCCTGTTGAGAACCAAAGTGGACAATACATCAAATTGCTCAGGACTGATAGAGGTTGCAAATACATCTCAAATGATTTCCTTCAGTTTTGTAAGGAAATTGGAATAAACAAGAAATTTACAACAAGATATACACCTCAGAAAAATGGTGTGGCAGAAAGGAAGAACATGACCATTATGGAAATGGCAAGGAGTATTTTGAAGGCAAAGAATTTGCCAAATTATTATTCGGCTGAAGTTTTCGCATGTGCAACATATATATTGAATAGATGTCCAACCAAAATCATCCAGAACATATTTCATGAAGAGGCATGGAGTGGAAGAAAGCATAGTGTGACTCACATGAGAGTTTCTGGTTGTGTGGCATATGCACATGTCCCAAACGAGTTGAGGAAGAAGTTGGATAGCAAGGGGGAGAAATGTATATTTGTTGGATACAGTGATGAATCTAAGGCATACAATCTCTACAATCTATCAACCAAGAAGGTCATAATCAACAGAGATGTGCAGTTAATAAAAGAGGAAGCATGGGATGGAAGTTTAGAGAAGACAGTCAATTTGAAATCTTGTATACCACATGAGGACAAAGAGGAATTGATAGCAACAAAATTCCTCCACAATGACTCCCTCTACTCCTATTCAACTGTAATAAAGTAGGCAAAAAGTAACACCATCAACAAATAATAGGATAACGCCACACAATCAAGAAAGTGCTTCTCCAAGCAAGCCACAAAGAGAAACACCAAGTGACATGTCAAGCCCATCTTCAACAAGCACAAGAAGACCAAAATTTATAAATTTAAATGAAATGTATGAGCAAGATGAGGTTGATAGCAGCGTTAGTCTGAATTCTTTATTTTCATTATTTTGTCATGTAGACGACCCAATCCATTTTGAAAATGCATTCAATGAAGAAAAACGGGTTGCAGCAATTGAGGAAGAAATAGAAGCAATAGAAAAGAATGACACATGTCACTTAGTGAACCTTCTGCAAGGAAAATATGTCATTGGAGTGAAGTGGGTCTATAAGACCAAGAGAAATGTTGAGGGAAAGATTGAAAGGCACAAAGCAAGGCTAGTTGTCAAACGATACAAGCAGCATCATGGAAGAGATTATTCAGAGATTTTTATGCCAGTTGCAATCATGGAGATAGTGCATATAGTTGTGGCGATTTTCATGCAACCTAAATGGAAATTGTATCAAATGGATGTAAAATCAGTGTTCTTGAATGGAGTGATGAAAGAGGAAGTGTACATTGCGCAACCACCTTTTTATGAGGTAGAAGGCCAAGAAGGAAAGGTGTCTCAGTTGAGGAAATCTTTTTATGGGATGAAGAAAGCACCGCGTGCATGGTATAGAAGGATAAATGCTTACTTTTTGGGCAATAGTTTTGACAAATGTGACAGTGATCCTACTCTCTACATAAAAGAGAGTGATGGTAATATTCTCATTTTTGTCTTATGTGTAAACGATTTGATTTTTATAGGTAGTCATGATTTCCTCATCGCTAATTTCAAAGAAGTCGTGAAAATTGAATTTGAAGTGACTGACTTGGGGTTGTTAAGGTAATTTTTGGGCATAGAATTAAAGAAAATAGAAAATGGCATTTTTATCTCTCAAGCAAAGTATGTAGCAAACATTTTGGAGAGGTTTAAGATGCAAAACAACAAGCCCACACCAACTCCAAATGTCATGGGGTTGAATTTGAGAAAAGAAGATTGTAGCAGCAATGTCAATTTGACATTATAAAAAACTATGATAGCTAGCTTGATGTATTTGACCGCCACTAGGCCGAATATAATGTATGCAGTGAATTTGGTGTCAAGGTTCATGGAGACACCCAAGGAAACAGATTCTAAAGTAGTGAAAAGGATTCTAAGATATGTCACCAGGAAAAAACAGTATGGCATTTTGTACGCCGCAACAAATGATTTTAGGCTGGTTGGTTATACTAATAGTGATTGGGTAGGAAGTGTTGATGACAGAAAGATCATGCAAGGATATGTTTTTAATTTTGGTTTTGGAGCCATTTCATGGGCCTCCAAGAAGCATCGAATAGTGTCACTATCAATAGCAGAAGTGGAATATGTTGTTGCAACAGGAGCAATGTGTCAGGCAGTTTGGATGTTGAGGGATCCTCGTCATGACCAAGGGAGAATGACAATTATTTTCTGTGACAACGCATCATCAATTGCATTATCAAAGAATTATGTTTTTCATAAGAGGACCAAGCATATTGATGCTATATATCATTTTATCAGAGAGTTGATTAACAATGATGAAATTTTGCTGCAACACTGCAAGTCATAGGAATGATTTGTTGGTATTTTCACAAAACCATTGGCATGTGAAAGTTTTTCTTATCTCAGAGACTGTTTGGGGATTATCAATGGCAGAAGTTGTGATTGAGGGGGAGTGTTGGAAATAATAATCCCAACCATCGTCTTAAAAAAATGATAAATACCATGCTTGCCCAGTCAACTACTGCAGGGTTGCGATTTTGTTTCCAGGCGAAGTTAGAGCAGAAGTACAATGCTAACCATTCCACAACACAACAAATATTTTAAAGCATTTAATGAATTTTTGTAAATAGGTATGGGCATACATTTACTCCGCCACTATTTCCCACACTCCACGACACCTGCAAGTTCAGAAAAACAATTATTTTGTATAATCGCCCATCTTGTGTATTAATTATTTGATGTCATATATTAATGTCAAATTTTTATGTTGAGATAACTATGAATGTAAAGAGTCATTTGTGAGGTTGAGTGAGAGAGAGGGTGAAAGTATGTGAGGTAGTGAGAAGAAAATCATGGAGGAAATATTGGTGGGCACATGAAAACCAATTTTACGGAGTTTTACAGACATTTACTCCGCAACCCCAGTGATGCCTAAATCATAGTAAGTCTTTTGTGTTTTGACTTGGAGTTGCAACCTCCATTTATCATGCGAATGTATTTTCCTAGGTCTTGAAATATAATACGAAGTATTTTATGTTACGATGTGGTTTTCAACCTTGATGAGTATATTTACCGCAAACTTTTTGTTTCTACTCTGTTTTTTCATGAGTTATTTCCTCTTTATTATTTAAGCTTCTGTGTAGTTGTGATATCCTTGCCGCAACATAAAACTTACCTTCCCACAACTGAATTCTAAGCCAAACTCCTCTCCTCTGCCTTGCGATTTTTTTTTCCTAACACCAGGCAATGGGAGCCTCAAGGACTCGAATGGTTATGGTTGTCCTTATCTTATTTCAAAACAATCCTTCAAATTTTGTAATGTTTAAGAAATTGCTAAAAGAAGGATGGTGCCAAAGCAACTCTGGGAGATGATGGAAGCTCGTACCAAACTTTGGCACCATGACCACTTTGTGGAGGAAAACTCATGGTCTGTTCAATGAAATCTCTAATGTGCCTTTGAAAAATGAAAAAACCTTTGTCATTTCCAGCATCTCATGGTGGAAAGGTTCGGAGTTTGATTTATTGGGATTCCTATAAACTGTTGCTCTCTGTTAACATAATAGGCCATGAAAATATATATATGCACTTTGTTAGATTTCCTGAATTTTCTTTTTATATTTTCTTGTTAGTATGTTATTACATACATAATAATAATTCAAATTAAAAAAATTCATATAATTAAAAGACTGGTTAACATATGAAATGATATTTCATAATATCTATAAATTTATTATTCCAATGACCTTTTCATATTAGTATCTACCTCATTTTTGTCTCCAACCTTAGAGGGTGGGTTAGTGATGGCCGAAAAAATCATATAATTTAAAAAGTTGTTAATATCTAAAAAAATATTTGATCATAGCTATAAATTTATTACTCCAATAGCCTTTCTATACTATTTATGCTGATAGGCATTATATTATGAGGTTCTTGTTGGTGACACTCTTGAGATTCATCGTCCGTCAAATTCCAACAATGTCGTTCACCCCCCATTACTTCTTCCCAAATTTTAGAGTCATACGAGTAATAGAGATATATTTGTGATTTTCCATTTGCTCTGTTTTTTCTGCGAGGCCATGGAGGGCTTGTTTGAAAGCTTCGACTTATCTTTCTTCCAAGCTATAGTTGTTAATGGGAAGATAAATGCCCAACCACCTATGTGATTCTTTCAGATGGTGGAATAACCTATCAACTTGTTTATTCGTGAATGTGGATTTTGTTTCTAAATTTTCCATTAGCTCCATTATTTCCCATGCTTCGGAGGAGGCTTTTATACAGTCATAAGTAGTAGGTGATCGATCATATGCTTGAGAGAATCCAAACAATGCGATGATAATAGTGAGCCTCGTGGCTATAATAATCTTTGAAAATCTCTTCCCCATGTTGAAATCTATTTCGACCAATAGTTTTCTCCCAAATCAAATTGCAAACGCATCTACAAATCTCAAGTCCAAGGTGGTTTTTTTTTCAAGAAAGGAAATTAGTTCCTTTCAATTCGTGCCATCATATTCCCCTTCTTTAGCCATGCCTTCATCTTTTGGATGGTTTTTTGATTCACTATCCACCCTCCTGGCCTATTTTCCTCCAATATGTGCATCAAATCCTTCAAGTATTTCATGAACTCTTTAGGAATTGTAGGCCCTTCGACTTAACTATTGTTGTACAGATTATAGAGCATTGAAAACTCATGAGAAGCCCAACCCATGAGAAGCCTCCACATGTAGCTATTAGAGAAAATCATCTCTGAAATATAGAATGGTACGCAGGAGCCTGTACATCCAGAATTTATGCACAAATATGAACAAATTCTGATTCAAAAAAATCAGCCTCTTCATTGAATTTATGTCCCAATGTATGAATTTTTCTTGCAACTCCAACATAACTCTTTTCTAGAAATCCTCCACATGAAAATATACCATGACACATAAACCCCTCTTATCCATACGTTTTGGGTATTATATAATGGTTGTGATCCATATCCAATAGCTAATAGCCACCCAAATAAAATAAAACTCCATTGCAGGACTAGAGAAATTAGTTGTGCACCATCAAACTTGTTGTTCTCAGGTATGTACTTGTTTTTTGTCGCTGGCACAAGAGAAAAGGGAAAGCAAAGAATGATGAGGAAACTAGTTGAAGAAATCATAACTGAGTGGTAAATGATGTACTGAGGCTGGAAGGTTTGTGCCATGATATATGAATACACTGGCTGCTCTTCAAATGCTTCTAATAAAACCAGCAAGTTAGGGCTCCAATACTTCACCTTGGATGACAGCACAAGAATTCTCTGAGCCACGACCTCCTGGATGCTCTCACTAGCCAAAGATGCACAACTTAGAATAAGAAAAAGGAGAAATATCGAAATGAGCATTAATATATTCGATGCTAGTAACCAAACTGTCGAGTAATTCAAACAAAATCCCTGGTGATAGATCATGTTCTTTATGATTATGATATATGTTTCGTAAGAGATGTGAATGAGCCAAACCATGGAAATGATAGCCATCGAGAAAATGTCACTTCACAGGTTCCATTGGAATGACTGAGCGATGCCTGGAAACAAGATTATGATGAATATGCAAATGATGACCCTTTCGCCAAGAATCAATAGTTGGCTATTGTGAATAATTTTAAATAGGAGGTTCATAACTTGTTAGTTGAGCCCCTATGCATGTGAAATTATCATGACAGGGTGGTAGAGAAATCCCAACAAGTGAAGATTAAGAGCTATTAAGAACATTTTTTTCCCTTGGGCATTGCATGATATTAGCTTTTATTGGTAGAAGCACAACACCTTTATGAAATTCGTAATTTCCACCCTAGGGATCCTAGTTACTGGGTTGTAACATTTACTAATACCTGCGGGTTTTGGTGTAACGGAAAACCTCCACATGGTATTAGAGCCCATAGGTTGTTATATAAAAGGCACACCAGTACTTTATTTTGCAGGTATTACAACTTGGAGATCGAAGATTGACATGAAAATGGAGTTTCCCAAAGCATCGTTCCTAACATCGTACAACTATCACGAATGGAAGGACCAAATGGCTCGATACCTTCATCAAAAAGGGTTGTACAGGATTACCATGGCTACAGAAGTGGAACCCACTTCAGCCATAGAGAAATCCAAGTACCTCAACTTCATGGATGATTCCCATGGATCCATATGCATGTGCATCTCCCCAGAGTTGCAATTTCATCTATCTGCCTGCAATACTCCCAATGAGATTTGGAGAAAGGTTGAAGAACTCTACGGGAAACAGGATGAGATGAAAGTACATCTGCTCGAAGTGGAGCTGTTGTCATTGGATCCATGGAACTATGACAAAATTCAAGACTTCTTCACCAAATATAATGATCTATTGTTGCAACTCAAGGGTTGTGGAATTAACAAATCCAAGGAGGAGAGTCGACAAGTTCTCTCTATTATATCAGAGCTTGGACACAGGTTCGATTCCCCCAAGTTGCATTTGGGGGGGGGTGTTGGAAGAATCACCGCACCTCTATAGAATCTGTAATTTCCACCCTGGGGATCCTAGTTACTAGTTTGTAACATTTACCAACACCTACAGGTTTTGGTGTAACGGAAAACCTCCACATGGTATCAGAGCTTGGACCCAGGTTCAATTCCCTCGAGTTAGGTTTGAGGTGGGGTGTTAGAAAAATCACTGCACCTCTATAGAATTTGTAATTTCCACCTTGGGGATCCTAGTTACTGATTTATAATGTTTACCAAAACCTACAAGTTTTGGTGTAACGAAAAACCTCCACATGGTATCAGAGCTTGGACCCAGGCTCGATTCCCCCAAGTTGCGTTTGAGGGGGGGTGTCGGAAGATCACCACACCTCTATGGAATCCATATTTTCCACCCTAGGGATCCTAGTTACTAGGTTGTAACATTTACCAATACCTGCGGGTTTTGGTGTAACGGCAAACCTCCATAGCTTCAACTCGTTCAGATGAATTTTATTATTGCAGTTTATTTACCTCACCATTAGGTGAATTTTGACTTGGTGTAACTAGTACAAAATGTGGTATTTGGTGTGATGAAAGCTATTTTCAATTGCAAGATGGTTCACGCTCATTATATTTTTGAATGATTTGGCTCAATTTTTATGCTTGATGTCAAAGCAGAACATGCATAGATGGTTCATGTTGCTTGTATTTTTGAATAATTTGGCTAGACTAGCTTTACATGATATCAAAGCTAAACATGAATCAACTATCACTATTTATGACATCGAATCCAAACATGCTTCGAATATCTAATGAGGTGGTGGGAATCTATAACTTTCTAATGTAAGGACAAACCTTTTCTAGGATAAAATGATGCATCAGAATTTCTTCACTAGAAAAGGTTTTGGACAAAAATAACGTAATGGAATTTCACAGTAGGATTTCATCCTTGAGGATGGAAAAATGGGGTTAGAAGCACATAAATTCAATCCTTGGTCATGATATATGCTGGATTAGGTTACTTTCAAAGATGCATGTATTTACATGTGAGGCATGCCATGTGAGAATCCAAGTCAGATTCCATGGTGCATGTGGTGTTTGTATTGGAGAGTTGAGACTTGAGAGCATGTTGTACTTGTGCTTAGCTTTGATCTTGAAAGTAGGTAAGACAATTGTGTCCTTATATTCTATAAGCATGGGGTGATTAAAGGTCAAGAGAAAATGTTCAATATATATGTCACTTTAGAAAATAGTCTTCCTGATTAATCACATTGTAAGAATTGGGTTGACATTTCGAACGAACTAATGTGGTTCATCCTCAGGACAAACTGTGAAATCAATTGATCTGAGAGAATAAATAACATGTATGCATCATTGTTCAGTGTTAGCCATTTAAAAATAGCCATTGGTGGTGGATCAAGCTTATTAGAGATGATGTAGTGATGAAAGGTCAAGAGAACTTTTTTAATATGTATCTATGCTC
Source organism: Pinus tabuliformis (assembly GCA_031772625.1). Lineage (NCBI taxonomy): Eukaryota > Viridiplantae > Streptophyta > Pinopsida > Pinales > Pinaceae > Pinus > Pinus tabuliformis. The sequence goes on along the minus strand of CM062816.1, from coordinate 1,646,257,495 downwards.
AAGTGATATGATTATGGGGTTGTATTTGATAGCTATTAGGAGCCATGTTCTGCTTGTGTGTATGGATGAAGCTTATCATAGATGGTGGAGTGTTGTACTTCATGAGAATGTTGTACTTTGTATTTTAAATATAGAAAACTTGATGAAGGATTGAATAACATAGAGATGAAAATGAATGCTTTGTTTTGATTGGAAGTTTACAAATTGCTATATATGTATCTATGGTTTAGTATGGGGCTCATTTGTGAAGTTACTTTTCTATAAATGTATCTATTGTTTAGTGTAGATCTAGTTTGTGAAGCACATTTTTTAAGAGATTTATGTTGGAACATAGAACAGGGGTTGGTATCAATTTGGCTAGATAGGCCAAGTAGCAAAGGAAATAATATGTATCTATTTGGCATTGATTTTCCCAATAAAGGGTTTCAAAAGTAAATATTGGATTTCCTATGTTTGTTGTTTGTTTAAACAATAAACATTTATTTGTTTAAAATAGTCAAGGTAATGTGTTAACATTTATTTGTTTAAACTAGTCAAGGTAATGTATTTTTAGTTTTTATTTCCATGATAAATATCTCATAGGGTGTAGATTCTACAATGCACTTTACTCACTTGGAAAGTTCTAATTTACCAATACTTTAGCCTCATTATTCCTCATGCCTTCCACTTCCACATCCTTGTTTCCTCCAATGCTAACTCTGCATTACTCTACATTCATCTACACTTCTATCGGCATGTCTTTGCATCCTTTTGGTGCAAATGCTAGTATATACTTAGTTACTATTGTCAGTTGAGGGCTCCTCATGGCCATGTCAATGTTGTTTTAGAGTGATATTTGGTATTTTGTTTTTTTTTCTTTCTTTTTGAGTTTAGTTATAGATTTTTTTTTTTTTTTTTCTAATTATTTTATCATATTTTATATAAGTATTATGGAATTGGCATTGGTAATGTGATAGTATGTTATTTGCACATATGGAGTCTACACACATTTTATTCTCTTTTATAATTGAATTTTTTGGCATGACAATATGTTACTTACAACATGCAAGAATTAACAAGCTTCATTTCATTAATTTGAATTCAATGCATTTCTCCTCCTATGTAATATTATAAATTGGTAAGGTAATCAAGAGTGAATAAAGTGGGTGATAATAATTCCTAAATTGACCATTTGAAACTCTACTAGCATGTGAGCATCCATATATTTCTTCTCAAAAACACACTTTGTTTGAATAATATTGGTTCTTGTGCATTAATCTATCTTCATCTACATGTGACCATCAATGTAATTCTTGTAATAGGGAAAAGATTGCCCCACCAAAGTATAGCCCTTTCACTATTAGATAAAGTAATCCATTGATATATCCAAGGGACAATAAAGTTGATAAGTATTAATGTGTTAGAATTTGGAAACACCTATCACTTATAAGTTTCATTGTTTTGACCACATGATAAAATGCATTTAACTATATTTCTTATAATTAATATCACGTTATTAATTTTACATAAATATTTTTGTTATTGCCTTTGAAAAACTCTATACTTTGCATTGCACACATTAACCCATTATCCTAAAAATTACAGTCTACTCTCCTTTTACAAGATATCCACCTTTATTCTCTTCGATGTCTCCTTTCCCTACTTCAAGGGTGTGCTAGGTTTAACCATCTTAGATTAGATTGCACAATATACATATATGGGTGAGTGGATTTAAATATAGTCAACATGTTATGTTAGCATCAAATTGGAAATTCAGTGCTCTCATAATTCAAAATATTTTGACCTTAATTGCGATTGGTAGGGGATGATGTCTTTAGACTCAAACTTTTCCCCAATTCCTTATTTATGGATGCAATGTAGCTTTCATTGTTCCCTGTCATCAAAAGATCATCTACATATACCACAAGATATACAACTATTTTGCCAACTTTCTTGACAAATAAAGTTGCATCATCAAGATCAAAATGTTTGAAATTGAGTTTCAGAAGACGCTCAGTTAGTTTTTCATACCAGGCTCACAGTGCTTGTTTGAGGCCATACAAGGACTTCACAAGTTTGCATACTTTATGTTCTTGTCCTTTCATAGCAAATCCTTCAGGCTGGGACATAAAAGCATTCTCTTTTAGATCTCCATTCAAGAAAGTAGTTTTTACATCCATTTTATGGACTTTCCAACCGTTCTGAGCTGCTAGTGCAAAGAGTGTCGGGATGGTAGCCCATTTTGCTGTAGGGGCAAAAGTCTCCTCATAATCGACCCCTTCCTTCTGTGCAAAACCTTTTGCCACAGGCCTAGCTTTGTGCTTGTCAAGTGAGCCATCAGCTTTATACTTGTTCTTGTAGACCCACTTGCAGCCAATTGGTTTAGTTCCTAATGGAGGATCAACCAGCTTCCAAGTGTCGCTCTTTATGAGGGCATCATACTCCTTTTGCATCGCTTCTTTCCATTCATCATGAGAAGCAGCTTCTTTGAAGGAAGTTGGTTCAAAATCTATAGACAAGTTCAATTCACAATCATAAGAAACATCCATATCAACAAGTGAATTAGAGTCATCTACATCACCTCCATTTTGCTGGTTTGTATTCCTGGTTCCTGTCTTTCCAACTTCATTAGGATGAACACTTTCAAGTGTCTTTGTCACCCACTTTGGGGCACCTTTCTGAGATGGTCCAGGCTGCTCCGTTGATTGAGTTAGGACTGAATCAAGATTGAGTATCCCAATTCTATCAATTACATCACTTAAATCATCATCCGTTGTTGGAGTTTCATGCGGGGGAGAGTGTTCTTCAGAAGAAGATTCCACATGTTGATCTAGTATAGGAATCCCCCCTTCAAGATGTGGAATTTGATTATCAAATTCTTGAAATGATTTTTCTTTTGCGAATCTATCCAAGCGATCAAGTTGCCGCTCAACAACATTGTCAGTTTTGGATGATTCAAGAGAAATTACATCTCTAGATACAACAAACTTATTATTTACTTCATCATAGACGCGGTATGCTTTGGAGGTGTTTGAGTACCCCAGGAAGATACACTTACAACTTCTAGCACCAAGTTTGTTTCTATGTACCTTTGGTATCAAGGCATAACAAGTCGAACCAAAGACCCTGAGATGCTTTACCGAAGGAACATGCCCATACCACATTTCATATGGAGTCTTGTTTCTTATAGCATTAGATGGACATCTATTCATTATATATGCAACACATAGAACAACATCAACCCAAAACATTATCTTTACATTTTTCAAGAAGAGCATGGATCGTACCATATTTAAGATTGTCCTATTCATTCTTTTAGCTACACCATTTTGTTGGAGATTATAAGGCACAGTTGTTTGATGTTTGATCCCATGTTGGCGTAGATAGTTTTCAAATTCATTTGATGTGTATTCTTTTCCATTATCAGTGCGAATAGACCAAATATGAGATTTTGCATCATTTTCAATCCATTTATAAAATTCTTGAATGTTTGAAAAGCATCAGATTTGTTCTTCAATAAATAAACCCAACACATTCTGGTGTAGTCATCAATAAATGTCATGATATATTTATTTCCATTTGCAAAAGGAACAGGCATTGAACCGCATAAATATGAATGAATGAGTTCAAGCTTCCTATGTGCTCTTGAATGTGAATCATGAAAAGACTATTTGCTATGCTTTCCTGGAATGCAAGCATCACATTGCTTAAGTTTCCTAGGAATTGTAGGCAAACCAGCAACACCATTTTTCTTCAACAAGTGGAGACTGTCATAGTTCAAATGTCCAAATCTAGCATGCCATAATAAACTTGATGGAAGTGTACCTTCTTCATAATGAGAATCGTATGAGAAATGTTGTGCATGAGCAGAGGTTCCTTGTAGTTTGAGAAGCCTTTCTTCTTCTATTCCCCTCATGAAAAGTGAGTGGTCAGATGCTTTTCTTACCTCAAGCTTGCCATCAAACATATGAATGGAGTGACCTTACTGGCGGATGTAGAACAAGGACAACAAATTTCTCTTGAGCTATGGGAGATATAGAACATGATGCAGAAGAAAGTCTGGAAGACTGTTGGGTCCCTATAATACTAGTGATTACCCCATTACTATTGTAGTTATACCCCTTATTTATATTGTTGTGCCCCTATTACCCCCATATTGTTATTTCTGTGCCCCATAGAATCCCTCTATTGTTATTTTTGTGGCTTTATATTATTATTGTTAGGTCGGCTGGATTATATTGTGACTCCTTAGACTCCTATATATAGAAAGGAGGTTTTGTCATTTGTATCATCCAAGAATTGTTCATTTATGTAATGTAAAGGAGGTTTCCCCCTCGAAGAGGCTGAATTCTAAGGCGTGGATCTCTCTTTTCTATCTTTTTGTGAGCTGGTTTCATAACATTTGGTATCAGAGCTTTGGATTCTAGGGTTTCGCTGCTCCAAACAGGTCATCGTGGCATTTTCGCTATAACTTTTTTTCTGTGACGTTTCAGAAGTCGCAAAAAAAACCCATTTGAGAAGAATTGGCGCTGAACCTTGGGTCCAAATTTCAGAGCTTTTAGCGCGATATTTTCGGAGATATGATCTGAGGAAGTTGGTCTTTTTGCAGACTCCTGAATTACATTCAAAACAGGTGACCTGGGGAAAATCGTCATAACTCTCTCTCTGAGGATCGGATTGAAATTTCGTAAAAAGGTACAGAAAGAGGACGGACTGTAGTTTCTTGTGGGTGAGTTTCAGATTCAAAGGTTGAAACAGTGACTCGTGGCACGTCGTACAAGTTCGCTCTACTGAACCAGTCTAAAAGCAAGTCACTGTGGGAGATTTCACATAACTCTTCCTTGGAGAATCCAATTTGGCTCAGACTTGTGGCATTGGAAAGAGGACGCAGAAGGCTACTACAGATGAAATTTCAGAAATGGATGATCCGAAATTACAGAGATAAATCAGATTCAATATCAGGCTTCTATAAAGTGAAAAAAGGTGTGTAGTTTTTTTTTAAAATTTTTGTGTAAGCTTGGTTTAACAGAATTCAAAGGGCATAGTAAAGCATTATTATCGGTAACTGATGCCCCGAGGAAAGAAAATGCAAACACCTAGTAAGGAACCTGAAAGCTCTAGCATGACTCATGAAGAAGAGGAAGAAATGCTACATGATATATCAAAATTACAAGAACAAGTGCAACAAATGTCACGCTCACAAAAGCTAACAGAAGCTAAGATAAGTGGCGTGGAATCTAAGATAAATGGCGTGGAATCTAAGGTAAATGGCGTGGAATCTAAGATAAAGGGCATGGAAGCTAAGATGGATGGCATGGAAGCTAAGATGGACGGCATGGAAGCTAAGATGGATGGCATGGAAGCTAAGGTGAATGGCATGGACGCTAAAATTGATGGCATGGATGATAAGATGGATGAATTGAAGAAGTTGCTACAAGAAAGGGTCACTAATGGTGAAAAGGTAGTAAAGGAAACTCATGATGAGAACAAAAGAAATGTTAATCATGATTCCATAGACTCTAATGTTGGATCGAAGACTCACCATGTTCCAAAAATCGATATGAGGAAGTTTGATGGCAAGGATCCCGCCACATGGATATTACAGATGGAGCAATTCTTCGATCTCAATAATGTGCAAAACACACAAAAGGTACGTATGGCAACTTTATATTTGGAACCAAATCAGTTTGTATGGTATCAATGGCTTTGTTCTCGTAAACAATTTATCACTTGGGCAATTTTTACGGAAGAATTGATAGCACATTATGAGGATACAAAAAGCAACACTTTTTTTAGCCAATTGATAAGTCTCAAACAAAAGGGTTCAATAATGGAGCACATTGAGGAGTTCCAAAAATTGAACATAAGGGTAAAAGATATTCCAGAGGAGCATAGGATTGATGTGTTCATAGGGTCTTTAAAGGATAATATCCAACATGATGTGCGCCTTTGGGAACCTGATTCATTAGAGAAGGCATTCAGGTTAGCAAGAAAAATGGAAAGCAAAATTATGGCAACTAGGAAGCATACCACTCACAACTATAAAGACGGAAGTGTTGTTGCCCATAGTCTTCCACAACCTACAAGGTTGACACCACAACAATTGGAAGAAAAAAGAGCAAAAGGGCTTTGTTACAATTGTGATAGCAAATACACAAAAGGTCATAAGTGTGCTGAGAAGAAATTATTCTACATAGATTGTGAAGAGGAAGAAGAAAAGGAGCAAGAAAGGTCAAAAGAAGAGGATATATTCCAGGAACAAAGCCTAGATGAAGAACAAATAAATCCGACCATATCTTGTAATGCATTGGCGGGAATTACCACTCCTCAAACCATCAAGATAGAAGGACAAATCAAGAAGAAAAAGGTAATAGTGTTGATTGATTCAGGAAGCACCCACAATTTTATTCATTGTAGGGTAGCAAAAGAATTGAATTGCTTCCTATATCCAGCACCAGAGTGTCAAGTGATGATTGCAAATGGAGGAACAATAAATTGCTCTGGAAAGTGCCATAATATCAAGCTATCCATGGGAGAATATGTATTGACTAGCCCAATGCTTTCCATTCCAATGGGAGGTGCTGATGTTGTACTAGGAGTCCAATGGCTACAATCCTTGGGTACAATAGCTTTTAATTTTCAAGAACTTTTCATCAAATTTTCTTCGGAAGGAAAGGAAGTTGAATTAAGGGGTATTGCAGGGAAACCAGGAAAGATAATCAGCTCTAATGGTATGACAAAGCTTCTAAAAAAGGAGCAAAGAGGTGTAATTGCACAATTATGTTCGCTAGATGTTTCCACATTGGAATCATCTATTTCTCCAGATCTCCAAAAAGTCTTGGACAATCATTCCAAGGTATTTGAGACTCCCAAAGGTCTCCCACCTATGCGTGATCATGATCATGCTATTCATCTGATTCCAGGAAGTGTTCCTCCAAACATCAGGCCGTACAGATATCCCTATGTCCAAAAAAGTGAAATTGAACGTATGGTTGCAGAAATGCTAGAGGCTGGTATAATTCAACCGAGTCAAAGTTCTTTCTCAGCTCCAGTAGTATTGGTGCACAAGAAGGATGGATCATGGCGCATGTGTCCAGATTATAGGGAGCTCAACAAGCTCACTATTAAAGATAAGTTCCCCATTCCTGTCATTGATGAATTACTGGATGAATTGCATGGATCAATTTACTTCACCAAGTTGGATCTTCGTTCGGGATATCATCAAATCAGAATGAAGATTGAAGACATTCCGAAAACGGCATTTAGAACTCATGAGGGTCATTATGAATTTTTGGTCATGCCTTTTGGCCTTACCAATGCACCTTCAACATTTCAAGGTTTGATGAATTCAATTTTCAAACCATTCCTTAGAAAATTTGTGTTAGTATTTTTTGATGATATACTAATCTACAGCAAGTCTTGGAAGGATCATGTTGAACATGTTGACAGGGTGCTACAACTATTGGAGGAGAAACAATTATATGCAAAAAGATCCAAATGTTTCTTTGGAGTCCAGGAGGTGGAATATTTGGGTCATATTGTATCTCATGAAGGAGTTAAGGTAGACCCTAGCAAAATTAAAGCCATTAAGGAATGGAAAATCCCCACATCCATAAAGCATCTGCGAGGATTTCTTGGGTTGACAGGGTATTATCGCAAGTTTGTTAAGAATTATGGGAGAATAGCAGCACCTCTAACAACATTATTGAAGAAAGATTCATTTTCATGGACTCCGGAAGCAACAAAGGCCTTTGAACATCTTAAAGAGGCAATGTGCCAAGCACCGGTCTTAGCTACACCGGACTTCACAAAAACCTTTATTGTGGAATGTGATGCTTCAGGAAATGGAATTGGTGCTGTTCTAATGCAAGATGAAAGACCCATTGCTTTTGAAAGTCGTCCAATCAAGGGAAAGTTTTTAAGCAAAGCTATTTATGAGAAGGAAATGTTGGCAATACTCCATGCACTTAAGAAATGGCGACCCTACCTAATGGGAAGACACTTCAAGGTAAAAACGGATCATGATAGCCTTAAATACTTTTTAGAACAAAGATTATCCTCTGAAGAGCAACAAAAGTGGGTCACAAAGATGTTGGGTTATGACTTTGAAATCATCTACAAAAAAGGGAAGCAAAATGTGGTGGCAGATGCACTCTCAAGAAAGGATGAGGATGTGGAAGCATTGTTGTGTGCCATTTCTATTATCCAACCAGATTGGATAAACGAAGCAAGGGAGGAATGGAAGAATGACGAAGAAGTGTGGGCACTTATTCGAAAGCTACAACAAGATTCCAGTACTTCTGATACATTTAGCTGGAAAAATGATTCGTTATGGTACAAAGATCGCTTATACCTCTGTAAGAATTCCCAGCTAAAACAAAAGATTCTTATGGAATTGCACACTTCTCCCTTAGGAGGGCACTCAGGATTTTTAAAAACTTACCACAGGGTTAAGAAGGAATTTTTTTGGGATGGCCTTAAATCAGATATTCAAAAGTTTGTGGCGGAATGTTTGGTTTGCCAACAAAATAAAGTTGAAACAATTAAGACACCGGGTCTATTACAACCTTTATCCATTCCAAGCCAACGTTGGGAGGAGGTTTCAATGGATTTTATCACAGGTTTACCCAAGTCTGAGGGAAAGAGTGTCATCATGGTGGTAGTTGACAGACTTACCAAGTATGCACACTTTTGTGCATTATCACATCCATTTAAAGCCAGTACAGTTTCTACTGCATTTATGGAAACAGTTCAAAAGCTACATGGAAACCCAAAGATTATTGTAAGTGACAGAGATCCCATTTTCACTGGAAATTTTTGGACAGAATTATTTTCTTGTCTTGGTACTCAGTTAGCTCATAGCTCATCTTATCATCCTCAATCTGATGGGCAAACTGAGATAGTAAACAAATGTTTGGAAGGATATCTTCGTTGCTTTGTATCTGATAAACAGACACAATGGGTCAAATGGTTGCCTCTGGCTGAATGGTGGTATAACACTTCCTTCCATACAGCAACAAAAATGACCCCATTTATGGCACTTTATGGGTATCAACCACCATCCATCACATCATATTTAAGAGAAAATTCTAAGGTTCAGGCAGTGGAACATCACATCGAACATCAACAACAAGTCCTCCAACTCTTAAAGGATAACCTCGTGTTGGCACAAAATAGAATGAAACAACAGGCAGATCAACATCGCAGTGAAAGAAGTTTTGATGTAGGTGATTGGGTATTCCTACGGCTACAACCATATAAGCAAATGTCCCTAAAGCAAGCTAAGAAGGATAATAAATTATCACCAAAGTATTATGGTCCGTACAAGGTGTTGCAAAAGATTGGTACTATGGCATACAAATTGGAGCTTCCTGCAGCTTCTCGATTGCACCCAGTTTTCCATGTTTCATGTTTAAAGAAGGTTATAGGTGACAAGCTCCCAATTCAAACAATATTGCCAGAACTTGACGAGGAAGGAAAAATTATATTGGAACCGGAAGCAGTCACAGAAACAAGAACTCGACAGCTACGAAATCGATCAATTTCAGAGTATCTTATCAAGTGGAAGAACTTATCCGCTGAAGATTCCACATGGGAGGATGAGAATTTTATGCAGAAGTATCCAGAACTACTCAAGCGTTGAGGACAACACTTTTTTGAAGGAGAGGGGCATGTTGGGTCCCTATAATACTAGTGATTACCCCATTACTATTGTAGTTATACCCCTTATTTATATTGTTGTGCCCCTATTACCCCCATATTGTTATTTCTGTGCCCCATAGAATCCCTCTATTGTTATTTTTGTGGCTTTATATTATTATTGTTAGGTCGGCTGGATTACATGGTGACTCCTTAGACTCCTATATATAGAAAGGAGGTTTTGTCATTTGTATCATCCAAGAATTGTTCATTTATGTAATGTAAAGGAGGTTGCCCCCTCGAAGAGGCTGAATTCTAAGTCGTGGATCTCTCTTTTCTATCTTTTCTGAGCTGGTTTCATAACAAAGACCAAGCAGTTTAAGCCTGATTGTGCAAGACCTGATGGCTTGATTTTTGATTGATCTGCAAAGTATAATTTCTCTCCATCAACATTGTCAGTGAAATCTTCAAAAAATATTTTCTATGATTCATGTGGCAGGTTTGCTCCTGAATCAAGCAACCAATTCATTTTCTAAGAAGCAAGTGAAGCATTAAATAAATCTTCATTACTCAATGTTACATTGTGCCACAACATAGTGAGTGGATTCAAGTGCTTTACCTTTGTCTGTATCATCAGTTTTACCTTTTGTTGGTTTCTTTTCTGCTCAATTTTGTCCCATGGTAGCTTGCATGTAGAGGCATCATGTTATCCATTTTTTTTGGAGTGAATGCAGTGCAAATCTACCTTTTCTCCTTGAGAATGTCTGCCCCCCCTGCCTCTGAAATATCTTCCTCTTCCTCTTCGACCACCTCTTCCTCTTGTAGAATCCTGAGCAGGATGCTTTTCTCTATGAGCAAGGCACACAACCTCTCCAGAAGATTCAAGGGCTGTCTTCTTTCCAAAAGCTTTCTCTCTTTCAGCAAACGTTTTCACAAGAGAGTCAAAGGTTATATCTTTGATATTTCCATTTGCTTGCCATGACTCAAGATAATTGGAGTAAGTAGGATAAAGTGCCTTGAGAAAAGCAATAAGAGGAATATCCAATTCAACCTTAGTGGATTTGATATCATGCATTATAGACTTTACTTCAGATGCAAGAGCAAGAGGATCATTATTTTGTAGTTCAAGAGTGAAGAGTTTAATCATGAGTTGAACAACTTCAAGTGCAGAATGTGAGCCATAGAGTTCTTTCAACTTTTTTAAGGCTTCAAAGGCAGTTGAATATGACGAAATATGGCGACTCACCTCTTCATTTACAGATGCTGCGATTAATGCATAAGCTTTTTTGTTCTTGTTTTCCCAAATAACGAGTTCTTTGTCTGAGGTAGGCTGTACTGGTTCATTGTCTCCATCTCCGACACACACTCCTTTCCACAACTCATTGAAAATTAGGGTGTGTTTTATCATCAGAGACCATTCAGGATAGTTCTCCTTGCCAGTGAGAACTATTCTCACCATGGATATGATTGAATGCATACTGTAGCAAAAAAAATTCTGTTGCAAAACTTTTACTCTTAATGGGAAAAAAATATAGTTCTGATGTGACTGGACAGCAAACTCAAATATCAATTTGCATTCATTTGCACAATGTTAAAGTATAGAATATGGCAGTATACTATGTCCAAGAAAAAAATACCCTCAATAGCATAAAGCATTGCGTCCACTAAAAGGCTGAAGAACGTAGTCCAGATGTATTTGGACTCTCAATATCACAAGTTACAAACCCTCTTAGAAATATATGAAGTCATCCCTTTGTCCATATCCATGCGGTTATACTTAAAATACCATGTCAGGCGATATGAGAAGGGAAGTGCCTGCTCTCCACTAGTGACAATAATGGGTCTACCTCTGCATGTTAAAATATTTTTGCGGGCTTTAAGAAACACTTTGATATCGTCCACTGTCGTTAGTCAAGAAGAGTAAGCAATTTTACTGGTAATGAAATAGTCACACCAGATTAGTAGGAAAGAGTATTAAGGGATAAGCGCTCATATTTTCAGACGATTCTTGACACGCTGACAAAAACGGGCTCCGAGAATCCAACAAACAATGAACAAGGTGCAACAATATTACATTACTGATAAATTAGAGAACACTGATAGAAAATAAATGCTGAGTAGGAGCATACTGGGCGTGAAAAAGAGGCATTCTCAATGGGGGCGGACACGGTTGCTCAGCCTCAGCCACACCATTACAAAGTTTTACACGCAGCAGAGGTTCATGCGAGAGGCACGGGGTTTGCTACCCCGCATCTCCACCAGAAGACGCAATTCATGCGATGGAGATGGCACCTGCAATCAGATTCGAAATGGATATGGAAAGCTGCAGAAACGCAAAGAAGTGGTGCATCGATGTCATCAATAGCAGGATGCAAGGGTTTCTGGCCCTCCTTACAGGAGACAAGGAGAAATACGTCGTTTCAAAAATTTTAACGCAAGGACAACGCTTCTTTTATGTCAGGACAACTCTTTTTTTGTGAAACGTTTATGGGTAGTTAGGACAGCATGGACAACACCGGATAGTGGGGCAGTATGGGCAGTATGGATAGTATGGACAGCGCTGGACAGTGGGGCAGCTACCATGTCAGGAGCAACTAATTATATGGAGGAGCAGCTCAGCTATATGGAGAGCAGACTAGGAGTTACAAGGGACATAAAAGCTTAAAAGGAGTTGGCTCTGATAGCATGTCAAGCCAGGCAGTAACTCCATAAAGAAAAAATGATTCGACTGTATTATTCTATGAGATAGGTCTTTATTATATACATGAGGGAGAGACTGTTTTATTTATTTACATAAATTCACCCAATCACAAGGATTAGGTGTCAATAGATGCAAATGCAAACATATTCAAGACTTATCTTGGATCCCTGGGTCTTGAAAAGTACCTAAAATTAGGTTTATTCTTTTGTAAAGATAAATAAATCACTTTTAATGGGCTCAATGTGCCCTGCTTTAGTGAAGATACGAAAGATCATGATCCGTAGTTAGGATGGATTCTCATGGATAGTTATTGTAAGAGGAATTTTTATGTTAGTGTATAATATATGGTTTGAACATTACAGTATTTCACTTTTAACAAGAATACCTACAAAAGCAAGATCTCTATATTTTGCATCTCGACAACACAATACAAACACCTGGTCGGGGAATTTTCGACGGCTAATCAATAAGGCTACCAGAACTATTGAGATGGAAGAGTTATACGACTGACCGCGAAGTCAAGTTAGGACACATATGCTCTTTTTATATTGGATATTAATCCACTGCTCGATATACAAGAAATACCTTTTAGGTTGTTGGTCAATAAGAACAAGAATGTATAAACCAACTATTCTCACATCTACGACAAACAAACGAATGTCGGTGGATAGGAAAAGTATTCTTGTTGCCCAACCACTGACCTTATTTAGGAATATCCGTAACAAATTATTTGGAATAATGTTTACATTAATAAATATTTAGGATTGGGTTGTTGGTTGCTTGATTTTTGTTGAGATAATTTCTTAAAAATATTCTCCTCTTTAGAACATGTTGGATCTCATGAGTATTATTTATGTGGCTTGTAATTTTAATTTGTGAGAAATATACAAATTGTTTTGAGTGAGTCTATAGATGATGTCTTCTCTTTCAATTTCTTTGTTCTTATCAGATCCCATATGGATATGACTCGACCAAGAAGATGAAAGATATATGAAATTTGATTCTCTGTACATAAATTACTGTAGATATGTATCTTGTGTGTTTTTGGTGGATCTGTCTTCCTTCCTTTTGTTTTTATGTGATGTTTTAATGATGTCCGTGGAAGAGAATGTGCTGGAGGAAGAAGTGCAGATATGGTGGCAGTTCCACACCTATTTTTAAAGGAAAAACTTTAAATTTACATTTCTATTGTCTTTCATTGTAGGGAATCAACGTTAACAATAAATTAATGAATATCCCGGCTAGTGCTTTTAATCTCGAATCTAATGGCACCGACGGACTTAACATCGACTCAGGAACAACTGCCACAAACTGATTATTATGCCATGAAGGAGGCCTTGGCATCATTGATTAGTTTCCTGCAGAATGATACCCCTCCCACTGGCCTGGACTTCTGCATTCTCCCAAAGGGCTTTGCAAATTCAAACTTTCCCTCTGTGACATTCCATTTCGACGGAGCTTACCTTAGTAAGGTGGTAACGGTTTTGTCGCAAAGGTTGTTCATTTTCTATTCCTTCAGAAGCCACACTTATGTAGATGAATTTAGGTTCCAGTCAGCCATATATTCGGTGCATTGTAGTCCTCGAATTATAGTTGTTTCCATTGAAACACAAATATTCTATTTTGATGCGACAACTCTTAGGAATTATTTTAGTGTGCTGACGTATCCTATTCCTCAAGGAGCACAAGGACCAGGTTGTGTAAATATAGGGTATGTTCCAATGGATGTTGGTCTAAGGTGGTTATCATACGTCCCCATTCCTAGACCTGTTAGTGAAATTCCTATGAAATTTATTCCATATAAATATTCAGACTCACCTGCCAACATGAATGTCAAAGGAGAATGATTTATTATATAAGCTACGAAGCATTGTGCCACTCATTCTGGGAGGTCTTATTACAAAGAAAATTAAGAAAATACTTTGCTTGGTTTTGGCAACTATTCTAAAATTTGAACTATGTTGAACCGCTATGAATCTTCCAAGGAAAATATTAAGGATTATTTTACCTGCAGAGGAAAAATCTGACTGCATGTGGAAAGATTTATCAAGTGATGGTGATCTTCTCTTAATGAAGGATATGAGCATCATGGCATCCTATAGGCTAGGCTCTAGACAATCGCAAGAGGCACCCAAAACAAGTGAACAACCTTTCTTATGGATTCTCCAATTCGATATGACATATGGCCAAACTGCGGTAATTTTATCAAATGTCCTCTATGGGCTTGTAGTGGGTCAATATTTTAGGGTTTGTTTTGGGTATCTTTTAAGGGTTTGATATGTAAAGTTAGTGTGCTTTTATTGTAATTATATGAAAGGTCATTTATTGAACAGAGAAATATAGCTCAAATTAGTGGTTCTCAACATTCTTAAATGCCGAGAGAATGTATCACTAATTTGTTGTATGAGTTTGTTATATGATATTGGATCTTGTTGTGCTTTGGGCTTCAAGAGTGCCTAGTTATGTTATGATATCCATGTGTGTTGAAAGGTCAGTGGCATAATTGACTGCTAGATACAATCCAGTATCGAGATTGTCCTTCAAGAGATCGAGAAGCATCATATTTACAAAATTCATCAAAGATGGTAAGAGGTGATTATGTCTTAAATGAGTTGAATGGGAAGCTAAAAGATTGTGCTGGTGAAAAGAGCATTGTCTAGGAGACTTCAAAGTGCGGATAAGTATTGAGGAAGACTAGTCAAACAAATGTGACATGTGAATTGTAATTTTTCATTTTTGTATTAATCTTTGTAATGATTTAATGTAAGCATTAAAGGGGGGACTTGGAATAATTCTTACATTAGTAAATAGGTAGGATTGGGTTGTTTTTTGTTGGAGTTTTGTTGAGAGATTATCTCAACAATATTCTCTTTGTTTAGCATCTGTTGGATCTCATGAACACTATTTATGTGGCTTGTAATTTGGATTTGTGAGAAATATAAAAACTTTTTTGAGTGAAATCTACCCTTCCAATTTATTTGTAAATCTTTAGTGTCCTTTGGAATACCTCCATTTTCCTACGAGAAGAGAGATTTTAAATGAAGAACATTTATTTTCTTTTAAGATTTTCAGCATTGGTATTTTTACATGGGGACTTTCCTACTATTTTACATTTAACAATGAAATGATTTAAAATTAAATTCTACAGAGCATCTTGAAATAAAGTGGAATTAGATCTCCTTTTCAAGAAAAGTAGAGCGACATATGTGAAAGTAGATAGCAACTTTTACAAATAAAACTCTGCATGTTTTGCACAAAGTTTTAATTTTTTTGTTTTTTTAGTAAATAAGCAGTAGAGATTATATTCATCATTCAAAACAAAATTACACTCAGATTCATTTGCAGATGGTCTTCCTAATTGGAAAGTAGACCAGCTACAGTATAGACATGTTTTCATCAGACTCTTAGTTATGACATTGCTGATGCTTTTCTTCTTTAACCAACCTTTACAAAATTTACGAAAAGGAGTATGACCCTAGGCCTCCATAATGCTGTTACCCGTCCTTCTATACTAGCCCAACGACTTGACCCCAATAGTTATTAAAATGATAATCGTCCTATAAATAATAACATAAACATAACACACTCCTAAAAACCACTACCAGTAACATAACAAAGACATTTAATAACCAAATTAATGATCAAGGTGTTTTCTAGAGGGGCTATTCTCTTAATCAGGTTGCTCTTCGTCATTGTCCCAGCGCGAGGTATCCCCTTTCATGTTGTGAACATAGATGCATCTTACTGTGATCAACTGATCTTCACCGTTAGCAAGAGTGATTTTCGGGTGATGAACATAGTGTAATAAAATGCTAACTTTTTTCCATGATGTCTGATCCGTTAATGAAAAAAAGGGTTTTATAGACTTTATGTGAAGTTTCTTATGTTACTTAGTGCAATGGATCAAAAAGGTTGTGAATAACATAAACACATAAGTAATTAAAGACACATTCAATCACATCAACACAACAAAATTTAATAAAGAAGTTCACCACACTTCTTGGCTACATCTCCTCATCCTTTAGCTTCCACTGTTGATTGCTTTATTTTGTCTTTAAAATGTTGTTACAGGTATGAGCTCCAAAAAATATGCACAAATAAGAAAATGAACCTCACCATTGCATTCAGCTCGAAATTATGAGTCAAAGAGTATAAACTTGACCATATTTTGCCACTGTGACCTCGAGACCCCCTGGAATGATCCAAACCGACTCTGTCCCTGCAAAACCACTTTTTACTTATTAAAAAAACCACCTCGCCCTGCAGAAAACTGCCTCTGTCTGCGTGTTGGTGATTTGGTTAGTTCGGTACCTGCAAATGTTTAATAAAATTTATGGGCACTTGGTTTAACAAGCTTGGCCTTGACATGTTGGTTAGTGGATGTGTGTGAAGGTGTTTGCATATATAAGGTTGGAGATCGGTGGGTCGAAACCCCGCCTGACATTCCCATCATTTTATATTGGATATACATAGATATTCTCACTATATGATAAGGTTTCGGGCTATATAGCTCCACTTTTCGTTCATTGCTATATGGTGTATGCTTAACATCACCTGTTGTGTTAGAGTCGGTCTGGTCATCCCTCCATCAGAGATCATTTCTCTTATTGCATTTCATTTTTAGGTGTTTCGATCAATTCACTCAGTTGCATTTCGCTAGGGGCATGCCATAATCTGATGCAAGGGTCTTGTCATTCATTACCCCTCATGCCTTGTCATTCATTACCCCTCATGCCTTGTCATTGTTGGCTCAATTCTGTTCCTCAAAATTAAGTTATAAAGTCACTTACAGTCCTGTTTCAGTTTCTAGATCAGCAAAGGTCATTCAAGTCATTAGGTCTAGGGTTAGTCAATTTGTTCTTCAACAATGTCTAACAATGCTAGCAGACCCATGAGGGAGGTCCTTATTAAGTGTTCATTTTCAATATTTTTATCATCATATGCTCGATTATGACTTTTCTTCAAACTCTGATTTGAACAAAATTCGTCATTTCTCTTTGTAATAAATTGTCATGTAATTTAAAAAAAAATTCAGTTGTTGAATTCTCCAGGTGCAGCCCTGGTCTTCCTTTGTCAAGACATGCCACTATCCCTGCAAAAATTGACAAAATATTCATCACTCAAGCCAAAAAATCAAAAGGGAAACAAAAAGACAGAGTTTTATTAATTGTGGAAAAAGTTTCAAGTCAAAACATTACAAAGTGGGTTTGTGAGAAGAAAAAATAAAATCCATCACTATAAGATGTTTTCATGGTTTTAAAACATTCATTTGCATCTAAAAGGTCAAAGAGGGTTGAAGTCTAGTGTTGAGAGGGCAAACTTGCAAAGTTTCGAGCCAAAGCTGCGTTCAAAGTCGGCGCGACGCATAGAGCAAGTGGCGCGGCGCACTGGGGAGGCGCGGTGCATTGGGCGCTATCATCCAGTGTATTTTTGAATGGGCACGGTGCATTGGGATGGCATGACGCGTTGGGCAAGCTGCGCGGCGCACTCAACTGTCTGGCCCAAAAAATTCTCGAACGGCCTCCAAATGCCCAAAACGTGCAAATTTCTCTTGAATTCAAGTAGGTTGGGATCCTCCTTCACTGTTCATCATCCAAGTTTATGGTGTATATTATGTTTGATGTGGTGAATGCTAAAACAAAAAGTCCAACCCTACCATGTCAAAATCTTCACATGAAAATTTCTCTTTAGGGTTTAAAAAATTGTTTGCCACCAAGGTTACTCTTTTCCACCATTTTCCTTGAATCCATTTTTTCCCATGTTTTCATTGTTCCCTATCCCCTAAAATTACTAAACCCCTATCCCAAAATTCCCTTTCCCAAAATTTTAAATGTGAAACCCTAAAAGCCTATTCCCACACATAAATCTCAAACCCTCTCCCATATTTCCCTAACAAATCTATCCCAATAGTTCCTAATCCCTTACTATTACTTCCCCTTCCTAACAGTCCCTGTTTCACTTGTTTTCCCCTTCGTGGCAGAATTTAGGCACATCACTAAAAGAGCAGTTCAACACAATTTATAGACAACATCATCTTTTTCTTCAAGGTATTTTGTACAACAGTCATGGCATTTGAGCATTCATATGATTATGAAATGGAAACCCAAAGTGACTCACCCATGGAGGAGCATGCACCCCGTAAGCCTCATAGAGGTGGCAGACATATCAGAGAAGAACCAATCACCCTCACTGAATTACAGGCCTGCCATCTTGCCATGTTTTGTTTTCAGCATCAATCATGCTATGAGTTTTGTGAAAAGGTGGCTAATGTTCAATTTCATCATGAGTTGGCTCGTCTATTTGTGCTGCATTTACATGGAGATCCAGCTACCTTAGCTGGTGTCACTTTCACACTTACACCAGAATCTGTCTCACTAGCAACCAGCATACCAAACATTGGGGAACCATGGACGAAGAGGAAGAAGATTGACCGGTAGCATTATGAGCCATACATTAAAACCGGTTTCTTGAGGCAGCTCAAGAGAGTGTTTCCATTCCGATATCTTAAAGATGAATATGCTCCACTAATGAAATTGATCATGAAGTATTTCAGCTGTGAAGGACGGTTCTCACGTTTGTATGCTTATCACATCAGGTTGCTCATGCATTTCACCAGGGTACGGATGATGAACATTCCGTATTTCATTTGCTGGACCATAGAGAGGATGACCACCCTTGTGCAGCACAAAACGCCTCAGTAGCAACTTAACAGTGTTTATCATTTTGCTCTCATTAAGATTTTGGTGGTTCATTAGCTTGGAGTACAGGGCATCACTTGGGATGATTTCATCTCTCGTGAGTTTTTTAGAGCTTCACAGGGATTGTCAGAGGTTAAGCATGAGACAGGTGGACCTTCTCATCAGTATGAGCGCCATGAGACCGCTAGTGTGCCGGTATTCATCACATATCAGAGGGGCACTAGACATTTGTTTGCAGCAGCAAAGCGAGTGTTATCTCCACCCGGTGTGGAAGGGGCCTCGCTTCCAACATCAGCACCACATGTATAGGACAAAGGCAAGAGGCCAATGTAGGACGAGGGGCCTTCAGGTGAACAAGAGACTGACTTCATTCTCATTCATGATGATGATACAGATACGGGCCCACAAAGTGTACATCTTAGAGAGATCATTCAGGAGCATCAAACAGAGATAAAAGATTTATCCCTTGATTAGAGAGGGCTAAGTGGACTATGAAATACTTGGAGCAGAGGAACAAACAACTTGAAGATCAGCAAGCAATCATGGAGTTACAAAACATCCGCGAGAATCGCCAAGCTGCACAAAGGAGAAGAATTGAGCTCACTTCATTGGAGCAAGAGATTAATGATGATTGGGAGTCTAATATCGAGAGAGTTAACATCCACTTAGAGAGACTGTTGGACAAGGCTGATAAGGACCATGCATTACTGAGACACATGGCTTTCCACTACATGGCACAAAACAAGGTCTGCAAGGCACGAATCAAGAATTTAAAGGCAAAATTAAAGAAGGCAATAAGGAAGCAAAAGAGGAAAAAGGAGCTTGATCGTCTTTAGATATTGGCCAAAGCCTATTTAGCCTAGCATGACACTTAATGAAGAAGCTCCAGCCCAAATTTCAAGAAATTTGGGGCACTTTTGGCATTTTGACAAATTTTGCACTAAAAAACAGGGTTTTCCTCCCTATGCGCCGCGCGCTTTTGCTAGGGAGCTCAAAATTGCAAAACGTTTACATTTCTAGATTTTTCATGAAAAATCATGGTTTTTTTTGCATGGCCAAGAAATTTGGGTAAGTTTTGAGTCCTTAGGAGGTCAAAAACACTCAAAAAATGACCTCACTACCACTATTTTGACACACAGGAAGCAGTTTTGGGAGATTGAAGTTTTAGAGGGGAAAATGACATCCAAATTCAGAAATTCCACTTGGGTTGGAAAGCAGATAGGTAGGGCGTTCCAACAAGCACACTTTGGCTCAATTTGGAATTCAGGAAGTGCCTCAAAATCAGCTCCCAAGTGGCGCAACACATAGAGAATTAGGCGCGGTGCATAGAGGATTTTTGCCCATTTTTCACTGTTCAGCTCAGAAATTCGCCCAGTTTTGACCAGTTTTGCTTCTTGAAGTTACTCTTGACCTTTCATGACGTAATTGATAAGCATGATGTAATATTGGCACATTTTTACTTGTTCTAGAGGATTCATTCACCAAAAGGTGAAATGTGAGTGAATGAATTAGTTTCCTAGCATATAGGGGTAAGTTGTTTGACTACCTAGATTTCAGTTCCTTGTTTAGAATTAGTTCAAACAGCTCCTAGAATGATGATCTCGACCCCTAGAGGCAAGGGAATAGGTTTGGCTTGTCTATATTATGTAATTTCTAAGTCATTTTCAGGGTTGGACACTTGGGATTGCTTGGCACTCTATTGTACATTTCATTTCTGCAATTTTGGCAAAGGAAAGACCAGGGTTTTGCAACACTTGTTGGGATCCATGTGGCTTTATGTTTTGATGGTTTGTTTTTCTATGTATTTTTAAGTTCATTGATGTTATTGTGTATCATTTTCCCTTCTCTTGTCTTCTGCAATTAAACAAAAGAGTGATTAAGGTAGAATTCATGGACTGCTATGCTCTGCCTGGATATTTTGTTTAATTCTTCATGTTTTCATCTGTTTGAGGAGGACTCTTGAGACATTCTTGCCCTCCTTGGCCCCTCACTGGTCTGATCGACCCATTCATTCAAATACAAAGCATCAAAACTACTGCCTACCTTGCCCCTACCTGACCTCTGCAAAAATTTGGCCTCATCTCCAGACCCAAAATTTGCCTTTCCCTTTTTTCCAACAAAAACCCCCAAAAAATCAAATCAAATCCTTGCACTTCATACCTAGCCTAAGATCAGTTGCTAAATTAGTCATCTCAAGCCCCTTAGATCATCTTTTTCTGAGATTGACCCGGAAAGAGCCCTCTCCTGTCCTCGTAGGGCTAGCTACGAGGCTGAGCATGGTTTGATGTGGACCTAGAACCTTGTCTATTCAGCGTGAGGCAAATCTAGGCTCTAACATGTTGCATGTGGGATATTCCTGAAATAACTAAGGTGTTCGACAGTCGTGGGGTTGAGGCCGACCGTCGGTGCTTTTTTTTCCGATGACTCAATCCAATACACCATAAATATAATATCATAACCAATCTAAACAAGACCTGTGGTAGCTCATCCGATGAGCTAGTTCCAGCGAAGAATTAGCCCTTCCAGGAGGTCAGGGGTTCGATCCTCCCTCATCCCAAAAATTTTGGAAATAAGGCCGGATTGGGCAAAATCTAAGCTATCACCTGTCAACACCGGATTGGCCCATATCAACCAACCAAATTGCGACACGTCACCTCCTCTGCTAACATAATCCAGGACAAGTGGTGTATTCTCAAGATGACTTGTGCCCTGCTGACATCAACCTGTTGACTGCTCACTGTTGACTATTGACCTTTGACTTTTTGCCCTAATTTTCCATAAAATTTGAATACCTTTAACTTCTTCATCGGGACTCAGATTTATGCGCCATTCACACCGTTGGAATCATATCAACGAGAACTTCAACTTAATCCTACTTTCATCTGCATTTGAAGACTTTGATCTGGAGGTAAAACTGGATCCATTTTGGATCACTCCTCCCCATTGGAAGATTTTTGACCAGCAAAAGTTAGTTTTAGTTGTCGAGTAAGTGAGGATAAAGTTCCCTCACTTTTCCAATCTCGATCCATAGTTCTTTACTTTGATTTGTACCTCTGAGTCACCCTCGAAGATACTCAACATTTCCCCATCGCAAAGTCCTTATCCTCTTGTCAAGAACTATATCCTCCTGTAGCTCATTGAGATACTCAGACAAAAGATCTTCAATGGAAGGTAGTTGACCTTGCTCTTCGGGATCTTCAATCAATGAAAGCTCATACAATTGCAAGTTTTCAACATTTAAAATGGAATATATCTTCATATAAGTTGGTAGATCTAGGCGGAAGGCATTTTCACCAATTTTTTTCAAGTATTTTCAAAGGACCATATCTAATTGGTTTCAACTTTTTACCTTCCCCTTATAGTCTTTCTTTACTGATGTACAACCAGACATGATCACCAAATTGAAAACTATGCTCAACTCGATGCTTTTCATGTTGCGCCTTATACTTTGCTTGGATTCTTTCTAGTTGTTCCTATACTTCCTGGTAAATTTCCTAGATTTTTTCAATGAACTTGGTTGCTTTTTCCACATCACTGTGTCCATCAACTGCTATGTCTTTACTAAAGACAAAATCCAAGGGAGACGTTGGTATAAAACCAAAACAAGTCTCAAAAGGATATCTCTGAGTAGAGGAATGTTTTGCATGCTTGTAAGAATGTTGCACATAACACAAATACTCATCCCAAAGTTTAGGATGCTTGCTGCAATATCCTTGAAGTAATTGTATCATTGTCCTGTTGACCACTTTTGTCTGACCATATGTTTGCAAATGAAATGCCGTTCTCTTCTTTAACTTTGTGTCCATTACCTCCACTATACTTGACCAAAATTTCACGACAAATCGAGGATCTCGATCGAATACAATAGAAGTTGGTAACCCAAAATGAACCAATACATTTTGAAAGAACAACTTTGTAGTTTGTTCAGATGTAACCTGTTTATTACATGGTGTTGGGTCCCTATAATACTAGTGATTACCCCATTACTGTTGTAGTTGTACCCCTTATTAATATTGTTGTGCCCCTATTGTCCCCATATTGTTATTACTGTGCCCCATGGAATCCCTCTATTGTTATTTTTGTGGCTTTATATTATTATTGTTAGGTCGGCTGGGTTATATTGTGACTCCTTAGACTCCTATATATAGAAAGGAGGTTTTGTCATTTGAATCATCCAAGAATTGTTCATTTATGTAATGTAAAGGAGGTTGCCCCCTTGAAGAGGCTGAATTCTAAGGCGTTGATCTATCTTTTCTATCTTTTCTTGAGCTGGTTTCATAACATTTGGTATCAGAGGTTTGGATTCTAAGGTTTCGCTGCTCCAAACAGGTCATTGTGGCATTTTCGCTATAACGTTTTTCTATGACATTTCAGAAGCGAAAAGAAAAAAGTTTGAGATGAAATCGCATTGAACCTTGGGTCCGAAATTCAAAGCTTTTCGCGCTATATTTTCAGAGATATGATCTGAGGAATCTGGTCTTTTTACAAACTCCTGAATTACATTCCAAACAGGTGACCTGGGGAAAATCCTCATAACCTTCTCTCTGAGCATCGGATTGAAATTTTGTAAGAAGGTACAAAAAGAGGACGGACTATAGTTTATTTTATATATTTTTTCAGAGCCAAATGTTGAAACAGGGACACGTGGTATGTCGTACAAGTTTGCTCTACTGAATTAGTCTATAATCAGGTCACTATGGGAGATTTGGCATAACTCTTCATTGGAGAATCCAATTGGGGTTAGACTGGTGGCATTGGAAAGAGGACACAGAAGGATACCACAGGACACAATTTTAGAACTGGATGATCCGAAATTACAAAGATACATGAGAGGCAATATCGGGCTTCTACAAAGTGAAAAAAGTTGTGTAGATTTTTTAAATTTTTTCTTAAGCTTGGTTTGAAAAATTATTTTGAAGGAATTCAAAGGGCATAGTAGAGCATTAGTATCGGTAATTGATGCCCCGAGGAAAGAAAATGCAAACACCTAATAAGCAATATGAAAGCTCTAGCATGACTCATGAATAAGAGGAAGAAATGCTACATGATATATCAAAATTACAAGACCAAGTGCAACAAAATTCACTCTCACAAAAGCTAAGATAAATGGCGTGGAATCTAAGATAAAGGGCATGGAAGCCAAGATTGATGATTTGAAGATAGATTTGAAGGCAGATTTGACAAATTTTCTATAAGAAATACTTACTAATGGTGAAAGGGGAGTAAAGGAAACTCATGATGCAAACAAAGGAAATGTTAATCATGATTCCATAGACTCTAATGTTGGATTGAAGATGCACCATATTCCAAAAATCGATATGAGGAAGTTTGATGGCAAGGATCCCGCAACGTGGATATTACAGATGGAGCAATTTTTCGATCTCAATAATGTGCAAAACACACAAAAGGTACGTATTGCAACTTTATATTTGGAACCAAATCAGTTTGTATGGTATCAATGGCTTTGCTCTCATAAACAATTTATCATTTGGGCAATTTTTACAAAAGAAATGATAGCACATTATGAGGATACAAAAAGAAACACTTTTTTTAGCCAATTGATAAGTCTCAAACAAAAGGGTTCAATAATGGAGCACATTGCGGAGTTCCAAAAATTGAACATAAGGGTAAAAAATATTCTAGAGGAGCATAGGATTGATGTGTTCATAGGGTCTTTAAAGGATAATATCCAACATGATGTTCGCCTTTGGGAACCTAATTCATTAGAGAAGGCATTCATGTTAGCAAGAAAAATGGAAAGAAAAATTATGGCAACCAAGAAGCATACCACTCACAACTATAAAGACGGAAGTGTTGTTGCCGCTAGTCTTCCACAACCTATAAGGTTGACACCACAGCAATTGGAAGAAAAAAGAGCAAAAGGGCTTTGTTATAGTTGTGATAGCAAATACACTAAAGGTAATAAGTGTGCTGAGAAGAAATTATTCTACATAGATTGTGAAGAGGTAGAAGAAAAGGAGCAAGAAAGGTCAAAATAAGAGGATATACTCCAGGAACAAAGCCTAGATGAAGAACAAATGAATCCGACCATATCTTGTAATGCATTGGCGGGAATTACCACTCCTCAAACCGTCAAGATAGGAGGACAAATCAAGAAGAAAAATGTAATAGTGTTGATTGATTCAGGAAGTACCCACAATTTTATTCATTGTAAGGTAGCAAAAGAATTGAATTGCTTCTTATATCCAGCACCAGAGTGTCAAGTGATGGTTGCAAATGGAGGAACAATAAATTTCTCTGGAAAGTGCCATAATATCAAGCTATCCATGGGAGAATATGTATTGACTAGCCCAATGCTTTCCATTCCAATGGGAGGTGTTGATGTTGTATTAGGATTCCAATGGCTACAATCCTTGGGTACAATAGCTTTTAATTTTCAAGAACTTTTCATTAAATTTTCTGTGGAAGGAAAGGAAGTTGAATTAAGGGGTATTGCAGGGAAACTAGGAAAGATAATAAGCTCTAACGGTATGACAAAGCTTCTAAAAAAGGAACAACGAGGCGTAATTGCACAATTATGTTCGCTAGATGGTTCCACATTGAATTCATCTATTTCTCCAGATCTTCAAAAAGTCCTGGACAATCATTCCAAGGTATTTGAGACTCCCAAAAGTCTCCCACCTATTCGTGATCATGATCATGCTATTCATCTGATTTCGGGAAGTGTTCCTCCTAACATTAGGCCGTAAAGATATCCATATGCCCAAAAGAGTGAAATTGAACGTATGGTTGCAGAAATGCTAGAGGCTGATATAATTCAACCGAGTCAAAGTTCTTTCTCTGCTCCAGTAGTATTGGTGCAAAAGAAGGATGGATCATATCGCATGTGTCCAGATTATAGGGAGCTCAACAAGCTCACTATTAAAGATAAGTTTCCCATTCCTATCATTGATGAATTACTGGATGAATTGCATGGATCAATTTACTTCACCAAGTTGGATCTTTGTTCAGGATATCATCAAATTAGAATGAAGACCTAAGACATTCCAAAAACAGCATTTAGAACTCATGAGGGTCATTATGAATTTTGGTTCATGCCTTTTGGCCTTACCAATGCACCTTCAACATTTCAAGGTTTGATGAATTCAATTTTCAAACCATTCCTTAGAAAATTTGTGCTAGTGTTTTTTGATGATATACTAATCTACAGCAAGTCTTGGAAGGATCATGTTGAACATGTTGACAGGGTGCTACAACTATTGGAGGAGAAACAATTATATGCAAAAAGATCAAAATGTTTCTTTGGAGTACAAGAGGTGGAATATCTGGGTCATATTGTATCTCATGAAGGAGGTAAGGTAGACCCTAGCAAAATTAAAGCCATTACGGAATGGAAAATACCCGCATCCATAAAGCATCTGCGAGGATTTCTCAGGTTGACAGGGTATTATCACAAGTTTGTTAAGAATTATGGGAGAATAGCAGCACCTCTAACAACACTATTGAAGAAAGATGCATTTTCATGGACTCCAAAAGCAACAAAGGCCTTCGAACATCTTAAAGAGGCAATGTGCCAAGCACCTGTCTTAGCTACACCGGACTTCACAAAAACCTTTATTGTGGAATGTGATGCTTTAGGAAATGGAATTGGTGTTGTTTTAATGCAAGATGAAAGACCCATTGCTTTTGAAAGTCGTCCAATCAAGGGAAAGTTTTTACATAAAGCTATTTATGAGAAGAAAATGTTGGAAATCCTCCATGCACTTAAGAAATGGTGACCCTACCTAATGGGAAGACACTTCAATGTGAAAAAATATCATGATAGCCTTAAATACTTTTTAGAACAAAGATTATCCTCTGAAGAGCAACAAAAGTGGGTCACAAAGATGTTGGGTTATGACTTTGAAATCATCTACAAAAAAGGGAAGAAAAATGTGGTGGCAGATGCACTCTCAAGAAAGGATGAGGATGTGGAAGCATTGTTGTGCGCCATTTCTATTATCCAACCAGATTGGATAAATGAAGCAAGGGAGGAATGGAAGAATGATGAAGAAGTGTGGGCACTTATTTGAAGGTTACAACAAGATTCTAGTACATCGGGTACATTTAGTTGGAAAAATGATTCATTATGGTACAAAGATCGCTTATACCTCTATAAGAATTCCCAGCTAAAACAAAAGTTTTTTATGGAATTGCACACTTCTCCCTTAGGAGGGCACTCAGGATTTTTAAAAACTTACCATAGGGTTAAGAAGGAATTTTTTTGGGATGGCCTTAAATCAGATATTCAAAATTTTGTGGTGAAATGTTTGGTTTGCCAACAAAATAAAGTTGAAAAAATTAAGACACCGAGTCTATTACAACCTTTATCCATTCCAAGCCAACGTTGGGAGGAGGTTTTAATGGATTTTATCATAGGTTTACCTAAGTCTGAGGGAAAGAGTGTCATCATGGTGGTAGTTGACAGACTTATCAAGTATGCACACTTTTGTGCATTATCACATCCATTTAAAGCCAGTATAGTTTCTACTGCATTTATGGAAACAATTCAAAAGCTACATGAAACCCAAAGATTATTGTAAGTGACAGAGATCCCATTTTCACTAGAAATTTTTGGACATAATTATTTTCTTGTCTTGGTACTCAGTTAGCTCATAGCTCATCTTATCATCCTCAATCTGATGGGCAAACTAAGATAGTAAAAAAATGTCTGGAAGGATATCTTCGTTGCTTTGTATCTGATAAAAAGACACAATGGGTCAAATGGTTGCCTCTGGTTGAATGGTGGTATAACACTTCCTTCCATACAGCAACAAAAATGACCCCATTTATGGCACTTTATGGGTATCAGCCACCATCCATCACATCATATTTAAGACAAAATTCTAAGGTTCAAGCAGTGGAACATCACATCGAACATCAACAAAAAGTCCTCCAACTCTTAAAGGATAACCTCGTGTTGGCACAGAATAGAATGAAACAACAGGCAGATCAACATCGTAGTGAAAGAAGTTTTGATATAGGTGATTGGGTATTCCTACGGCTACAACCATATAAGAAAATGTCCCTCAAGCAAGCTAAGAAGGATAATAAATTATCACCAATTTATTATGGTCCGTACAAGGTCTTGCAAAATATTGGTACTATGGCATACAAATTGGAGCTTCCTGCAGCTTCTCGATTACACCCAGTTTTCCATGTTTCATGTTTAAAGAAGGTTATAGGTGATAAGCTCCCAGTTCAAACAATATTGCCAGAACTTGACGAGGAAGGAAAAATTATATTGGAACCAGAAGGAGTCACAGAAACAAGAACTCAACAGCTACGAAATCAATCAATTTCAGAGTATCTTATCAAGTGGAAGAACTTATCTGCTGAAGATTCCACATGGGAGGATGAGAATTTTATACAGAAGCATCCAGAACTACTCAAGCATTGAGGACAACACGTTTTTGAAGGAGAGGGGCATGTTGGGTCCCTATAATACTAGTGATTACCCCATTACTATTGTAGTTGTATCCATTATTAATATTGTTGTGCCCCTATTGTCCCCATATTGTTATTACTGTGCCCCATAGAATCCCTCTATTGTTATTTTTGTGGCTTTATATTATTATTGTTAGGTCGGCTAGGTTATATTATGACTCTTTAGACTCCTATATATAGAAAGGAGGTTTTGTCATTTGAATCATCCAAGAATTGTTCGTTTATGTAATGTAAATGAGGTTGCCCCCTCGAAGAGGCTGAATTCTAAGGTGTTGATCTATCTTTTCTATCTTTTCTTGAGCTGGTTTCATAACACATGGAGTCAAAATACACATCTTACTAAACCTATCCACAACCACATACAAATAATCATGACCTTTTCTGGACTTTGGCAATCCCTCAACAAAATCCATGGAAACACTTTCCCAAGGATGAGAAGGAATTGGCAGTGGAGTATACAAGCCTAATTTTCTATTACCTGGCTTGCTTTTAGCACACATAGTACATCCTTTAATATATCTATAAATTGTCTCATTCATTCATGGCCAATAGAAGAATCTTTGTAATTGTGCAATTGTTTTACTTACAGCAAAATGACTTGATATGAGAGAAGTGTGTGCTTCTCGAATTATATTAACTCTTTCAGTTTGTGGAATGCATAAATTTCCCAAATGATATAAGAGTTTGTCCTTTATGAAATAATCCAATTCTTCCACCCGCTTTCCATGACTTAAAGTTGCATATACATCCTTAAAGTCCGTGTCTTGAGCATATTGTTCAATGTAACTTTCTTGAATTACTGAATTATGCTTAAGTATTGTGGATGCATTTATAACTGGTCTTGATAACATGTTTGCAACCTTATTATGTATGCCCTTCTTATATATGGTAACAAGATGAAATTGTTGTAGAAAATCCATCCACCTGTGATGTCGTGATTGTTGCAATTTAGTTTGTGAGTGTAAATATTGAAGTGGTTGATGATCTATGTGTATGATTGTTTCTTTAACCATTATGTGATGTTTCCACTTTGTAACACTCTAAACTAATGCATATAGTTCCTTATCATATGTAGGATAGTTAACTATTGCTGATGCGAATGTCTCAGAATGAAAGCATATAGGATTTCTGTGTTGCATCAACACTGCCCCCATGGCATATTCACTTGCATCTGTCTCCATCTAAAATGGATGTTGAAGATCTAGCAATGCTAGTACTGGCGTTGTACTGATCCTTTCTTTCAATGTGTTGAAGGCTTTCTGTTGTTTTCCTCCCCACTAAAACACCTGTTCCACACTTTTCAAAGCATGTAAAGGAGCTGCAATCAAAGAAAAGTTAGCAATAAATTTTCTCCAATATTGTGCTACCCCTAAGAAACTTCTAACTTCTGTAGCAGTATTGGGCTTAGGCCAATTTACAATGACTTCGACCTTAGAGGGAACTATCTGCAATTCACCACCCCCCTACAATATAACCCAAATAATTCAAATATATTCTGCCAAATTGACAATTTGACAGTTTTACATAGAGATTTTCTCTTTTCAAAACATCTAAAATTTGTTTCACGTGCTTTACATGTTCATCCCATGTTCTACTGAAAACAAGAATACCATCTAAATATACTATTACAAAATCATCAATGAATGGTCTAAATACATCATTCATGACTTTCATGAATGTAGCTGGAGTGTTAGTTAGGCCAAAAGGCATAACCATCCATTCATAGATTCGTTGTTTTGTTTTGAAAGCAGTCTTCCATACATCTTGTTCTGCAACTCTGATCTGATGGTAGCCGCTTCGCAAGTCCAATTTAGAGAAGTACACTGCATATTTTAACTAATCTAAAAAATCATCAATATGAGGAAGAGGATAATGATTCTTTATTGTGATTTTATTTAATGCTATAAAATCAATGAACATTCTCCATGAACCATATTTCTTTTGCACTAACACAATAGGTGATCCTCACGGTGATGTGCTTGGTCAAATAAACCCTTGATCGAGCAACTCTTGTACCTTCTGCATTCTCTATAACTGATAACCTGTACATTCCAATGTTAGGTAGTGGAGCATCTTGTTGCAAATAAATATCATGTTCTATCTCTCACTTGGGTGGAAGCCCTTTAGGCTCTTGAAACAGAATATCATAATTGGAAACAACTTTAACTAGATCTGCTTTATGTCTAGGATTACAACCTTGGAAAACATTGGATTTATCAATATCCTTTTCTTTTACAATCATAAGTAAAAATTGTTTAATTGAATTTACAGTTATTTTCATTTGTCCTCAATTTATGTGAGAGAAATTATCTTTGAGTTTATTATCCCTTACAATATATTCAATTCCATCCTTAGTGAGTTGATACTTATTTTCAGTCCGATAGAAGATAGCATTTCTATAGTACAAGTATGGACTTCCTAATACAATTCCACATATGTCCAATGGGACTATGTCTAACTCAACCTCAAATGAAGTTTACATTGTTTTGTAACTTGTAGCTTTGTTTTATCACACACCCAACCTAATGGATATGTCTTTTTATAAGGCTTTGTTTCTAGACCCAACTTCTTTACAATTGCTTCAGAAATCAAATTAACTTGTGACCCACTATCAAATAATGTATCAATTTTAGTATGCTTGGAAATGAATCTAATGTGAAATATCTCATTTCTTTTCCTCTCATCATTATCATTATCAACAGAATGTGAAGAAGTACTTGTAGATGCTTTAGAATCTTTACCTTTTAATCTTTACTCCCAAACTTCTTAGGCTTCAATTCCAGATGCAATGACTAGTAGTGTGCCTCATCGTGGCCTTCCTTCTTACAATGAGTGCATGAAGGGTTATCTTTCTTCACGGTGTTTGTTTTCTTCTCCTTCCATTTAAGTTTCTTCTTGCCTTTATTCTTGCTTTCAATATGTTTGGATGATTTCCCAACATCTTGGGTTACATTTTTTCCTCTAGCTTCTAGATGAGTTTCTTGAACTGATACTTCATCTAAGCTAGTTGGATTGAACATAAGTATGGTATGCCTCAAATAACTATGAAGACCACCTATGTATTTCAACAATGTCTCTAGTGAGTCCAATAATATGCCTAATGTTACAGCTCTCTTATGAAATTCCTGAGTATAACTTTGAACACTTTGACCATTTAATTGATGTAGTGTTTGCCAACTGATCATTGTTGGTTGCATATAAGTCAAAGGATAAAATTGATTTTTAATAGCATAAACAAATTCATTCCAAGTTGAAATGATTTTACCATGCTTTTTGAGATCTGCTTGTGTCTTTCCTTCCCACCATACAAGTGTGGTTCCTCCAAGTCGAAGGCTAGCAAGTTCGATCTTCTTCCTTTCTGAAACAACTTTCTACACCCTGCAATACACTTCAATTTGTATTATCCAATTATGAAGATTTTCAGTGTTAAGTTCTCCATCATAAATTGGCAAATCAATGTTTACATCTAATTTGATCAAAGAGGATTTCTTCTTTCTCTTCTTAGAAGGACTAGATTTATGAGAAGAAGAGGATGATGATGACGATGATGGTGATGATGGAGGAGATGGTGGAGGAAGGATTTCTCCCTTTCCCTTATCTTCTTGATCTTTAGGTGATGAAGTGCCTTCATCTTTGTTCTTCTTAAACTCACGATACATCTCTTCCACCATTGCATGTATCATCATAAAACTATCCAGAAATTGAGATTCTGACCCAAGTGGGGTTTCATCTACCATCCTTCTTTGTGAAAAGACCCTTCCAATATCTGGATTCGCCTCAACAAGTTCACCTTCACCTCGTTTGAGCCTCAACCTAGTAAGCATTCAAATATTCACACAAACTTGTCAAACCTTAAAATCCTTGAGCTCTGATACCGCTTGATCCCAAAAATTTTGGAAATAAGGCCAGATTGGGAAAAATCAGGGCTGCCACGTGTCAACACCAGATTGGCCCATATCAACCAACGACATCGCGACATGTCACCTCCTCTACTGACATCATCCAAGACAAGTGGTGTATTCCTGGTACGACATGTGTCCTGCTGACATCACCCTGTTCACCATTGACCGTTGACTATTGACCTTTGACCATTGACTGTTGACCTTTGAATTTTTGACTTTTTGCCCTAATTTTCCATAAACTTTGATTGGCTTTAACTTCTTCATCTAGATTCGTATTTCTGCTTCATTTGCACCATTGGAATCATATTGACAAGCACTTCGACTTGATCCTACATTCATCTACATTTGAAGACTTTGTTCTGGAGGCAAAATTGGATCCATTTTGGATCAGTGTCAATGCAATCCTTCTGATGACATTCGATATCCACCAACATTCACATATAGGTTTCCATCCTTTCCACCCACTTCTAGAGAATGTTGAGCTTCTTTGACTAAGTTCTCTGAGTTCCTGTCTTCGCTATGAGTTTCCCCATAAGCATCTTCATGTGCCACGTTGTGACCATAGTGTTATGGTAGAGGGTTTCATAGGTCCTAATGACACCTGTATCAATCACCCAATCCACCTCTTCGGCCACACAACCCTTTGAATTATTTTCTCCCTTCTTCCTAACTTCTTGCTTATATTCTTATTGCTCCTTTTCCTTCAGAATGGCCTTCACTTCCTTCAGGACGAGGTCCACATATGCCTAATAATTTTCTTGAGCCATGGTCTCCATCCATGTGGGCTTGTGAGGGGTGGATTTTAGTGACTCTCTATATGACCATCCCCTATGATAAACCCACGTTCTACAATCCATAATGCTATGAACTGTGAGTCTAAACTGCAACAAATGATTTATCCCTACCTTGTGGGGCCTCTGCTTGATTTGAAGGAAATAAAGGTAAGTTGGTTGATAAATAGAAAAGAGTTCCCAAAGCTCGGAGCTCCTACTACTCTGCAAATTTATGATTTGAACCCTGATTTCCTCATGGGGGTGTGGTAATTAGTAAGCCATGTTATTGCACCAAGAATGTTGCAAATCCCAAGGGATCCTCAACTCAAATTATCAACCCAAGGTTTGTACAAGACTCGAGATGAAAGTGTTATATGCACACAACATAGGATTCCACTCATTCTGCCCTCAATTATGACATTAGATCAAAAGGTTCTCAAATACCATTACTTACTGAATTAGAATGAAAGGTTGGTAAAATGAAAAATTGGAAATTGCTTCTAGTTATGAAAATAGAAATTCCATTGACTCAACTTGTAAAACCCCAACTACTCAATTCATGAAAAGACAAAGGCTAACCTACTTGCAAAAATAAAGTTATGTTATCTTGTAGAATTTATCAAATTACGTCATCTACTTGTAGAAAGGAAACTAATTTATCTTAAATAATTCGGCAATCTACCAATTAGAATTGTAGGTAACATCTACCTAGTTCATACTTTCTCATAAATAAATAACCTACTTGCATGATAAAGAAACTAACTCTACTCTGTTTTTGCAGTAAATACAAGGAAGGTTTGGAGTGGCCTAGGAGATTTTCATGATCATATTATCATAACTTGATGTCATTATGCATCTATGCTAAGTCAAAGTTGTAGTGTGGGTTGAAACTGATGAAGAAAAAGGATGCTACAAGTTTTCTATAGGTGATTGCTACAAGAGGCCTATAATGCTACGGGCGGACCTGTATTGCTACAGGAGGGCATCTGAGTGGTTTTTGAGGGTGAAAACGTTGGCTTGAGGGTATAGAGAGGGTGATAGTAGTTGAAGAAAATGAGAGGAGGTTGGTTTGAGCCCTTAGCCAAGCTCATGACCTCTTAGACTCTTGTCTTGCACTAGGATGAGTGTTGTCACTGACTTAGACAAAATAGTTTATAAAATAGGGTTTTCGGGACAAAGTTTGGAGGTGGAAGGAGAAGATGAAAGAGCTAAGGATGAAAGTGGTGAAGGTGCCCTTCCGTGTAGATCAATTAGCCTTGCGATCAATCACATGCAGACATCCATTTATCATTTACAAAATGAAATAACTTATGATGGAAAAGATGAGTTGAATTTAAATGACATATAATTCATGCAAACCACTGATCTAATCATTGAACTAACTTTTAAACTAAAGAAAGAAAATGTAAAATAGGACAACCAACACTAACCTATTTCCAAAAAATCATAAACAAAATCTTTTTGGGTTTTGCTTGTGAGACCTTCCACTCCTCCCACAAGAGAGGCGATGTAGAGGTTGCAAACACAAGATTTTATAGGACAACTTCTACTCAAAATGAAAGAAACTATGAACTGCTTGGAATCAAGAAGAAACATGAGAACAAGAAGAGGGACCAAAGCCTCTATATTGGGCCCAAACTCAAGTGTCTCAACCCTCTCAAACTAACTCAGATGCAACTTAAAATCCAACTTATCATTTTCAAAAAGTACAAGTCTAATATGTCACATAAAATTTGAAACTAACAATGTCAATGCTTGGAGCTCAATAGCTAAATCTAGTTGAACAAAAAATTTGAATCCTAATGAGCTCTTCCTCTAGTTTATTTGCACAAAAGGGTAACTGAAGAAACTCCCTTGAAAGTAGTAATAGTTCCCTTCTTGATCTTCACTTGGACCAGGAGTCACTCAGCTGCTAATGAACTTGAACCGATGAGATAGGATATAGTGATCTCAAGGCACGTTTAGGGATTTAAGGAGGTGGAAAAACCCCCTATATTCCCTCGTAGTTGTCTCCATTGATCCCATGCATAGTAATAGCCTAAAAAATGCCTCATTTTCTTGAAATTAAACCACATTAAGCCAAATACTATGAAAAACACCTTTTACTCCCCTTACTAGGCATAATATAATGAAAAATGTGAATCAATACAAGAGAATGATAGCTTTAAGGATAGAGGATGGCATATTAATCTTCATAATGTACCTATTGATGGGACTCGTCATCATCCCCTTGTTGAAGGTGTTACTCATCCTATGAGCAACTCAATCATCCGTGGGTAGCTCTTTCATGGCCCTGGTTCCCTCCCTAACATCCCAAAGATCCTCAGATGGTATTTTCTCTTGGGGATAAAAACCTGTATTATTCTCTATTTATGTCCATTCCTTCTACTCTCCTGCTTCATGTCTTCCTTCTTGTAAGCCTAGCAACAAGGGTGGACTAAGCTTGAGTCCTATCCACCCGAATTTCATCCTCTCTATGATCCTCTTGTATAATGGTGTTCTCTCCAAGTCATTAGTTAGCCTTTCAAGAGAGTGATATTCTCTGGTTTGTAGACTGTGGGGTAAGCCATGCCATCTCCTTTGGAAAGCTTGCAAACTTTCAGTTCCCAAAAACCTGAATGTGCCTTCAAAGTATCAAACGACTTGATCCTGGGTGGCAAGGTATTTAGGTACTAAAGCAATTTCATTGGAGATGAGGCCATGATTTCTAATGATAGCCCTTGGGATCACTAGCTATGCCTTGATATAAAATGGTTCATTTTATTCCTTTTTCATTACCCTTTTCACTTCCTTAACTCTTGTCTCCTAGTGAGTCATCCAGGATGATAAGGCCATCAATTGCATATCTCCCAATCTTGCGTTGGGGTCTCAAAAGTTCATATTTTTCAAATTGAGGTTGTGATTTAAAACTCAACCAATTTTTCTTTGTCTTCCATCTTAGCTTGGCTGCAAAATTCAATGAACTATTTGTAATCCTAAAAGGGCATAGATCCATGTTGTGCCAAGGTTTTGATTTGGAATTGCAGCTACTGTTATTTGAGAAAGAGGGCATAAGACTTTGATGGTTGTCTGCATTGCAATGCTTCAATGGAGAGACTTTCCATGGTGGAAAGTTATGTTTCTTTCTCTTGTAGCCTCTCTCTCAACCTCATGTTTTCTTCTTGTAACTACTCCTTCATTAGAGGCTCTCTCATTCTTAGCTCAGTTAATCCTTTTCTCATTTCAATGACCCTTTCTTTGATGATGCTTACATCCTCTACCTTATTAGATTTAGCAATTTACATCCACCTATGTGTTATACCTCTTTATATCTCTAACTCATAAAGGAGTGGGACTGCAAATTGTTTAAGGATAGTCTTCCCTCCAACAAATTTGTAGTAGGATCTCAAGCTAGGTTGTAGGATGGGTTCTTGTATCTCTTGTAGGTCGTTTCCAATAGTTTTTGAGGTGGTGGATACCTCTTGTGAATCTTTCTTAGGCTCCTATAGCTTCTCTTATTCTGCTTGTAGAAAATTTTACCCCTCCTATAGCAAACCATATCTCTCCTATAGCTTCTCTTTTTCCTCTTCCTCAAAGGAAAATTGTGTCCTTTGCTTCTTGAAAGTTACATACCTAGTGGTATGCCTACTCACAGGTGGTATGGGTGACATTATTTTGGTTCTACAAGGAGTGACCTCCTAAATTTTTCCCTCGCCGGGTCCTATTTCTTCTGGTTTTCTTAGTGAGTCATCAATAATTATAATAACCCTTGTAGGAGTTTGTGGATTTCCTTGTTTAATTCTAGTGCTCTTCCTAGTTCTAAAATATATTTGACTTGGTCTTGATTACTTCCTCTTTTTCTTGACAGGCGTGCCCAATGTAGGTAAGGTTGTAGCTACTTCCTTCTTAGTGTCTTAGGTACCTTGAGGTGGAGAATTCTTCTCATGGCTTATTATTTCTTCCCCTTTCTTGTCCTCTTCTTCTCATTTCATCTCTTCCTCTCCTTCCTCTATCTTTATTGCCTCTTTCTCTTCTTCCTTTGTTTCCTCTTCTTTCGTTCTTGTTTCCCCTTCCTCCTCTATATTTATTTCTTCTACTACTAACCTTGTTTCCTCTTCTTCTTCTATCTTTGACCCTTCTTCTCCATCTACTTTTCCCTCTCTTCCTCCAACACTATATGCTGGGTTTCTCCAGTCTGAGGGCTTAGGTTTCTATGAAAGTCTCCCTATCCATGTCACTTACTTTCTTGTCTTCTTTGCTCCATCTCATTCCTAAAGGGAAGGTGGTTACTCTGCTGATAGTTTCTAGACTAAGAGAAATGGCCAACCCTCCGACAACAATTGTGGCACTATGTTCCCCTTGAGAACGTAATGTTGTGGAAAATTCATGGGCTAGATCGTCATCATACCCCTTTAGTAGCTCAAAGAAGCCCAACCACTGGTGGTTTCAGAAGATGTCAACTATAGGGGTGTTGATGAATTCGCTTGGTGTCTAATGGTTCTCTTGTGATAAACCCTCCCCTAATTTCTTCTCTATTTCTCTTTGATGCTATGTACATGTGGAATTTAAAAAATTAAATTAGTCTTAGTAGTGAAAGAATGGCACAACACTTGGTGATAGTAAGGAAGAAGGGTGCTCAACTTATATTCACCAAGATATTTATTTTATATTAAGTGAAACAAATTCCAAAAGGATACCCTAATGATCAATTGACTACTCTATGCTCTTAAGTTTAGGTAGAATGTCCATAAAATTAGGTGTAGAAACAAAGAAGGGTATCACTTACTTCTTATCAGAGAAATTATAGTTGTGCATAAATTTTTTTAGACAATATCGAGCCACTGTGACTTCGTTTTCTGCTCTAAATTCTTCTTGTAGCTCCTCTCGGCCTTCCTATAGCAATTTTAGGCCTGCCTGTAGCTTTCTTCTGTAGCACTGTGCAGGTAGGGTTTGAAACTCCTCGGTAGAACTCTAGTTTCCCGATGCACTAGCTCGTCCCTCCTGCATCGGTTTTTGGAATGAATGATGGTGTAAATGGATTCAAGCCAACACATAATATCCTTTTTTGGTTAAAATATTGGAGCACCATGGTGACTTGACATTCACACGGGTTTCTTCCTTGGACCATTTTCCCCAATAACTATCACCATCTCTCCCTCCTTGTGATTATCACCCACTCTTCGAGGACACTAGTTTGTTTTGAGATAACATTTCCACATAACTGTTAGAAAATTATATATTATAGAGAAATGGAACACATAAAAAATTGCATAAACATAAACACAGAAAACACATAAAACAAGAGAAAGAAATAGATCTACATGGTTCACCCAATTTGGGCTACATCCATAGAGAAACAACCAATCCTTCCTTTTATATTGTCCAACAAAATGAAGAGATACAGCCTACAACAGATCTTTCGTAATTTCCTCTTTGCTCTCACACATTCTCCTCTCTCTTTCTTGCTCAGAATACACATATACACAACCACATTATAATTCCCTCATATATAACCAGGTGTTTCCTTCTAGGTAAAAAAATCGAAATTAAACATAACCCATACTGTCTGTTCATTCGCCTAATGAATGACTCTGATTGACTACAAAATTACAACATTTTACAAGGAAATCTTACATCTATTTTTAGCTTCGAGGGAACTGCCCCCGAACCCCCACTACGGGGGGGCTCATAAAAATCATCATTGTGCCCCCTATACCCCCCTGAAAGTGATTAAACGGGTGGCATTACTGCCCCATTACGAATTTGGATCCAATACGGTGATACCTTTTAATAATGAAGATAATCAGGCTCCACAACAATAATCTCCCACTTGGAGACCGATTATACCAACTCCATTATTGCTTCATTTGTTGGAAAATGACTCCACTTTGGACTTGGTTGTTCCTCATCTTCATCATCATATTTTAAGACCAATTGAAACTTAGCAGAATCTAAGTTTCTCCCTTGTTAAAACTTTTGTTAACATATCCACATGATTCTGGCTAGTGTGTATCTCTTCCAGCTTCAACTATCCATCTTCCAACACTGACCATATGAAATGGTACTTGAGCAATATATGTTTAGTCTTGGAATGAAATGTTGAGTTATTTTCAAGATGAATGACACTCTAGTTGTCACTGTACAACCTGTCTTACTCCTGCTTCTTATCCAATTCATCCAGAAACCTTTGTAACCAAATCATTTATTTACTAGCCTTTGTAGTAGCAACATATTCTACTTCCATCATTAAGAGTGAAAAAACACTCTGAAATTTTGAAACCCAACTAACAATTGTTCCACCAACAGTAAACACATATCCTATGGTGCTCCTCCTATTATCTCTATCACCTGCCATATCTGTGTCAACATACCCCTATAAAGCAATGTTTGAACCACCAAAGCATATTTCTTGATATGTGGTACCTCTCAAATACCTGAGAATCCACTTCACTGCCATCTAATGTTCTTTTCCTAGATTGTTCATGTACCTTCTTACAACTCCCACTACATGTGAAATATCAAGCCTTGTGAAGACCATTGCATACATTAATCTTCTAACTATTGATGTATATGGAACTTTAGACAGATAATCCATTTGTTCCTAAGTCTTGGGACACATCTCCTTACTTAGTTCGAAATGGATAGTCAAAGGTGTAGTAACCAGTTTTACGTTTTTCATATTAAATATTTCCAACACCTTCTGTATGTACTCACTCTAAGACAATGTTAATTTGCGATTTTTCCTGTCTCTAGTTATTCTGATACCAAGGATTTTCTTTGCAGCACCGAAATCCTTTAGTGAAAATGAATTTGCCAATTTTCCTTTGAGCACATTTATCTCCTGCATGTTACACCCTGCAACAAGAATGTCATCTACATATAATAAGAATATATTATAGTTGCCATCATTTTTCATTTAGAGATAAACACAATGATCAGTGACATCTAGTATAACCTTGTTTCCACACAAACCTGTCAAATTTTAGATACCACTACCTTGGAACTTGTTTTAAGATATACAAGCTCTTCTTCAACCTACACACTAATTTCTCCTTCCCGTTGACCTCATATCCTTGTGGTTGTTTCATATAGAGCTCTTCCTCCAAATCCCCATGGAGAAAGGTTGTCTTTACATCTAACTGTTGAAGATGCAAATATTCTACTGCTACTAGACTTATAATAGTTCTGATTGAAGTCATTTTAACAAGAGGAGAAAATATTTCATCAAAGTTTATACCCTTTTTCATGTGCAAAACCCTTCACCACAAGTCTAGCTTTATACTTTTTTCTACCTCCATATTCTTCCTTCAACATGTAAAATCATTTATTGTGCAATGTTGTTTTACCTACAGGCAACTTGACTAAGTCCCATGTCTAGTTATGTACCAATGAGTCCATCTCTTCTTTCATGGCTAGCTCCCACTTCTTCGTGGTTTCTACCAGCACTGCTTCTTCATAACATTCTGGTTCACTAAAATCACTCAACAATATATAATGTAATGAAGGAGATTATCGTTTAGGGGGTCTACTTATCCTATCAAATCTTCTAACACCACTTGCATGTTTTTGAGGTGCCTGTTGTTGTTCTGGCTGTTGATCATTATGATTTTCAAACACCTTTACTTTTTCTGTGATCTCATCTAGCACTATGTATTCTATGTTTTCTTTTTCCCATTTCTTTTCCTACATCTGATCCTTATACAAAACCTTTTCATGGAATATGACATCTCTGCTCCTAATGATTTTTTGATTTTCATAATCATATAAGTGATAACCAAAACCATTAACACCATATCCAATAAAGGTACATTTCTTTGATTTTTCCTCAAGCTTTGTTCTATTTTATTTATTAATGTGGACAAAGGTTTCGAAACCAAAAGTCTTTAAAAATGAGTAGTTTACCTTTTGACCTGTCTGTGCCTCCTCTAGAATACCTCCATCCAAGGAACTTGAAGGCCCTCTGTTTATTAGAAAAACAGTAGTATCTACAACATCTGCCCAAAATTGTAAATGCAATCCTACATGCAATATCATGCACCTTGTACGCTCCATGATTGTCCTATTCATCCTTTTTGACACACCATTTTCTTGTGGTGTTCCTAGAATTGTCTTCTCTTTGTGAATTCCATGCTCAGAACAGTGCTTATCAAACTCTTTGCTACAATATTCACCTCCATTTTCTGATCTGAGAAATTTCAACCTTTTTCCTATCTCATTTTCAACA
This sequence comes from Pinus tabuliformis, assembly GCA_031772625.1. Lineage (NCBI taxonomy): Eukaryota > Viridiplantae > Streptophyta > Pinopsida > Pinales > Pinaceae > Pinus > Pinus tabuliformis. The sequence continues at coordinate 1,646,216,153 of CM062816.1, read as the reverse complement.
AAAGCTTTCCATTTCTTGAAAGTATCAAATATATCTTATTTATTTCAAATACAATAAATCTAGGTTTTTCTGGTTGCATCGTCAATAAAAGTAACATAATAATGAGAGCCACTAATATATGATACCTGAGTAGGTCCCCATACATCTGTATGCACAAGATCTAATTTTTCGTTCTTCTCTTCTTTCCCAACTCTCATAAATCTAGCTCTCTTCTGTTTTCCATAAACACAATTCTCACAAAATTCTAAATCAAGATGCTTCAAACTTGGAAACGAATTTCTTGAGTGAACAATCTTCATTCCCTTCTCACTCATGTGCCTGAGTGTATAATGCCACAATTTTGTATCTTCTCCTGTAGAGGTTAAGTATTTAACATAATTAGAATTACCATTGCATAAATATAATGTACAAACCTTTTCTCCTTTTTCTATTACCAGGGCTCCTTTAGTGACCTTCCATATTTTATTTGTAAAAGTAGTTACACAAACTTCACCTCCCAACTGCCTTGTTGAAATTAGATTTTTCTTCAAATATGGAACATGCCTTACCTCCTTCAATACCCATTGGTTTCCATTCTATTGTTTTATGAAAAATTTACCCATTCCAATGATTTCATAGGGTTTATCATCACCCAAACGAACCTCTCTAGAATCTCTTTAAAAATAATCATGAAATTGTTTCCTATCAAGTGTGGCATGGAATGAGGCCCTTGAATCTACCACCCAAGAATCAGTAATATTTTCTAATGAAAGAATCAAATCATCTTGCAACACATCACCTATCATATTCGCTTCATGATTGTTTTCTTTCTATGTGTTTCCTTCTTTTCCCTTTCGAAACATATAGTCTTTCTTTAGGTGTCATTTCTTCTCGCATTTCTAGCACACTATCCACACTCTACACTTGGATCTTCCTTTCCTTGACTTACTGTGATATCTTGGGCTCTTTCCTCTTTCCAATTTTCTTCCTCAAGTCTCTGTTGTCAAATTAGCATTACTTGATGACTCACCAAAGCTTTTCCTTCACATTTCCTCACTACGGATTGCACCGACAACATCATCAAACTTTAAAATAATAGATCTAGAGATAGAGTTACTAATGGCCATAACTAAACCATTCCAACTTTCTAGAAATCAACACAAAAATAACAAAGCCCTAACTTCATCATCAAAAGTTACCCCTACAGAACTTAACTAACTGGTAACCGTATTAAATGCATTTAAATGATCAGCAATAGATCCACCTTTTGACATATTCATATTAAATAAATTATTCATAAGAAATACCTTATTTGAGGCTGAGGGTTTTTCATATAGTTTGGCCAATGCTTACATTAAACCCTTTGTTGTCCTTTCCTTTGAAATATTAAAGGCTACTGACACTGCTCGGGAAAAATTGTATCATTCCAAGTGCCTTCCTATTGAGAATATCCCACTCTTTGTTTGTCATACTCATCAGATTCTTTGTCTTTCCTCTCAATGGTGGGTATATATATTTCTGATACAGATAATATTGCATTTTCATCTTCCATAGCTGGTAGTTTTTGTCATTAAATTTTCGACCCTAAACCTAACATCTTTCATCATTACTCACACTCATACTAGGAACCCTTCTCTCGTGTGAGTTTATCAACCAATAGACCTTCGGCTCTGATACCAATTGTTAGAAAATTATATATTACAGAGAATTGTAACACATAAAGTATTGCAGAAACACAAACACATAAAATGCATAAAACAATAGAGAGACACAAATATATGTGGTTCACCAATTTGGGATACGTCCACAAAGAAACAACAAGTCCTTCCATTTATATTATCCAACAAAATGAAGAGATACAACCTACAATAGATCTGTTGTAATTTCCTCTTCGCTCTCATACAATCTCCTCTCTATTTCTCTCTTAGAATAGACATATACATAGATGCAATACAGTTCCCTCATATATAATGAGGGGTTTCCTTCTAGGAAAAAAACCCTAAATTAAACATAACCTTTACTGTCCAATTATTTTCATAATGAACGTCTTAGATTAACTACGAAATTACAAAATTTTAGAAGGAAATTTTACAACTATTTTTAGCTTCGAGGGTGCTACCCTGAACCCCCACCAAGGGGGTCTCATAAAAATCATCGTCGCCCCCCACTAGACACCCTTGGTACTGGAAAAATGGGTGGAATTGTTGCCCCATTACAAAATGGGCTCCAATGCAACGATACGTCTAGATAAAGAAGATAATCAAACTCCACACCCAATGATAGAATGGGTGGCATAACTCACTATTGAGTTGACTAGTCAAGGGTGGCCAAGTTCATTGGCACCTCCGGCGTATTAAAACACCTTTTCTTGCTTAAAACACATTTTTTTTTTTTTTATGCAGAGGGAGGACGTTAGGGTTTCCATACCTAAGCTAATCTGTGGATCGTTATTCTGCACATGATTCCATGCTAGAGTTATACAATACATCATTATGATCAAGGGATTTGACCTCTTTGACTTATTTCATGTGCATGTCTTCATTTTTTATGCTTCCTTGATTATTGTTTTTGTTGTGTGTTTGCAAGTGTCCCTTCTAATATCCAAGCTGTTTTTTTTGTTGGAAATCCTCTCTGTGAATGAGTTGTATCTTCATGGCTACAAACCAAGCTTAATCATCCCTTCTGTTGGTGGAAAAGAAACATTATATCAATGTTTACTGTGTGGTTGTACAGGCTGCAATATGAGGAGTTTCTTCCTATAGCAGCCTCTTGTTCTCCCCTTTAAGTCTTCAGTCAACATGAGGGAAATGAGGGATATGATGATGAGTTATAAGGATAAATTTAGAATCATGAAGGAGTAGTGTAGGCATTGTAGATATAGAAAATGATAGATTTTATGTTTTTTTTTTAAGGTAGGACAAACTGGAGAAGTTTGAGCAAATGTTTGGTGAAATGAGTGGATGGATGATGGATGGGTGATGGAAATTTCATAGGAGCACACTATTTACCATTTCATAGAGTTAGGATGGTCTTTTGGATCATTTTACTCATCGTATCTCCCTCTTGTAGCTCTATAAGCTCCTTCGGTAGCATTACGGGACCTTCCTGTAGCAACATAGATCCTTCCTATAGCATCACAGAGAGGAGGTGAATTTCAGATTTCTTGATGATGGGATGGTGGAGAGATATAGAAATATGAATGGAGAGGATGGATATGGGGTGTATGGATAGTTGAATGGATGTTTTCCTATAGGTCTTGGCCTGTAACTATGAAATTTGCCACTGCTTACAACTCTACAAAACAAAAGAAAGGTTAGTAAATAGGATATAAGCTTCTTCCTTTTTATTTTTTCTTCTCTCTCTCTCTCTCTCTCTCTCTCTCTCTCTCTCTCTCTCTCTCTCTCTCTCTTTTCTTCTTAAGACACACAGGCTTCCTGAAAGAAGGTTTTTAACTTGCATTCCTACCCTAGGTGCCTTAAGGGAGGTTTTCACCTCAGGATATTTATTGGTTTTTTTCTTGCTCATGGGTTGTCTTAGAGAGGTTTTCAACCCAAGTGTTGGCCTCATATTCCTCATAGAGTTTTTCATCAAGGCCTTTTATTTTTTATTTTTATTTTTATAATTTCTAAGAGTGTTGTGGACTGGAAGCTATGAAACTCCCAAACACATTCAATTCATTGTTGACTTAACTAATAAATTCCTCTTTGGATAAAGCTCTTCTATATAACTTCAACCTGTAACCATTTACAAGCAAGGGGATGCCTTGCTCATGAATGGTTCTGATCTAGAAAGATCCATTTCACGACACTTTTCCACCAAGTATTGGCCCATCCATATTGTCATTAACTTCCCTTTAAAATATTTGAACTTATAATCATATAACAGGGCCCAATCCCCTTCTTGAAAGGTATTTTCCTTGATATGCTTGGCATGACAGACCTTCCTATGCAGTTGTATGACTTCAACATGTAACAGATCTTGCATTCTTAACTCATCTAAGCCATTCAGATGGAAAAACCTTTCTTGTTGTGCTATGGTAACATCTAAGTCCAACTGAGATGCCATTCTCAAAGTGTCATATTCAAACTCAATAGAAAGCAGAGCTTTCTTCCCATAAACCAAATCATATGGAGTGAATCCAGTGGTGGTTTTCCAAGTGGTATTGTAGGACCAAGTGGCCTATACTAGTCTCTCTGTCTAATCTATCCTGTTGCCACTAACAACCTTGGTGATGATGCTCTTTAGTGCTCTGTTTGCGACCTCTACTTTCCCATTTTCTTGAGGATCATAAGCAGTGGATGTCTTGTGCTTGATATGGTTCTACGTCATGATATCCTTAATCAAATTGGATATGAATTATGCTCCTTGCACCTCCCTTGGATACCCAAACTTGTAGAAGATGTTCTCTCTTAAAAATATTTCCACTTTTTGCTTAGTTTTTGCTTTGATTGCCTTTGTCTAAGCCCACTTTGTTAATTAACCAGTGCACACAATGATGTATTTTTTCTGCCCTAATGGTGGATCAATTGGCCATTGAAATCCATGCCCCACTTTCCAAATGGATCTAAGGCCACTTGAGGTTGTAGGGGAATTTCATCCATGGGTGTGGGTTTTCCCATTCATTGGCACTAATCACATCTAGTGGTATATCTCCTTGCATCTTGATATAAGGTGGGCTAATAGTAACCTATCTGTAAAACTTTAAAAGTTGTCCTTTTTACTGCAAAATGACTTCCACAAGGACCATAATGACCTATTGAGAGGATGTCAAAGACATCCTCCTCTCTTACACATACCCTCAATATTTGATATGGTCCCAATCTAAAAATATTTCCCCCAAACCATGTGAAAGGGGAGTTGTAACAACCCTCGTGAAAATTCCATGTAATGAAAGTTAATAAAGGAAAAATAATAACCAAGATTGATGGGACACTTAGTGCAAGCTGAATGTTGGGAAAAATACTAGTGATGGGGATCACTGTGATTGATTAATGGCTAAGAAAATTGGAGAAGGAAATGGCTAAGGGTTTGGAAAGGAAAAATGGTATTTTGGTACATTTATTTATGAAAATAGTGGAAATTAGGAGAAAAGGGATGTGAAAGGTCACAGGCTTCATGCGAGGAGGAAATTGAAGGAAAATAATGGAAAATGAAAAAAAATAGAGGTCTCATTCATAAAAAGGCTTCTGGGGATTAGTTGGTAACCTTTTGTCAGTTCAGTTTTGGATCTCTCTCAATATTCTTTGTCTGTCATAGTCTTATATACTTATAGTTTTCTTGGAGCACTCTTGGAGGATGTTTCATACTTGTATTTTTGGAGATAGAAGGCAAAGGAAGAGTAGGAAAGTGCAATAGGACATCAAGATTAGTAGCTACAATAGATTTGACTTTTAGGTATCGAGTTGCATGCATGTTTTCCTCACTAGTTTTGGCATGCATGGCATATGAATGTGGAGTTTTGGTCATGCTCTATCACTAGCATGGAGGATTTCCCCGATTGATAATGGATTGCCTAGCCTTTCCATTTCCCAGATAGCCATGGAGATTATGGGTATATTTTCCTTGTTTGTTTTAGTTTGTTCCCATGTTTCCTTAGCTTTGGTTGAGTTATTAATGCCTAGAAGCCCTGGTTACACAAACTCTTTGGAAACCCTGTAACAACTTGGGTTGAGTTACTAGTCCTAGAAGCCTTGGTTGGACAAACACTCTAGAAGACATTGGTGGGTTGAGTTACTAGTCCTAGAAGCCCTAGTCGGAAAAACGCTCTAGAAACCCAGTGGAAGTTGTGGGTTGAGGTGGATGGCCTCTAGAACCTCTAGATGATTTTGGATTGATATGTTCTATGAGATACCACATTCATGCTTGGAATATGGCACAAGGGTGAATGGATGAAGAGAGATTTGGCTCAGCCATTCTACGATTGGGTGGAATGTGGAAGTCACATTCCGAGTTTGGATTTTTCATCCTCAGTATGAAGTTATTTCTCCATGTATTTCTATTAGTATTATATTGGTTTATATGTGTATCATATGAATGTGATTTCATTGGTAGTTTTATTCCTATAATGCTGGTTATATATATGTTTTATGACAAAAGAAATCTATGGATCTCATCATGTGTTTACTAGTAAATGAACGAACAATGTATCTTTGACCTAATGGATTAAATGGTAGTTGATGTGTTGAGGCATCAATGTTTCTTAGAAATTCTCAGCTAAGTATGAGACACTTATGCTCATATCTATTATTTATATTTGTAGATTACATATTTGTGATATGTTTGATGAAATTCTTGTCATAGCTAGTAGGGTTCTAGTGAAGGTCTTATTCAAGTGATTGAATTTGTACTATCATTTCCCTTGTTACTTTACTATTCTTAAGATGTCATTCAATTTTGGGCAATGAACTCAGCTCTGGGCCTAAAAACATAGCTCAAATACTGTGGATGTTGGCACAACACTATGAAAAATAGTCCTTGGATGTTGGCTTGCAAGCCTGTGAGAGCATCCAGAGGTCCCTAAACATTGGCATGGCCATAGCATGGGAGTGTTCGGAGGTCAAGTGGTTCAAAAGCTCAACAAGACCCAGTGGTTGGTTGGCAGAAAGGTTGGATTGGTTCCTCAAGGTCCTAATGCTGATGTTGAATGTCTGTATGGTGTGTTTTCATCAACTTCACTTCCCTAACATGACTCAGGAGGTCGAATCATATCGTAGTTGCCTCTTGTCACATGTTTACACCAGCTCACCTATTACTTAGGTAGATGTGGGAGGATGGTGTTACAGAGTGGAATCCGAGCATGGTTCACCCCTTTGAATCAATGGGTTGTGTGTTGGTCATGCATGCATGTCAGTTGCATGTGTGTCTCTTATACTTGCATTCCATGTGCTTGTTGCATTTTCACAATGTTGATAATGGTTGTTGTGATGTTTCCATGTGGAAGCTGATGTTGTTATTGTGGGATACGTCAATCTGAGTGTATGAAATGTTGTTATATGTCACTTACATGTATCATTTTCGTATGCTTGGTTACATTCTTATATGTTTGGTTACATTCTTGTATGCTTGGTTGCATGTATCATTCTTGTAGGTTTGGCTTCAAGTATTGTTTATTTATGCTTGATTTTATGTGTTTATGCATGTGTGTGATTGACTACGCATTCCTTATGCATGTTCATGTTTGCATGTGGTCAAAGTGTACAATTATGTAATGATTCTTTCATGCATGAGGTAGTAACATGTGTCATTGATAAGCTCATGCATTGATGACTATACCCTACTAGAATGATGGTTACATGGTTATATTCTTATGTGTTATGTTTCTATATGTTGTCATGATTATGTTATACATGTATAAATATGATTTTTTGATGTTGCAGATAAGGTATCCTCCCCAAGCTATACTAAGGTACATTGATTTATTGTAATTTGGTTTAGCTGACATGATATACCATGCAAGAATAAATATCAAATGGCTAGCAAGATGGTAGATTACAAAGGTTCTCCCTATGAATCAAATGAGAAATATGGTGTTGTGAACTCTTGTGATTTTGCATATACATTAAGAAGCTTAAAGGAAGAAATAAGGAGTTGTAAGGCAAATAATAACAGAACCATGCAAACATAGGAGAAAGAAGCATATGTAAATGCAGTGATACTTCATAGCTTGTCAAATTTGTAGCGATGAGGATCATGTTGGATCATCTATGAGTAGGAGGACATAACTAATTGGGCATATGGTAGTAGGTCACGTGGTGGTCACAGGTAAAATAGAGATGACATGGTCAGAGATGGAAGATTTTTGGACACTCCGGATAGGAGAGGGGATAGACACAAGTACTATTGTAGTTCTACTTCAGATAGGCACTATGATCATCATCAGTATCATCCTTACATGAGGAGTGATAGGGGATACTTGTCAAATGATTTTAAGAAAGAAAAGGCACCTACTTTTGATGGAGAGATGAAGAAACCGCAAGATGTAGAGGCATGGTTGCTTGGCACGAGGAAGATATTTAGGTTACATGATTATTTAGATAACATGAAAGCTAGAGTAGATACATTCAGTCTCAAAGGTAAAGCATACATTTGGTGGTAATATGTGAAGAATGTCAGGTGTATTAATAAGGAGGACTTGACTTGGAGTGAGTTTGAGCATCTATTCAAGAAGAAGTATCTATTGGAGAGATACTTTGATGATAGGGTAAAGGAATTCTATGAGCTAAAGATGGGATCCATGACAAATGATAAGTACACTAGTAGGTTATTGGAGTTACTAAGGTATGTGCCTTACGTCATGGAGGAGAAGTCCAAGATTGAGAGGTTCATTAGTGTATTACCAGTTGCATTCAAAGACGGGATTGAGTTAAGTGAGCCTATATAATGGAGGAGGCTATTTGAGAGTTAAGCAATTGCTACTAGAAATCAAAGCGCATATCTGAGACAAAGGCAGACAAGAAAGGTAATGCAAAGAAAAAACAAAAATGGGATAGAAAGCGAGAAAGACATTAGGGTACATGTAATAAATAGAATTTAGTTCCATGAAATAAGTTCAATGCATCAGACAGAGGATAGGGATTTCAGTCTAAGGAGCAGAATAAGGATGCAGGATGGAAGCCTATAGAGTGTTGGACTTGTGGCAAAGATAATTGTAGGAGAGATTGTCCATAGTATCAAGGTGGTAGGCCTGGGATATACAATGCATAGGATGCACAGATTGTTGGGGATGTTGTTCAGAGCATTCCTCATATTTATACGACATTGGATAACAATTAGCTAGACCATCAAACATATATCATTGAGATGGACGGTAAGTTGTGTGATCAATTTATTTCTATTTTAATTGACCCTGGATCTAATTATAGCTATGTTAGTCCTCACTTCGTGGATAAGTGTGGTTTGAGTAAGGAATTGCATGCATAATCTTAGTTAGTTTAGTTGGATACAACTACAAATAAGTGAGTTCACAATTGGGTAAGAGCTTGTGCATTTGATTTGAATGGTATGCCTACTGCATCACATTTGAATGTATTACCATTTGGATCATACAATATGTTGTTAGACATGGATTGGTTGTACCTTCATAGAACCAAGGTGGATTTTCATGATAAGGCCATTGAGTGTGTGGATGGCAATGGAGAACCCAAAGTCTTACAAGGAAAGAAGAAAGTGTTGGCTTAGGGGGTCCTGACCCAGGTTCAGAGTTAGCCATGCCAAAAAACGAAACCCTACACTACTGGCCCTTTAAGTAACACCCTACATAGAACAGGCTGCAGTCTCTCTCGAAGCATTATGGGGGGATGCAAGAGCCAAGTTTCTACATCGAGAGACTAGTGTGATGTCTTTCAGTGCCTCAGATCTTCCTTCATGCAGATCGATAAACTCTTAGGGCTCATCATTGCACTCAGTTAGAACAACCTTCAGACCTTCAAAAAGGTCTATGATCAGTCATTACAGACCTTTAACAGTCAATTGGCCTACCTATGTGCATGAGAGAGTAGTCATAAATTAGTGTTTGCGTAGATTTACTTAAGTCATTAGTAAACATAAGAGAAATCACTAGAGTCTTCGCGAAAGTATTTAAACATACACTGCATACATTCTTAGGACTTATGAAAGAGAATCACATAGCATTCAATCAATATTTCGCAAAATAAATCATTCATCCGCAACATATAACATTAACAGAGATAAACAACAATATTTAGAAAATCTTCAGAAAACTATCTTTATTGATCTTCAATTCAATATTGTAGACTCAAACTTCCCTGTGCACACAGCTACAGGGATCCACGCACTCAGCTGCAGAATCTACCTAGGCCTATGTGCACTCAATTGTGAAGCCTTTCTTTCCTATCTAAGCGCAGGAAGAAGATCCTTCCTGTCCTAGACATCCTTAATCAACCCAATTCTCTATCTTCACTCTATCTAGTTCTCCTTGTCACTTCACTAAGACTCACTATTTATAGCCTTTCTCATACAATAACATGGTCTACCGACCATGGGCGAATCTCAAAACTGACTCAAAACTTATCCAAAATAAGGGGCTAAGCCCCCTTGACTCATATTCACCTACACACTTTGCATCCACAAATCGTGGAGACTTTACATTATTTACAAAATTGTAACAAAATTTGGGCTATTGTAACCCCAAACAAACCTAGGGGACCCCATCCCAATAGAAATCCACATCAGTTAGGATTGTGATGGCTATACAAGTAAAGCGTAGTCCCAGGAAATGGTGTGTGTTATTTGCAATTCACATTTCTAGTGACAAAGGTAAGGAAGTTGAGGATGAAGATGTTTTGAGCAGGTACCCAGTTCTACAAAAGTTTCAAGATGTATTTCTCGATGATAATTCATAGTTTCCACCTCATAGGGAGGTAGACCTTTCTATTGAGTTAGTGCCAAGGGCAGCTCCAACATCAAAAGCACCTTACAGGATGAGGACGCATGAGTTGGTAGATTTCAATCTACATTTGAAGGAAATGTTGGAAAAGTCCAAGTGTGTCACCATGGGGTGTATCAGTCTTGTTTGTGAAGAAGAAAGATGGTACTCTCAAATTATGCATTGACTACAAGAAGTTGACAAAAGTGATAATCAAGAACTGGTATATGTTGCTGATGATTGATGATTTGTTCAATTAGTTAAAGGTAGCAACAATGTTCTCGAAGATTGATTTGAGATCCGGATATCATTAGGTACACATCAAAGAGGAGGACGTTTAAAAGATGAATTTTTGGATCAGGTATGGACATTATGAGTTTGTTTTAGTTCCAATCGGATTAACTAATGATCCAACTACATTTATGTTCTTGATGAATAGTGTGTTGCATTTGTATTTGGATAAGTTTGTTATTGTGTTCATTGATGAGATATTGGTATATTCTAAAAATGAGGAAGAACATGGTGAGTAATTAGCAGCAGTGTTAAGGTTATTGAGAGAGCATCAATTGTATGCTAAGCTCAGAAAGTGCAGTTTCTTCCAGATTGAGGTACATTACTGGGGACATGTTTCTAAGAAGGGTATTGATGTAGATCTAGAAAAGATAAGGGCCATCATGTAATGGGTAGCTCCCAAGAATGTGGATAAGTTGAGATATTTCATGGGGTTGGTAGACTATTATAGGAGGTTCATCAGGAACTTATCATAGATTTCTTATCCTATCACATCATTGTAGAGGAAAGGTAAGAAGTCCGAATGGAAAGAGGAGTGTGAGGCCAATTTTGAGTAGGTTAACTAGTTGTTGACACATGCTCTAGTGTTAAAGATTGCAAATCCAGATAAAGAGCTTGTGGTATGCACAAATGCTTACAAGAAGGGACTTGGTAGAGTGCTTATGCAAGATGGATAAGTGGTATGTTATGGGTTGTGAAAACTGAATGAGAATGATCAAAACCACCCCACACATTCTCTTGAGTTGGCAATGATTATACATGCGTTGAAGATGTGGAGACACTATCTTAAGGGAAGGATGTTTACATTGATGATTTATCACAATGGTTTGTGGTATCTATTTGACCAACTAAATATGAATCATAGGTAGGCTTAGTTGTTGGCTATGATCAATGAATTCGATTTTGAGATCAAGGAAATCAAAGGCAAAGAGAATAGACTGGCATATGCTCTTTAGAGGAAGATATAGGTAAATCACTTAGCAGTTATGAGCTCTTATGGGACAGACTTACATGATAGGATCTTGCAAGTAGGTCAAGAGGATGTTAGATATATGGATATTATGCACAGGTTACAACAGAGTACAGGTATAGGTACTAGCGGTAGTACAAGTATAGGTACATGTGGTAGTACAGGTACATATACAGGTGATAGTATAGGTACATGGATAGGTATAGGTGCATGTGTATAGGATGTGGACTATTTCTTACAAAAATGGATTGGTTAAGTTCAGAGGCAAGATATGTGTGCCAGACAATAGTGAACTCAAGAAGGCGACCTTGAGGGAGTTTCATGCGAAACCATATTTAGGTTTCTGAGATTATCATAAGATATTGGCAACAGTGAAGAGATTTTATTATTGGCTAAACCTGAAGAGGGATGCAACATATTTTGTGGCTAGGTGTGTGGATTGTTAGTGCATGAAAGCAGAATGTAAGCATCTAGGTTGACTGTTATAACTGATTGTGATTCCATAGTGGAAATGGGAAGAAATTTCCATGGACTTCATCAAAGGTTTTCAGAGGACAGCGAGACAACATGATTCCATCATGGTTGTTGTGGATAGGTTGACAAAGTTTTCAGATTTAATTCCAATGAAGTCTAAATTCTTAGCTAGCGACGTAGCATTGGTATTCATAAGAGATTTGGTCAGATTACATGGTGTTCCAAAGAATATTGTGTGAGACAGGGATGCGAAGTTCACTTCCAAGTTTTTGAGGGAGTTGTTTGCAGGTTTGGGAAGAGAGTTGGTGTTCAATACAACTTATCATCCACATAAAAATGGATAGATAGAGGGGGTTAATAGGATATTAGAGGACATTTTAAGGATGTATGTGATGCATTAGCAACAAAAGTGGGAAGAGTACCTTCCACTTGTAGAGTTCACTTACAACAATGAGTATTAGGAATAATTGAAGATGAGTTTGTTTGAGAAATTGTATGGGTGGAGTTGCAATAATCCTATTAGTCAGATTGATTCAGTTAACAGGATGTTGATTGGACCAGACATGTTGGCAGACATGGAACATGAAATGCAGGTGATCAAGAATAATATAAAGGCAGCACAGGATAGACAGAAGAGTTATGCAGATCAGAAGAGGTTTTTCAAGGAGTTTTGGGTTGGGGGAACATGTGTACCTACACATCAAACCAAATAAGAGCTCCTAACGGGTTGCATCATGTGCCAAGCTGGCACCTCGGTTTTGTGGACCCTTCAGTATTGTTGTGAGGATTGGGCCAGTAGCCTATCCACTTGTACTGCCTCCAACAATGAAAGTCCTTGATGTTTTCCATGTTTCATTACTTAAGAATGTTGGGTTGTGTTATAATCTTTCCACGATTACCCCACACACGAGGAGTCACTAGGGTGAAAGCTGGCCCCCTTGTGGAGGGGTATGCAAGGGGGTAGTAGCCCCCTTGTAAAGGGTTCAAGGAAGCGGCCCAAGAAATTTTTTGGACCCTATGTTAGGTGGGCAGACTTACCTATGGTTTTGTGCACGAATTTCACACATGGTTTTGGGCATGATGGTTGTTTGTCCATGGTATTTTGTAGATACAGTCAAGGGAACTACAATTATGTTCTAATCTAGGGTTAATGGATTGGGGTTTATCGATGCTTCAACATGTGTATATTTATTATAACATTAAAAGGAACATAATGAAAATTCAATCTAGTAGTCTCAGTTTCGGGATCTAGGGGAAAATTTTTGTTTATATATGTTTTATGTTTTATGCTCTCGCCATTGTTTATTTTCCGTTTTTAGAATTCGTATGTAGGTAAATTTTGTATAGGGTTAAAACCTACAAATGGTATCAGAGAGTAGGTCATGAGTTCGATAAACACTTGGCTCATGTTGGGGGTGCGATTGTTGGACATTGGATAAACCAATGATCCCTGTGTGTTTTGCGACATGGACTAACCACATATCATCGATCCTTATATCTAGTGATGAAATCATTAACTAACATGTAAGAGTTTTGGTCTAATGGAAATTTTGATTTCCAACAAAGAAGTATGTTAAAGATGTTGATCATGTGATTGACTTGTCGATATTGCAGGTGGAACCAAATGGAGAATTCTAGCCGGAGCCTCATTGTATATTGCAAAAAAAGGTGCTCAAGCTCTGGAACCAAGCAATCAATAAGGTTAAGATGAAATGGAGGCACTTTGGGTCTAATGAAGCTACATGGGAGATGGCTGATCATATGCGGGCTATGTATCGTTCCATGTTTGTTGGTTGAGGCAAAGAAGTTTTGGAATGGTGTTTTCGTATATATCTTGGTATATGTTTTGGTGATGTTGCTATATACACATGTGTATATGGATGTAAATACCACCATGAGCTATGCTATAAAACTCCAATAAGTGGTATGGGTGTCATGTCATTATGATGCTATGTTTGTTATGTTTTCATGTTGCTTTTCTTCTTAGCAGGTTGATCATTGTAAATAATACATCAAACTAAGTTATAAAGTTCCATTGGCAATATATTTTACTTACAGTAGTTTTGTGGTTATAGGTGTTATTGAACACCGAGGATGATGTTCCCCCAAGGGGGAGGGTTTTGTAGCAGCCCTAGTGAAAATTCCATGTAATAAAAGTTAATAAAGTTAAAATAATAACCACAGTTGATGGGACACTTATTCCAAGATGAATGTTGGGAACGGGATCCCCTGAGGACATTTTTGGGCTAAAAGCCCATGTTTGGGGTCAAATTTTGTAATAAAGTTGTAAAGTCTCCACATTTTGTGGTCACGAAGGGTTGTCCGACCTTATTTTTGTAAAATAAAGTCGGCTGTAAAGATCTACCCATGGTCCACAGACCATGGGATTGTATAAAAAGAGCTAAGTAAGCTCTAAATAGTGATAGGAGTCATAAGTTGAAGTATCAAGTCTTGAACGATAAGGAGAGAGGTCTCAGTTTCAGGTCTTAGTGTAGGTAGAGGGTCGATAGCTGAGTGTGCAGAGGCCTAGGGTAGAAGTCTATCACTGAGCGCATAGACCCATGCAACTATGTGTGCAGGCTGGATAGAGTCTGTAACCATCTGAAGATATCAATAAAGAGAAGCATTCTACATATTTTTCATCTTTGTTCCTATTAATACATCTTGTCAATTATGTATGAATTTCGTTTATAATGCTTATGTGATGTGCAAATGTATTTAATTCCATCGGTTAATTGAATGCAAGTAAGAATATATGTTTATGTGACGCTAACTGTGATTGTTTAATAAGATATGTAAGATACTTAAGCTAGTTTGGGAATATGCACAGCATGCTACCCTAGCGGCGAAAGCACTTGAGCCGCAGGTTAGGGCTGTGTGAAGACCGATCGTACCCCTTCGTGGAGGTACTGAAGGGCAAAGTAAAGGGCTAGACAGATAGAGCCTTATAAATCTATGACTTGCGTGAAGGTAGAAATAGAAGGAATAAATCGACATCATAACCATCTCAGGGTGCAGAAAATTGGTTCCAACATCCCCCCATAATGCTTTAAGTGAGACTTTAGTCTACGCTCTACGGGTTGATGCCAAAAAGAGACATTAGTGTAGGGATTTGTTTGGCTAACGCTAAACTTGGGTCAAGCCCCACCAAGCCAACAAATGGTTCCATTGTTGGGACTAGAATCTGCATAAGAGATGTGTGATGTCGTATCACTGGAATCCAACTAAGAAAGAGATCAGAGAATGGTTGGATAGGAAGATCCATGAATTTGCAGCATAGGAGAATAGGAACTTGCGACTGAAAAAGGAACAATGGCTGGACAGGTACCTATATACAGAAATCCATGAGATCTTTTTCTGTTCCTTTCTGGTTGAGCTATACGAGTGGATCTCGAAGCTAGTAGATAGCCAAAGAAGGTGGAGACTTTAAGGTCCTATTGATTGGAATCTAGAGTTAGTACAAAGACTAGAAGCCTCTAAGGATACGATCACCCTCGATGTGGATCATTAGCTCAATCGTATCATAGGAGGATTTGTGACTAAATTCGTGGTTAACACCTCAGTCAGCTAGAGTGAGGTGAAGCAGTGCTTTTTCAAAGGGCAGCGAGGTAAGTACTTGAAATCTTTGAATACCTGGATTAAGATGTTATTGTGAGAAAAATGGGTTATGCAACTACCTTGATGTTTAAAGCTACGCGAAGCAGAAAAACTTATAGGAATGAAGGAAGAAAAGGTCTTGAATATAGTCCATTAATTTCACCTCCATTGGGTGACAAAGAGGGAGTATCACAGGCTTCTCTACAAACTGTTATTCAGTTAATAAGAAAAGGATTCCTACGACTACCACTTCCACCCACACCATCTCCAACTTCACCTGTACCACCTCCACCTCCACCGTAGTTTACCATGGAAAATTTAGTGAAGTTGCTTTTGTTTAAAGGCTTAGGAAATG
This sequence comes from Pinus tabuliformis, assembly GCA_031772625.1. NCBI lineage: Eukaryota > Viridiplantae > Streptophyta > Pinopsida > Pinales > Pinaceae > Pinus > Pinus tabuliformis. The sequence continues at coordinate 1,646,200,103 of CM062816.1, read as the reverse complement.
TGGACACAACCAGTTCTGGTTTGTCATGAAAGTTGTATGGGAAGCTCAGGGTGTTACAGATGATCCCATGAAGAAGGTGACACTAGTTAGTGCTTTGTAGGATCGCAAACTAACCTGATACATCAAATACTCTAATGATAACCCAAATGCTGGTGTGGCGACATCCAAACCACACTGAATTAATAATTCAGTATGCCTAAATCTAAGGCATAGTCAATTGTGGGGTTCAAGGAAATCGCGATGAAACCAGGCGAGACACCTTCAGTGCGCTATATGTTAGGTAGCAGGAAAACATGCCACAGATAACTGTCATTAGTTACAGAAGTTTGTGCAAACACCACAGCAACTGTTCTGCAACCTCTGTAGTCAGTAGGGCATGATTAGTGCAACTGCAGGAGCTACGAATTGATGATGGATAGAACACTTACCTATAGGGTTTAGGCAGAAACTCAACCCCCTGACCAGAATGTGGGGATGATGTGAACAAGATTTCAGGGCATGGACGAGGCCGAGGTAGAGGAGGACCTGGCAGAGGCCGGGGAGAACTAATATGTTATAATTTTTGAGGACCAGGACACTATGCCCAGGATTTCACTAACCCAACATGTTCGTCGTGCAAATATTAGACTGTATTTGATCATGAAATGGAGGACTATCCTACATTGATAGCAAGTATACGTGACAAAGGGGTGATACCACCTCAACCGACTCATAACCTATAGATGATGAGGTCTAAGCCTTGGGAAGAGGATCTAAATGTGAATATAGTTCTCCAAAGTGGAATTGAAATAGGGGATGATAAGGGGAAATATCTTGAAGATAGCGCATGGGTTCACAAAGATCCAACAAAGGAGGTTGAATTCAATTTGGAGCATGGACGTGAAACATTCATGGAAGCAAAGAAGAGCTTCGCTAAGGTCTCCACCTCAGGAAGCAAGGATAAGCTTGATCAGGAGATGGACCCTTTTATGCTTATGACCTTCCTAGAGACTTGCATGAAGTTTCATTGTGATAGCAAGGCTGTAAAGCGATTATAGGAACTTATAAATAGATGTGTCGAAAACACGCCAGGTGAGCTACGCATCATATGAAAGATTGGTAAGCATAAAACAAGGATAGGATGAGAGATGAGGCTGGCCGCGCAGATAGGAGAATATGAAATGGATCAGGTTATTTTGGACCTGGGGTCAGACGTGAAAATCCTACTGAAGCAGACTTGGGAACGAATGGGGAGACTCACACTGCAATGGTATTTGATTCAGTTAAGGATGGAAAATTAGTAGAAGATCATCCCCATGGGGCAGCTACAAGGGGTGATTGTAGATATTGAAGGTGCGAGTGCACTGGCTAACTTTTAAGTAATAGAAATTATGGATGATAGCAACCCCTACCCTACACTCCTTAGCATTGATTGGGCTACTAATATGAATAGGGTAATCAACGTAAAGAATCAAAAGATGATCTTTCAGAAGAAATTGCTTCGCGTAATAGTACCCCTAGATCCTACTGAAGAATCGCGCTATACTGAACTAGTCCATGATTATGAGAGCGATGAAGATCTGGACTATATCTATAAGATAACAATGCAAGACCAAGATTGGGTGAATCCATCGATGGATGGAGGAATTACGTGGGATTGCAAGAGTTCCTACACCTCAGACTCTGACGAAAAACTAGAGCGATGACAGAATTGATTACATGAAGTAACCACACTAAATTGTAACATGATGACCCGGTCGCTGCGCTGTGTGTTGTTAGAGGTAAGAATTCTGCCCACTTATGATGGCTTTAATGATGTAGATATCTCTTTGGATGCATTTGAGAGGGAGGTACTAGAGAAGCAGCACTTCTAGGCTTTGGACTAGCCACTGCTCGCTATGCCCACAAGGTGGTGGGGTACACACAAAGGCAGTTTTGATGATTGGCACGAATGTAGGAGGATGATGAGAACATGCTTTGGGAAGCCGAAGGTACAAATAACATAGAAATATGATGGACAGGATGATTCACACATGCACTTGGCCAAATGGGCTCAGGCTTATGGAGAAAAGCCCCAACCTGAATGGGTGCACTTGTTCTGGCACACCCTCGATGTCATCTCAATGAACTGGTACTTAGAAATAGAGCTTCACCATGGCACAGGTGAATGGGATATTTTTCACGAAGGATTCATAATGACGTTCAGCTTTGAAGATGGGTTTGACTGTATTGGCAAAGCGCTAAAAGAAGTAAAAGGAGTGATCTTTAGGATACCACATGATCCTTTGGACCTGATTCACCCTGACTGGACTACTCAGCTTAGTCACGTGCTGGAATGATATAATGTAACCACTGAAGAATAAGACGAGGATCCACGAAAGATTAACATCCCTGAAACAGAAGGTCACCGTGAGGTTGAAGGATCATAGATTGAGAACCATGATATAACTGCGCCACTGAAAATGAAACAAGTAAATATTGGTACAGAGGTAGAGCCCAAATTTGTGAAGATTGAAGATTACTGGGATGACACAATGATGGATAAGGTCATTGAATTGCCCCTCGAATACTAGGATTTTTTCCCTACCAAGTTTACGGATCTAAAAGGTATAATAGGAGACTTGGGTGTTATGAAGATCACGTTGAAGCCTGACGTGAATCTAGTTAAGCAAAGACCCTACCATCTCAATATTAAGTATAATGAGAAGGTCTATTTAGAGCTGGACAAGATGCTCACAACTGGCATCATTGAGCCTGTAGAAGAATCTGATTGGGTAAGCCCAATGTTGGGATAGGAAAAGAAGCAGAGGGATGAAATAAGGATATGCGTAGATCTCAAAAAGTTGAATGATGCTTGCGTACATGATCTTTTCCCGACTCCATTCAGTAATGAAGTGTTGGCAATGTAGGTGGCCAGGAAGCATATTCCTTCACTCATGGTGTCTATGGGTACCATCAGATCAAAATTGCACTGGAGGGTAAGAGAAAAATGACCTTCGCGACTGAGTGGGGGTGTTTTCAGTACACTGTAATGCCTTTTGGATTAAAGAATGCACCTGAAATTTTCTCGCACATAGTCATTGCGGCATTCAAGGAATTTATTCAAAAGTTACTAGAAGTGTACTTTGATGACTGGACTATGTTTGGATTGGTGAAACACCATGTCACAAGTTTGCGCCTGATGCTAGATACTTGTCGAAGATACCAGATCGTGCTTAATCTGAAGAAGTGCCTGTTCTGTGTTCCTTTTGGGACCTTGCTAGGTCATGTGGTTTGTAGATAGGGACTAATGGTAGATCTTGTGAAGATAGTGGTGATACTTAACTTAGAAGTGCCAAGGAATGTGAAACAGTTGCACGCTACCCTAGGACGTACTAGATATTACAGAAAATTCATCAAAGGCTATGCCCAGATCACCACACCTATGAAAAAGTTGTTGAAAAAGGATGTCACATTCTGCTAGAATGAGGACTGTAAGAAAATATTGGATATATTGAAAGAAAATATGGTCACCGTGCCAATCCTAGTCTTTCTGGATTGGAAGAAGGAGTTTCATGTACATGTCGATGCGTCATGTATACCGCTAGGAGCAATATTGACACAGGCTAGTGGAGGATACTTGGACCATCCTATAGCATTCGCAAGCATAAGGTTATCCAAGGTGGAGAAGAACTATTCCACCACCAAGTGTGTTATCGGGAAATCTAGTGTCCACTCGGAGCTACTAGTCCCACTAAGACTGGTAGCTATCTTAGAAACAAGCAAACTAAAACTACTTTCGCTTTCCTTTATGAGAAGTAGATAAGAGGGGAATAAAGGACACCAACGTCAGTCTTGCACTTGGTTCCTTGCTTGGTTCCTCTCCCTTCTGACAGATCCTTGCCACTTTTCCTTTGTCTACACAGCTTCAAAGAGCACCTATGGAATCAAAGCAGCATAATACTATCGAAGAACAGAGATCTACAATCATAAACAATATAGGACCAGATATATATTGACCACACAAATGCATATATCATCATACATACAAGAATGTGGAGGAAAACTTGAATAGCTTTATTAATATCAAGAATAGCAAAGAGGATTACAACCAATTGTTCTGACCCAGTGTCATCCTCTCAACGTGAAAGCCCTTTTTCACCTCATGAAAAGCTTAGATCACCCAACACTATGATATTCCACCAAGAAACCAATAGCACTTCCTTACAAGATACAAAATTCCAGCCTCTGGATCTCTGGGATGAGGGATCCATATATAGATTATTGCAGGGGGGTGAGTCAGCTTTTGGGATTTTGATTAGTGTCCTCTCTCTGATAGTTCTTGATTCCACTTGGAGATTGATGATCTCTTACTCATCCCTGGGCGAATTCAGAGAGGCAAGTGTCACAGGAGAAGTTTCTGGAAGATTCCATGATGATCCACCTTGCAAACTGTCTCTGCCGTTTGTCTACTCTCACCCATCACACCCTATAGAAAGGCTTTCCAGTATGCATCACACCCTTTTCACTGGGCAGGTGAGATGCATCGCACCCTCTGCATTGGGCAGTTTGTATGGTCCAGCTTTGACTAGCTATGAGCAGTTTTCTATGGAGAACTTCTGGGAAATGATTTAATCAGCTGACCTTTTTCTTTTAGTGTGTGAAGAAACACTTTTAGGGACTTAGGAGTCCTTGGTTTATGGACATGTTTGATTGGGGTTGCAGTGCCAAAAAATGTCTATAACAGTTGCCCCCTAAAGCATGAGGTCGTTAATCTTTTGATGTTGAGTGAAATGCTTTATCATGAGGATCCGAAATTTTTTCGAGATGGAAGGCGACCTATAATAAGATACAATAGAATACATTATCTTCATAATATTTTTCATGATCTAGCTGAGGTGGGCATTCCCATGCTCAACTTCATAAATTCATTTCTATGTACATAAGACAAACAACCATCTTTGTGGCAGACTGATGATTTTGATAGAGCCATCATCCTTTGATTCAGATGATCATCTATGCAGCAATGATGTACATTTGATTTCTTTATTTTCCTGAATATATCGCAGCCCAGATGGATGAAACTAGATTGGGGTCTTCAAACTCATCCAATCTTCACTCGGAGTACACATCGATCCATGTGAAAGATTTTCTGGAGTTGAACATGGAAATACATCGCTTGATTACCAGCCAATGATGTAAGATGTTAACAGGAGCGAGAGGAATAACCAATAATGATGATGACCCTCAAGATACTACAGTATAATTCGTGTGGTATGAAAAGGGACTTGGCGTCGAACACCACACAAAATATTTCAGTCGAAGGCCATTGATGTAAACCTGTCACCGGAAGTGAGAAACTTGCCATTGAGGCATGCAAGCTTCAAAGTACTGAAAGGGTTGTTCCTAAGTCGAATTCTTGGATAATGAGTTGATGTCGACAAGACGTGACCCATCGTAGGAAGGCCTTAATGAATCCCACATCTACGACACGGAACAGAGTAAATGATTTTTGGAGGTGAAAATGATCTGATGATACAGGGTTCAGGGTGGCGGTCATGAAAGAATGGAGCGTGAATGTATTGCAGAAGATGAGACACAGGTGAATTCTCTGAGCGACTTCTCTTGAAAATATCGGTGACACTGACATGGATTGGTAGCTTTAACCCCAAATGTGGATGGTGTGGTGGACTAATGGTGATATGACCGGTGAACGGAACAACCCAACCTGACTCAGATGCGGAGTGAAAGTGTCATGTTCAAGAGCAACTTGCTACCAATAAAGTTTTTTCAAGTTTTATTCCCAATTTTTCCCCAGTCATTGCTGACCAGTACCTCTTTATTTTTGTTAGGCTTGAGGAGGATAACATATGCTTGTTCTATAATTTTCGCTTAGGGAAAACCCCTCGCTATGTTTTAACAAGCCTAGCGACAGTGAAACTCGTTCTTATCCATATGGACAAGTTTGTCGCTATTTGGTTTTAACGAGTTTAATGACAAAGATAACTCGGTCCTTTTTAGTTTTAGAGAGTCTGAAAGGGACGTAAAGGAAACTCCAATAATCCTTTTTCATCATATAATACCTTAAGTCTGAAAAAGTATAAAATAATACGAAAGGGATGAATTTTCGGTAATTTTAATGAGATGAACAAAACAAGCACCCGATCTTTTTGTGTACTAATCCCTCAGGTCCAAAAAGATTAAAATCTAGAGGAGGGATAGCACTTCCGGTAGCTTTAACGAGCTGGAGAGGCCAATTCCTCAACAATATTTTCATATTTTACGAGTCAGGTGAAGAGAGCTTAAAGGAGACTCGTCTTTTGAGGAACGAGTGATAATTTCAGGTAGCAGCGGATTCCAGGTAAGGTTTGGAATTTTCCAATCACGACAATGTCACAAGGATGGCTAACATGATCATTCTTTGCAGATGTTCCTAAAAAGGGGTAAACAATCAAATGGAGGTGAATGATCGGCTAAAACAGAGTGGAGGTGATGTTAAGAACACAACCAGGGCTCAAAAGCTGATGATAATGCATTCACAATGGTTATTTACCAAAAATTGGTTCATTTTTTAATGAGCTTAAACTCTGGGGGAAACATTTGCTCATTGCGAAGGTTTAATTTTTAACGAGCTTGAACTTCGCATAAAAATTGCTCGTGTCAATCTTATAATAAGGATGTCTCATCGATAGGTTCAATTTTTAAGGAGCTTGCACCATTTGAAACTTTGCTCTGGATCCTTTAATTATGCAAGCTAGGAATGACCAATCCTAAGAGTTTAAAGGGCTGAGAAACTACAAACTAAGAAAATAAATGGTCGCTCTTTACTTTTAGGCAAAAAGATTTGCATGCCCCCAGGTATAGTGAAGTAAATTTCCTAGGTTACCATTTATAAGTTCTTGTATTCGCAAGATAGTTTCCATCCGCACAACAGATAGAAACACTTCCTCGGCTTAGTCCATCTAGAAAAAGGCTCCAATCACTTAACCTTGATGAAAAATCTTATCCTGGTCTAACTCCCTCTTCCTACACAGATGGGTGTTGGATCAGTCTTAAATCTTTCACGGAAATTTACCCTATACCCAAGGTTTTCCTGCCGAAACAGACCAGGGTGCATGCCCCCTGGGTTTCAGTCATGTCCTCCCGAATCACTCGCACTTTTCAGGTAGACAGACTGGAGATTGATGAGATATTCCTTGCGTGAAAAGACCATTTAGGGATGGAATTTGACCATTAGCTATGTGTGAGCAGGGGAATGAAAGCTGGTCTACGAGCTTGACCACTCGGCCTTCATGTGGAAAACACATTACTCTAAAGAGTGAGGAGATAATGGCTCCCATGCTATAAATATAGTTGCGCCCAAGGAGTAGATTATAATCTAGAGGTCCTTGGACTACCATTATGTTCATGTAAACGATTTTCCTTCTCAATGTTATGGGCACATTGGGAAGGATCCCTAATGGTCGACTGGTTCCTTTGTCGAAGCCTGTCAGATTTCTCATCTCAGGCAGAAGCGATGGCGAACCAAGCGCTTCCCAAGCAGTTGAGGAAAGGATACTCACAGAAGCCCCTTCATCTATGATGGTACTGACCATGAACATTTTGTAAGCTTGTACAATGATTCAGAATGGTACATTAGCCAGTACACGGGGTCTGACTAGTATATTCTAATCGAAGGAAACGACTAGGTTGCTTGGAGGTGGGACCGAATAGACAGTCAGATATGACTCTGACGAACTTCCTTCCTGCAGTAAAGGAATGGGTAGGCTGCCCCCATGTTCATTGGAGTCTATGTTTATGAAAATAATTTGAACGATGTTGTTCTCATTCTCTTTGGTGATTATGTCATCTGAAGATGGACCTTCCGAAGACAAGACCAGGTCGACTGCCACCTCAACCTTTTGACCTTCATCTGGTATGGATTCAGTGGGTTTATCTTTAATGACAGATGCTTCGACCAACCACAATGGCGTGTCGGTCAGATTTTCAACTAGTGATAGACTCGGCAAGATTTTCTTCTATCGAGGAGGAAGTCGTAGTGGTGAAGCATGACGGTCATCCAAGACTCTTTTAGCTTCATCTAGGAAGGGACAATGGTGGACGACGTGATCGCCTTCACATAGTTTAGAAGGAAATTTACATTTACTTTTTTGTCTAAATGCTTCGCTTTAACTAGTTGATGGTGTACTTTCAACATGATCTTCAAACGTTGATGACACCGGATTGTGCAAACAAGGAGACCAGTCCCTTAATAACCGAGGGATGCAAAGACAATCTCAATGATAGTGGTCTCCTTTGCAAATGACACATGGAGATTTAGGCTTGGATGGTGCAGTGTGTGGATTTTCACTAGACGATGCCTGGTTGCCCCTTTTTGCCTTCAGCTCCTTCTTCTTCATCTCTTTCTTCTCCTTCCCCTTCTTCTCCTTTTTAGTTACTTGATTTTTGGCCTTACCAACTTTATCAAGTGAAGAGGAAGGAGGAGAGGGAGAATTAGATGAAGTAGAAGGTTGGGGGGTAACTTTAGTATCATCCAGTTGCTGACTCAATTATTCAGGAATCAAGGTGTTCTGAACGACGGAGGTCAAGAAGAGCCATATTAGCAAGCCAATTGTCAATCCTGGAAGTGACAATGTGGCCATATGAGGTGCACCAACATCTCCCCAAGAGGAGAAAGGACTAGGATTTCCTCCAAGGGGAAATCCTTGGTTGGTGGACTCCATTTTTCTCAACCTAAGACCAACGTGGGAATGGTGATATTATTCTGATTAAAATAAATTTTAGACGCTTTGACACAACTTGTTTTTTCAATTTTTAAGAGTCGAGAAAAAAAAATATGACTCTAGTCGCCTTCGATTTTTAATGAGCCTGAAGTGACAAGTGCTCAGATGGACCTTTTCCTTTAAGGAGTCTAAAAAGGAATGAAAGAGACTACTCTGGAAATCTAGACAGAGGGATTGCAAAACCAATCACAAAACTGTAGAATACTTTTTACGGTACAACAGTCAATCTTCCTGAATGCTGTGTTCAGTGCATTGTAATCAATAGGGTGGTAGACACAGCTTCCTATGGATAAAGGATATAGCCTATTGTGGTCTCCCAATATATACTCGACGGTACGTGGGAGCATAAGTCCGTACTGGCACTTGTCGTCTCAAAGAGGAGGAATCACCCAACCAACAGTGAAAGCGACAGTTACCAAGCTTTACGATGCCGGAATACGTCTCTAGCCTAGACTTCTAGATGTTGTGCATTAGGTTCCAAAGCATTTTTATGTTCATTGAATTTATTTTACAGTTGATCTTTCTTAAGAAATTTGCCTTTCAGGTTCACCAAGTGATGTAGATATATAATTCCTAAAATGCAATCTAAGATGATAAACAATCATTTAATCTTCTTTTTGCAATGAAAATCTTAGCTACTAAAGAAAGAGAGATGATATTCTTTCAACATAAAGCAGAGAGCACACACTAGATGCACTGTCCTAAATCAAACCAACAAGCAGTCTAAATGAAAATGCACATGCATGTATTCATTTTCATATTTCTTAATGTGTGAATGACAAGAAGAATGCTAAGTACAAATCTGAATTATTTTTTCAAAGCGACAGTACTAACAAATTTCTCTTCAAAAGCGAAAGGAAGATAATGACAACACTTTGCTATGTTGAATTGAAAACTGCTTTCAACACTTGAAAAACTACTAATTCAAATCAAATACGAGAGTAACTATATAATCGACCATCAAGAAGAATAGAATTCTTTTATTTGACTAAAAACAACACTTGCGACACTTTCAAATCAAAAGACGACAGTTTAATTATGCTACTTTTTTGTAAAAGAAAACTGTAAATGGCACACAATACATAAAAACATTCACAATTCTTTGTACTATGTAGGCAGAATCATGCAAAAGAAGAGAGTTTCTACAGTGGCATACTGATCACTACAGCAAAACTCCTAAATAAAGTTGAAGAGAGTGAACACAGAAACCAAAATCTAAGAGCAGAATAGGTCTTGTCTGATCAGCGCACCTGCAACACAGGGAAAGTGCGATGCAGCGCACCTACTACACATGGGAGATGCGATGCATCCAGATTCCCAAGAGGAGAAAGTGCGATGGTCTAGGGACAAGACTTCAACTTGGTTCCGGGTCACAGTTTGCAGCTTAGTTCAGGGGTTTATCTAATGAGGTTACTAGAGCCACCACTAGGGAAATTAGAAGGTTTGCAAATCGATTGTTCAGTTTATAAACAAAACCCGGAGATAGACTGAAGCAACATTGATCTACTTTTCACTTGCATAGAAAATGCAGTTTGAAGGCTAGCTGGCTTGACTTCATGCTCTGTCTATAAGTTTATAAAACAAACAAATATAGATAAGCAAACAATCTATTCGGTCCCTAGTGGAGCTACCATTTTGTTATCAGGAAATCTAGTGTCCACCCAGAGCTACTAGTCCCACTAAGACTGGTAGCTATCTTAGAAACAAACAAACTAAAACTACTTTCGCTTTCCTTTATGAAAAGTAGATAAGAGGGGAACAAAGGACACCAACCTCAGTCTTGCACTTGGTTCCTTTCTTGGTTCCTCTCCCTTCTAACAGATCCTTGCCACTTTTCCTTCGTCTACATAGCTTCAAAGAGCACCTATGGAATCAAAGCAACATAATACTATCAAAGAACAGAGATCTACAATCATAAACAATATAGGACCAGATATATATTGACCACACAAATGCATATATCATCAGACATACATGAATGTGGAGGAAAACTTGAATATCTTTATTAATATCAAGAATAGCAAAGAGGATTACAACCAATTGTTCTGACCCAGCGTCATCCTCTCAGCATGAAAGCCCATCTTCACCTCATGAAAAGCTTAGATCACCCAACAATATGATATTCCACCAAGAAACCAACAAAACTTCCTTACAAGATACAAAATTCCATCCTCTGGATCTCTGGGATGAGGGATCCATATATAGATGATTGCAGGGGGGTGAGTCAGCTTCTGGGATTTTGATTAGTGTCCTCTCTTTGATAGTTCTTGATTCCACTTGGAGATTGATGATCTCTTACTCATCCCTGGGCGAATTCAGAGAGGCAAGTGTCACAGGAGAAGTTTCTTGAAGATTCCATCATGATCCACCTTACAAACTGTCTCTGCCATTTGTCTACTCTTGCCCATCGCACCCTATAGAAGGGATTTCCAGTATGCATCGCACTCTTTTCACTGGGCAGGTGAGATGCATCGCACCCTCTGCACTGGGTAGTCTGTATGGTCCAACTTTAACCAGTTCTGAGCAGTTTTCTGTGGAGAACGTTTGGGAGATGATGTAATCAGTTGACCTTGTTCTTTTAGGGTGTGAAGCAACACTTTTAGGGACTTAGGAGCCCTTGGTTTATGGACATGTTTGATTGGGGTTGTAGTGCCCAAAAATGTCTATAACAAAGCGCGAAGGGTTAGCCATGGTATACATGCTCTAGAAGTTTAGATACCACTTGTTGGGTGGCCACTTTAAGATGTATATGGATCATTCTGTGTTGAATTACATGGTCAATAAGCCTGTGTTGGGGGAGAGAATTTGTAGGTGGCTGTTATGGTTCCAGGAGTATGATTTGAAATTATTGTGAAACTTGGATGATTAAATGTGGGACCAGACCATCTGTCGCGCATCGAAATAGGGAAGGAGCCCACTAATTTGGAGGAAGGATTGCCTGATGCATAGCTCTTTGAAGTGCACATCATAGATGGTCATTTTGAAGATATCATACACTTCCTAACAATAAGAACTGCCATAGAAGGATACACTATCCAGTAGAAGAACGAGTTAGTCGTGTGCGTGATAGAATTTTTTGTCATTACTGGGCATCTATACAAAATGGGGTCTAACGAAATATTGTGATGATATGTACCCAAGTTTGAAAGAATAAATATCCTCATGGAAGCTCATGGGGGCACCCAGGGAGTACATTATGTAGGGAGAGCATCCACACAGACGATTCTACATGTAGGGTTGTGGTGGCCAACCCTCCATCAGGATTCAAAAGCTTATTATAAAGCATGTGATCTATGTCAAAGGATTGGCAGACCATCGTGGAGGGATGATCTACCTTTGAATCCACAAATGATGTTGCAACCCTTTGAGAAATGGGTGATATATTTTGTGGGATCTATTCAGCCCCAAGGAAAGATGGGAGCAAGGTACATTGTCACTGCGATGGATTATTTGACTCAATGGGCAAAGGCACAACAAGTAAATGATTGCACAGGCACGATTGTTGCAAAGTTTCTCTTTGAGTATGTACTGATGTGATTCAAGTGTCCAAATATTTTGATGAGTGATCGCAACATGCACTTTCTAAATGAGACAATCAGCACACTGATGGAGAAATTTCAGGTATATCACCAGAAGAGCACGTCTTATCACCCACAGGCTAATCGGATGGTGGAAGCATTCAATAAAGTGTTGGAGAACACGTTGACCAAGGTTTGAAATGCTTAGCAAAGTGATTGGGACCTACGCATACCTGCAATACTATGGGCCTATTGGAGGATGTGCAAGCAGTTGACTCGACAAACACCCTTTAGGCTTGCATATGGTGTTGAAGTGGTGATGCCCATGGAATACATTGTGCCTAGTTTGCACATAGCGGTGCTCATAGGTATGATGAATCATGGAGCCCTGGAAGAGTGGCTCGCACAGCTAGCTGAGCTTGAGGAAGAGAGATTTCTAGTTGTATTTCACCAACAGGTCCAAAAGAAGTGTGAAAAAGCATCGCATGATCGGCACATTAGGTTGCGCACCTTTAAGGTAAATGACCTGGTTTTGTTATATGACAGCACGTTTGATAAATTTCTAGGAAAATTCGGAATACACTGGTTAGGGCACTATGTCATTAAGGAGATTACCGACAGAGTGGTTCAGTTGGTCAAATCGAATGGAGATCCCTTCCCAAGAAAGGTGAATGGCAGTCACTTGAATTCATACACCAATGGTAGCATAGTGACTCTATGAAGGTAGCATAGTCTTAGTGCTCCAGGCAATTGAAAGGAGGCACGGGACTATAAACTACACTCCCTGGATTAGGGAATTGCGCGATTGGAGGATTGTGCGAAGTAAGGAAATGTCACAGGGTTCGCGATAGCATGAAAGGAGCTATGCTACGTAGGGAGAAATTGCATAGGTCAACCAGAAAGTGACTATTAAAGTCATTGTTCATGATTTCATGGTAGAAATGCGGCTAAATGGAGTGGGCAGCCAGCATTTAAGATGAAATTTATGGGTTAGATCCTTGAAAATCTACTGCCAATCCAGAATTAATGAACCAAATTTGGAGGTAACGGTTGGATTTGAATTCAAAATGCCCTATAAATTACAAGTGGTTGTTCAGCAAAAAACATGACATTTTGAGAATTAGGTTGTTGATCTCTCAAAGGCACATGAATCGCGAACACTTCGAACTTCTCATAGCTAGTTCAGTATTTGAGACATTGCCAAAGGAGACACAAGAGTTCTTGTAGAACATCATTTCGGTGCCCACAAAAGCTATAGATACCAAAACAGAGGAGTCAGTGCTAGAAGTGGTTATGGATGATGAAGAAGCTTCTCCCAAAGTGGCTGAAGTATTAGCAGAAGTCCCTAAATCCCAATGACGTCGAGACCAAAACTGACCCCAACAAAGGAGAGTGTGAAGGATAAAAAGGGCAAGCAGCCGATGATACCATTGCATGCATTGTTGAGAAGAAAACCATCGGAGCCCATCACATAGGAAAAGGGCAAAGCCATCAATCTAGAGCTGGAGGAGGAAGAAATCGAAGACATCTCGATGGATGATGAGGATGTGGGAGTATATGCGAAGGATGTTGAAGCCTATGGTGCTGACCCTATCACTCGGTTCTCTGAGTATGTCCTTCCATGCAAGGGAAAGACCAAGGTGCCAAAAGATATCAATGAGAGAAAGGTCTCCTTGCAAACCCCTCTGCTCTCGGATGAAATTATTTTTGAAGGACCGCACTTGGGGCGGATTCCCCTATTAAAGCTCGAATTCTAGGACTTGGTTGACCATGAAAAGTTCCCACACCTGGCAACTGAGTAGCTGATGTGTTGCATTATCAATACAACTACTGGAATCACCACATTGGAGCCATGGAAGTGGCTCAGAGGAGTAGACAAGGTAGGGTTGCTCAACCTGCTATGGTGTCACACTACAATTGCACCCCGGTTACGGTACTGGCCATCAAGCGGCTACTATTCTTGGTCCATGATGGGTGTCTGTGGATAGAGGAGCCAATACCTCTCACTGACAGGTTGATCCACAGGATCACGCAGTTTCCTTACATAGGAGTAAATCCGGCCATGATATTTGGCGGAAAATGTGGTGAGCAGGCCCTCACAAAGGCCATGAAAGAAAAGTTTAATTTGGTGAAGAAGCCACGTTGATATGCCATATCCAACATCTATGACCCTGCTGTAAATGTGGCTACACAAATTTTACCACCGAAGGTGATGAGAAAGTGTCACGCCGATGAGGTTCTGGCGCTTGCCATCGCACTAGCAGCTGAGTGCGCCAGAGTTCACTTCAATTGGGTAGACTATCTCTGCAGTGAGTTTCTTTCAGACGGTTGTGAGGCACATGAGCTCAACAAGGCATTCCACTACACGTGGCTCTTGTTGTTGATTATGCTGGTAGCATGGGATCTCCCAGAGGACAAGCAATTCCATTCAGTCATGACAAACCTACCAGAAGCAGTGAAGTACGCTTTGGTGTGGGTGACAAAGGATGCGCAACGAATCACAGACAATAAGATCTTCTGGATCTTGATAGAGATGAACATCCGCATGGCCATCAATCACAAATGGCAGTTGTCACCTACAGTGTTTTCCAACCTATAGGGCTACGCAAAGTTAAAAGAAGATTTCCACCATGTGGTCATTAGGGTGTAGAAGGACCCTGCACAGAAATGGTATGACTTGCCTTAACTAGCAATGGATGACACCATTGATGCAGTACTTGATCGATGGTTGGCAGAGTGGAACACCCCAATAGACTTGGTAGTGGGAGGGAAAAAGTCCGCCCCACAGAAAAAGGAGGAGGAGGCCAAGCTCAAGATGATGTAGTTGGCCGAGAAGATAAATAAGGAGGCTGCTAACAAGGCCCATGTAGAGTGCGATGTCACTCAGTAGACAATGAAGCAAACAGGTGGAACATAGCGAGGCTCTAACAAAGGTTTGAGGTCACCTTCACCTGAGACAAAAGAGGAGGCGGACAAGTAGACAGAACAACACGGCATGGACCCACAGGTGGCATTCACCCACATCAAGCATCTAAGGGAGCAAAAGAAAGTAGGGTGATTGGGTCCAATGATGTCTTATTAGCCTTGGATTTTACATGGTGACATCCTCTATTGAAGGAAATCTTGTGACACTGTAAGCAACTCAGCAAATGCTTTAGGTCAACAGTTCAGGAGTAGTGATTGAGCAAATGGTTGAAGACGCGAAGTAGGTGGTAGCATAATGCATTGTCGAGGTTGCGTTCATACGGGTCAAGCTAGAAGGTCTTCATGTTAAGATCTCCTCTCCTGCTGAGAGACTTGAGGGCGAGTCATGATGTTTGTGTTGGGGGCCTGTTGGGAGCAGGATCCCCCAAGGACAGTTTGGGGCTAAAAGCCCATGTTCTAGGTTGAATTTTTTAATAAAGCTATAAATTCTTCACATTTTGTGGTCACGAAGTGTGAAGGTCCTGTGAGTCATGAAGGGTTGTCCACCCTTATTTTGTAAAGTAAAGTCAACTATAAAGATTTATCCATGGTCTGTGTACCATGGGATTGTATAAAAGGAGCTAAGTAAGTAAGCTCTAAACGACGATAGGAGTCATAAGTTGAAGTATGAATTCTTGAGCGATAAGGAGGGAAGTGTAAGTTTCAGGTCTTAGTCTAGGTAGAGGCTCTGTAGGTGAGTGCGCAGAGGCTTAGGGTAGAAGTCCGCAGCTAAGTGTGTGGACTCCTACAGCTGTGTGCGTAGGGCAGATAGATTTTTTAACCATCTCAAGATATCAATAAAGAGAAGCATTCTACATATGTTGCATCTTTGTTTCCTGCTAATACATCTTGTCAATTATGTATGAATTTCATTTATAATGCTTATGTGATGCATGAATGTATGTAATTTCATTGGTTAATTGAACGCAAGTAAGAATATCTGTTTACGTGGTGCTAACTATGATTGCTTAATTAGATAAGTAATATACTTAAGCTAGTTTTGGAATCTGCACAACACATTTCCCTAGTGGCATGAAAGCATTTGAACTACAGGTTAGGGCTGTGAGAAGACTGATCGTACCCCTTCGTGGAGGTACCAAAGGGTAGAGTAAAAGGCTATATAGATAGAGCCCTAGAACTCTACGACCTGCATGAAGGTAGGAATAAAAGGAATAAACTGACATCACAACCATCTCAAGGTGTAAAAACTTGGTTCCAGCATCGCCCCATACTGCTTTGGGTGAGACTTCAGTCCGTGCTCTGCAGGTTGATGCCAAAAGGGCCAGTAGTGTAGGGATTTGTTTGGCAAACTAACGTTGAACCTAGGTTAGGCCCCACCAAACTAACAATCCTAGTGATGGGGATCCCTTTTGATTGATTAATGGCTAAGGAAATTGGCAAAGATAATGGCTAAGGCTTTGGAAAAGTAAAATGGCATTTTGGTACATTTCTTTTTGAAAATAATGGAAATTATGAGAAAAGGTAGGTGAAAGGTCACAGATTGCATGTGACAAGGAAATTGAAGGAAAATAATGGAAAATGAAGAAAATAGAGTTCTCATTCATAAAAATGCTTCTTAGTATCACTTGGTAGCATTTGTCAGTTTAGTTTTGGAGCTCTCTCATTATTCTCTCTCTCTCTCTCATACTCTTGGATACTTAATGTTTCCTTCGAGCACTCTTGGAAGATGTGGCATACTTGGATTTTTTGAGAAATAAGGAAAATGAAGAGGAGGAAATCATAAGAGGACATAAGGATCAACAACTACAACAGATGTGGCTTGTAGGTATCGAGTTGCATGTATATTTTCCTCACTAGTTTTGGCATGCATGGCATATGCATGTGGATTTTTGGTCATGATCTATAACTAGCATGGAGGATGACAGGGATTGATATTGGATGGCCTAGCCTTGCCATTTCTTGGATGACCATGGAGATTGTGGGATTATTTTCCTTGTTTGTTTTGGTTGGTTCTCATGTTTCCTTAGCTTGGGTTGAGTTATTAGCTCCTTGAAGCCCTGTAACAACTTGGGTTAAGTTACTAGTCCTAGAATCGTTGATTGGAAAAACACCTTGGAAGCCCTTGGTGGGTTGAGCTACTAGTCCTGGAAGCCCTGGTTAGAAAAAATCTCTAGAAACCTAATGATAGTTGTGGGTTGAGTTACTAGTCCTAGAAGCCTTGGTTGCAATAAATCCTATGGAAGCCTTGGAAGGCCTAGATGGACATCAATCTGATGATGGTTTTGTGATGTCTGACCGTGAGGTGGAGTCATTGTTGATGGGTTGAGTTGGATGGCCTCTGAAAGCCCTAGATGCTTTTGGATTGATGTGTTCTATGAGATCCCACATTCATGCTTAGAATATGGCACGACGGTGAATTAATGAAGAGAGATTTGGCTCAACCATTCTATGATCAGGTGGAACATGGAAGTCCTTGTTATGAAAATAGCTCACGAAAGGATAGAGAAGATAGATCAACGACTTAAAAATCAACCTCTTCGAGGGGGAAACCTCCTTTACATTACACAAATGAACAATTCTTTGATGATACAAATGAAAAGACCTCCTTTCTCTATATATAGGAGTTTAAGGGGTCCCATTACGATTAGAGCCTACATAACAATAATATTATAGGGGCACAAAAATGACAATAATGGGCTTCTATGGGGCATAATAATAAAAACATGGGGCCTATATGGGCACAATAATACAATAAGGGGGTCGCACTAATAACAATAAGGGTTTACACTAGTAGTATAGGGACTTAACATTCCCCTCTCGTTCAAAAAGTGTTGCCCTCAATGCTCGAGTAGTTTTGGATGCTTTTCTATAAAATTCTCATCCTCCCATGAAGAATCTTCAGCGAGTAAGTTCTTCCACTTGTTGAGATACTCTAAAATTGATCGATTTTGTAGCTATCGATTTCTTGTTTTTGTGACTGCTTCCGGTTCCAATATGAATTTTCTTTCATATTCAAGTTATAGAAATATTGTTTCAACTAGGATCTTCTCACCTATAACCTTCTTTAAGCATGAAAGATGGAAAACTGGGTGCACTCGGGAAGATGTAGGAAGTTCCAATTTGTATTCCATAGTGCCAATCTTTTGTAACACCTTGTACAAACCATAATACTTTTGTGATAATTTATTATCCTTCTTATCTTGCTTTAGGGACATTTGTTTGTATGGTTGTAGTCATAGAAATACCTAGTCACCTACATCAAAAATTTTGTTGCTGCGATGTTGATCTGCCTATTGTTTCATTCTATTCTGTGCCAAAGTGAGGTTATCATTTAAGAATTTGAGAACATATTGTTAATTCTTGATGTGATATTCCACTTATTGAACCTTAAAATTTTATTTTAAATATGATGTGATGGATGGTGGATGATATCCATAAAGTACCATAAATGGGGTCATTTTTGCTGCAGTATGGAAGGAAGTGTTATACCACCATTCAGCCAGAGGCAACCACTTGACCCATTGTGTCTGTTTATCAGATACAAAGTGACAAAGATATCCTTCCAAACATTTGTTCACTATCTTAGTTTTCCGATCAAATTGAGGATGATAAGATGAGCTATGAACTAACTGAGCACCCAAATATTCTACCTCTTGTACTCCAAAGAAACATTTCGATCTTTTTGCATATAATTGTTTCTCCTCCAATAGTTTGAACACACTATCAACATGTTGAACATGATCCTTTCAAGACTTTCTGTAGATTAGTATATCATCAAAAAATACTAACACAAATTTTCTAAGGGTGGGTTTGAAAATGGAATTCATCAAACCTTGAAATGTAGAAGGTACATTGGTAAGGCCAAAAGGCATGACCAAAAATTCACAATGACCCTCATGAGTTCTAAATGTTGTTTTTGGAATGTCTTTAGTCTTCATTCTGATTTGATGATATCCTGAATGAAGATCCAACTTGGTGAAGTAAATTGCTCCATGTAATTCATCCAATAATTCATCAATGAAAATAATGAGAAATTTATCTTTAATAGTAAGCTTGTTGAGCTTCCAATAATATGGACACATGTGCCATGATCCATCCTGTCAGGCAGTGGATCCCCCCCATAGCATGTTTTTGGGGCTTGAAGCCTGAATTTTGGTCAAGTGTAATGTAAAGACCCCGCGAAATGAGGGCGCGGAGCGCAAGAGTCTAGGGTTTTCCACCCTAAGATAGTGTAATTTAATTTAAAATGTGTCGACCTACCCATTAACAGCGGACCATGGGATTGTATAAATAGGGTGAGGCTCTAAGTGTAAAGGGAGTCTTAGTTTTTGACAAGTAATATATAGATGTGAAGGCATGGTTAGAAGATAGAAGTGGATCTGAAGGTATTGGGTCATAATGATAGGTAGAGGCTCTGCAGCTGAGTGCACAGAGGCCTAGTAGAGTCTGCAGTTGAGTGCGCGGACCCCTGCAGCTGAGTGCCCAGGACAGAGTTGGGTATGTAACTGAACTTGAGTATTAATGAAGATAAGATTTATTCAGAATATTGTGCATCTTTTTGTAGATATATATTTCCATGTTCTGGTTATCTTTATGCATTTATATTGTTTTTTACTATGTGAGCTAATCTGAAAGTTGCACAAGTAATAAGAATATTGGGCCTGTACAAACTAACCAATAATATAATAGCACAGTAAGGATCAGATTAGAATAACACAATATTCACAAAGCGCACATGGGTTGCGAAGAATAAGAAAGCTGCGCGGAGTAGCGCAGCGCATAGTTTAGGATCATGAACCCCCAGAACCCTCATCAAGACATCCTTAGGGTGTGGAAACCTGGTTCCAACATCCTCCCATACTACTTCGTGTGAGACCTTAGTCCATGCTCTGTGGACTATTGCCGAAAGGGCTAGTAGTACCAGGATTTGCTTGGCTAAAATCACTGCTGAACCTGGGTCAGGCCCCACGTAGCCAACAAATGATCCCATTGCCAGGACTAGGATGTGCTTAAGGGATGTCTGATGTTGTGCCACTGGAACCCAACAAAGAAGGAAATTGAAGAGTGGTTGGACAAGAAGATTCACGAGTTCGCAACATAGGAAAACAAAACTCCATAGGTATCTGATAAAAGGTGGCTAGATCACTACATGTATATAGAAATCCATGAGATCTTCTTCGCATCCTTTCCTTCTAAACTATATGAGTGGATCACAAAGTTAGCCGACAGCCAGGGAAGGTGTAAACTCGACCAATCAATAGTGTGGACTTCAGAATTAGTGCGCAGACTAGAGGCATCAGAAGATAAGATCGCGCGAGCTGTGGACCATTGGATTGACCAGATAATAGGGGGATTTAACACTAAGTTTGCAGTAGACATGATTGTGAGCTACAACGAAGTAGAACAAAGTTTTCTCAAGGGACCGCGAGGTAAGTACATTAAATCTCTGAATACCTAGATTAAGATGTTGTTCTAAGAAAAGCAGGTTATGTGAATACATTAATGTTTGGAATGACACAGAGTAGAAATATCTACAATGGTAGCCAAGAATTAGGAAACAGTCCCTTAATTTCACCTTCGTGAGAGAATGAGGAGGAGCTCGCTCGGGTCTCTCCGAGAAGTGAGGTCAGTTTGATAAGACAGCACATTCCGCAGTTACCACCTCCACCCACGCCACCACCTACTTCGCCTTATTCACCTCCATCTCCACCAACTCCACCTCCACCAACCCCACAGTTCAGCATGGCAAGCATGATCAAGCTACCCGTATTCAGGGAATGAGGATTTGAACCTATTCTGGTTGATGGTAAGAACAGTGTGGGAAGCGCAAGGGGTCACATATGACAACATTAAGAAGGCTACATTGGTGAGTATGCTACAGGATTGTGTGTTAACATGGTATATCAAGCACTGTAATGACCACCCAAATGTAGGGATAACAGAGATCCAAAATGCGTTGAATAGAGAATTCAGCTGGCCGAAATCAGAGACATGGTCAATCATTAGGTTTAAAGAAATTGTGATGCTTCCAGGTGAGACTCCTTGGGATCTGGATCAGTGACTGAAGAGTATGATCTGCAAGGCTATTATGATGTTCATAGATGCACAACATCGCACATGGTTTGTGGTATCTCTGACACTGCACCTGAGGACAACACTATCACAATAGAAACATTCTACCTAGGCCGAAGCATTGAAAATGGTGATGAGATTGCATGAACCACTGATACAAGATCTGGGGCTGGGAGTTCAAAAAATCCATGCGCAACTACAAAATCTCTCCCTGGAAATGGAGAGATTGAAGCAGGATAGGGCACCGCGGCTAGAGGCACGGGAGGAAGCATGGTGCGTAAAATGCAAAGGCCAGGGCCATGACAAAGACCATTGTCTAGTATTTGCGAACTACTTGGTAGGAGGGGGGCCAATGCCATTGAGATCGGAGGCATAGGAAGGGCCAAGTGCGACACCCATGTCATGGTGTGTAATCTGTCAGATAGGAGGAAAACACACGACAGATAATTTTCATTTTTTGCAGAAGTATAATAGACTCCCTAATAGTTTTTTTGTAATTTTTGTAGGTCAGTAGGCCATGACGAGTGTACTTGTCGCAGTTATGAGTTAATGTTGGATCGGACCCCAGCCTATCGGATGCAGACGGAAACACGAATCCTCAACCTAGCGGCAAGGATGGCATGCACTGGATTTCATGCGCGAGGTCGACGATGAGGAGGAATGGGACCAGGAAGGGGCCATGGATAGTTAATTTGCTACAATTGTGGGGGAACAGGGCATTATACCTGCGAGTGTACCAACCTGACAAGAACATCTTGTTCATACTGTACTCAGTTTGATCATGAAATGATATATTTTCCTATGTTGATCGCACAGATGTGTGAGAAAGGGGCACTCCGGCCTCCTCTAACTTAGAATATCCAAATGATGAGGTCTGAACTACGCAAAGAAGACCCAAATGTGAGCATGGTTCTCAGAAGCGGTGCGACCACTGGGGAGGATAAGGGGAAGCAACCCGAGGAAGATACATGGGTCCACAGGGCTCCTACAAAGGAACCTAAGTTTGAATTAGAACGCATAATGGAGACATTCATGGAAGCTAAGAAGAGCTTCGTGGAGGCCTCCACTTCAGGTAGTAAGGATCAACCAGAGCCAGTAATGGATCCTTCTATGTTAACTGCCCTTTTGGAGACATGCATGAAACTACTGTGTGACAATAAGGCAGTTAAGGGACTACAAGAGTTGATCACTAGGTGCGCAGGGTCAAGGGAACCGCGCGTAGTCCTGAAACTAGGAAAGCATGCATTGTGCACCGGGAGGGAAATGAGATTGACGACATAGATTGGCATGTATGAAATGGATCAGGTAATCCTAGAATTGGGTTCAAACGCGAATGTATTACTGGAGTAGACATGGGAATGTATGGGCAGGCCCGCATTATAGTGGTCCCCTATTCAATTACGAATGGCGAACCAACATAATATTTTGCCTATAGGGAGGTTGCAAGGGGTAACAGTTGATATCGAAGGCGCGAGCACACAGACAGACTTTGAAGTAATAGAGATTGTTGATGACAACAATCCCTATCCCACATTGTTAGGAATAGACTTGGCCACTAATATGAATGGAATCATCAACCTGAAGAAGTGGAAGATGATATTCGACAAAAAGTCCTTACACGTAGTAGGTCCACTAGAGCTAGCCAAAGGCGCATGCGACACTGAACCAGTGTTCAACAATGAAAGCGACAATGAGATGGATTTTATTTACCAGATAACGGCACGAGACTAGGATCAGGTGAACCCGACTGTAGATGGGAGAATCTCGTGGGAGTGTGACAACTCCTACACTTCAGATTCAGAGGAAGAAGCAGAACGCTGGTAAAATCGATTGCACGAAGTGAAAATGCTAACTTGACACATGATGATTAGATCATTGCATTGCGTGAGGACAGAGGCAAGGGCACTGCCAACCTATGATGGGGTGACAGCGGTGGATGAATTCCTAGACAAATTTGAAGGAGCAGTTGTTATAGATATTTTTGGGCCCTGCAACCCCAGGCATAAAATATCCATAAACTAAGGGCTCCTAAGTCCCTAAAAGTGTTGTTCCAACCCCTAAAGGAACAAGGTCAACTGATTACAGCTTCTCCCAGAAGTTCTCCATGAAAAACTACTCAGAACTGGTCAAAACAGGATCATTTCACTTGCTCCATGGCCAGGGTGCGATGCATCTCACCTAAGTACACTCAATGGGTGCGTTTCATTTCAAAAATCCCTTCTATGGGGTGTGATGGGCGAGAAGAGACAAATGGCAGTGTCAATCTGCAAGGTGGAAAAGCATGGAATCTTCCAGAAACTTCTCCTGTGACACTTGCCTCTCTGAATTCGACCAAGGATGAGTAAGAGATCATCAATCTCCAAGTGGAAGCAAGAACTATCAGAGGGAGGACACTAATCAAAACACAAGATGACTCATCTCCCTTACAGATATCTATATATGGATCCCTCATCCCAGAGATCCAGAGGCTGGAATTTTGCATCTTGTAAGGAATTGCTGTTAGTTTCTTGAGGTAACATCAGTGTGTGTTGGGTGATCTAAGCTTTTCATGAGGTGAAGAAGGGCTTACTTTCCAAGAGGATGATGCTAGGTTAGAACAGCTGGTTGTAACTCTCTTGGCTCTTTCTTGATTATCAATAAAGCTATTCTAGTTTTCTTCCATACTCTTGTGTAATCTATGTTTTGTGCATTTGTATGGTCAATTTACATCTGACCCTAGATTGTTTATGATAATAGATCCATGTTCTTGTATAGTTTTATGCTGCTTTGATCCTACAGGTACTCTGTGAAGCTGGGTATACAAGAAGGCAAGTAGCAAAAGGCTATCAGAAGAGAGAGGAACCGAACAAGGAGCCAAGCGCAAGACAGAGGTTGGTCTCCTCTATTCTTCTCTCATCTATCTTTCATAAAAGAAAACGAAAGTAGACTTTACTTTGTTTGTTTCTAAGGTAGCTGCCACACCTTAGTGGGATAGAGCAGTTCTGCATAGACACTTTTCCCTGTAACAAAATGGCAACTCCACTGGGGACCGAATAGATTGATTGTTTATCTACATTTGTTTACTTTATAAACATATAGACGGAGCCTGAAGCCAAGCCAGCTAGTCTTCGAACTGCATTTGTTTTACGAATGCAAAGTAGATCAAAGCTGCTTCTATCAATCTCCGGGTTTGTTTATGAATTAAACACTTGATCTACAAGCTCTCTAATTGCCCTTTGTGGTAGTTTTGATAACCTCTTTAGATCTAGCCCTGTTGTTGAGTTACTGATTACCACTTTCACGGCCAAAATCCCTGAACTGAACTGCAAACTGTGACCCGGAACCCATTCAAAGTCTCGTCCCTGGTCCATCGCACCCTCTGGTCTATGAAACTGACATTCAGCGCACTTCCCGAGTGTAGAAGGTGCGCTGCATTTTAGTTTCCCTGTGTTACAGGTGCGCTGATCAGACTAGGCTTTGTCCCTGAATCTTGGTTTCTGTGTTCATTCTTTTCAGTTCTATTCATGAATTTTGCTGCCCGTAATCAGTACACCTCTATTTGAAACCCTTTTCCTTGTTGTTATTCCACCTCCAATGTGCAAAGAACTGCAAATGTTTTAGTGTATTTTATCGTCATTTTCAGTTCTCTTTTGCAAAAAGTAACATAATCGAGCTATCGTTCTTTGATCTGAAAGTGTCGTAGCTGTCATTTTCAGCCATAGAAGGCAATCCTCTTGTTTGGTAGTAGATTATACGATTTACTATTGCATATGATTTGAATTTGTGATTTTTAAAGTTTCGAAAAGCAATATTTCATTTCGAAATCGCTAAGTGTCTCTCTTGCCTTCACTTCATTTTGGAAAGAAATTTGTTAAGTACTGTCGCTTTAAAAGTAATTCAGATTTGCACATAAGCTTTCTTTTTATCATCTACATATTAAGAAAGTTGAAAACAAATACATGCATGTGCATTTGCATTTAGACTGTTTGAGTGGTTTGATTTAGGATAGTGCATATAGTGTGTGCTCTTTGCTCTTTGTTGAAAGAATACTGTCTATCTTTCCTTAGTAGCTAGGATTTTCATCGAATAAAGAAGATAAAACAATTGTTTATCATCTTAAATTGCATTTTAGGAATTGTGTATATACATCACGCGGTGAACCTGAAAGGAAAATTTCTTAAGCAAGATCAACTATAAAATAAATTGAATGAATCTAACAACGCTTTGGAACCTAATGCACAACATCTAGAAGTCTAGGATAGAGACGTGTTCCGGCGTCGTAAAACGTGGTAACTGTTGCTTTCATTGTTGGTTGGGTGATTCCTCCACTTTGAGACGACAAGTGCCAATACGGACTTGTACTCCCACGTACCGTCGAGTATATTTTGGGAGACCACAATAGGCTTTATCCTCTATCCATAGGAAGCTGTGTCTACCGCCCTATCAATCGCAATGCACTGAACACAACATTCAGGAAGATTGACTGCCGTACCGTAAAAAGTATTCTGCAGTTTTGCGATTGGTTTGGTAAACCCTCTACCTAGATTTCCAAAGCAGTCCCTTTCGTTCCTTTTCATACTCTTTAATGGAAAAGGTCCACCTGAGCACTTGTCAGTTCAGGCTCATTAAAAATTGAAGGAGTCTAGAGTCATCTTTTGTTTTTTCTCGACTCTTTAAAATTGAAAAAACGAGTTGTGTCAAAGCATCTAAAATTCATTTAATTCAGAAATATACTTCCCCTTTGATTTTTAGTTGATCGAGTAATCTGCAATCGTGGAAGAAAGTCAATTGAAACTCTATTGTTCACGAAGGCTTACGAGTCAACCGTCTTTGTCTCCAGAATCAAAACTATTTCGGACAAAGCGAACTCGTTTAACCGGTTCCAAATCTCCTGGTAAAGTTAGAACAAGTGTTCCAACAACATCGGAGATTCCAGTTACTCCAAACATTTTTGGTATCCCTACCTTTACAGAAGAAGTTCAGCAGCCACCGAAGGACAGTAGTACTGATCCTAGTCTGAGGGAAAACACTTGTGTTACTGAACCAGTTTCATCTACAACTGGTTCAGAGAGTGTTGTTCCCCAAACATCTGTCGCTACAGATTCCATACCTTCTTCGGCACCAGAAATATTTTACGGACCTGACGGTCTACCTCTTCCACCCGGTCTGATTGCTATAGAAGAGATCGTAGAGGATCCTCCATCTAGTACTCCATCGCAAATTGGAGTCGAGATCACTCTGTATCCTTCTTCATCAGAAATTATTCTACTGTCATCGGAAGCTCCAGTAGAATCGCTAGGTAATCTTTTGGATAGACTAGAAATGTCTGAACAACCATCGACATCTAGGATTGTGTCATCTGACACGACGACGGTAGAGCTTCCTGCTGTCACTCCAACAATGTTCGCCAGCATACCATCTATCCCAACTAGCTCTCAATCGCTAGAAGGAGCCCACTCAGGGGCTGTTTCGACAATATGGTCTGTTCCTGTTTGTTCATTCGGAATAGTATCCGGAAACTCTTATGTTGGGTCTCAACAAATTGATCTTTCAGGATATCAATTTGGGCAGTCTGGTCCTCAAGGGCAAATCATTCCTTTAAGTACCGGATTACCGCCGTATGGGGGGCAGTGTACCCTTTCATTGTCTCCTCCAGGAGGACAGTCATACGTGAGTTCACAACAAAATTCAGGTAATGCTAGAATTACATCTAGCGGTTGGGTACCAATACTACCTCAACAACCAAGAGTTGTATATTCAATGCAACAATGTTTACCTATGTCAAATATACCAACTACGCCAGCTATTGTGGTGGTGTCGCAAGTACAAGCGTTGCCCGTTGTATGCCAACATCAGGTTTCTCAGGTTGTAATGCAACAGCCTCTTGCCCCTGCAACTCAACCACAATCGCTGACTGGTGGAATAACACAGGCCCAAACGGGTACAATTACCCCTCATCTTGGTCAAACAGTTAGTATCGGGCAACAGCACATGGCGTCACAACCATGGATGGTGCAATACCAACAACTGCAATTCCAAAAAGTATACCAAGGATCTGAGCAACAAATCTTTGCAAATAGTGGGCAGCCGTATATTCAAAACGGTCAAAATCAACCATTCTACAATGGTTATGCCCACCAACCTTACCAAAGTTACCAGCATCAAATGCATTATGCTGGTATGCAAAGACCAACTGCTCAGGCGATTCCATCTTATCCTGGGTATGCTTCACCTAACATGAATCAACAGTTACCCTTCGTGGTGCCTTTAGAGTTACCGGATCTAAATCGTTTAACAAACGATCCAATCGCTTATGCCCCTTGGTGGCCCACGATTCCGCATAAACTTCCGTTAGATATTCCTAAATTTAATGGAAATCTGGGTGAAGATCCGTCGAATCATGTGATGACTTTTCATCTGTGGTGTTCATCAAACACCCTAAATGATGATTCGATTAGGCTTCGCCTTTTTCAGAGGACGTTAACTGGTCCGGCAGCAAAATGGTATATCGAATTGCCCAGAGCTTCGTTTGACAACTTCAGTACCCTAGCCACAACCTTTTTAACCCATTTTCAGTTACCGATAAGGTACGAAACGGGAACAGAACTTCTTACCAATTTCAAACAAACAACGACCACTCACATATCTGATCATATTCATGAGTGGCGACGTCGTCGTAGAATGGTAAAAACATATGTTCCTGATCAGATTTTAGCTGAATGGTTTATTAAGTCTTTGTTACCTTCCATCACAGAAGATGTGGCAAAAGGGGGAGTCGTCACCGAAGAGTAGGTTATTGCTCGTGCGCAATATTTAGACTTGATTTATACTCAGTCTGGCACGCTCTACGATAAAATACCTAACGCTCCCAGACAGGAATTTTCGGTCCTCCCTCCTCCTAAATCAAACAATGACTCTCATGTCGGCGATGGCGTGATTGGCACGACAGACACGAAGTCGACAAGGGCTACATCTAAAAAGGCCCGTAAGAATTCCAGTCAAAATGCAAATGAAGAACTTCTTGCCTCGGAAGTAAACGCCGTCTCGACAGATAAAGGCAAAGAAACCAAGCAACCAGGAGGCAAGAAGAACAACAAAGGGAAGAAGAAGAAACAGGAAGAATCATCACCTGAAAAATCTTCTGCAAACCCGCCTGGAAATAGGAAACTAAAATATCCATGCATGATATGTGATGAGGATCATCGGACACCAGATTGTCCACACAGAGCTGAGCTTAAAAAATTCTTCAAGAATTCAAAGACCTCAGCAGTATTAACTGATCCGTTTCCGAACCCAGGAACAAATCTGGTTGCTAGTGAAAATGCTTCCCTGTCCCAAGTGCTAATGTTGTCGATTTCGAAACAGCAAAATGATGCTTTGATATCGACAAGGAACAAAGATTATGGAAATCCATAGCTGTCAAAAAACAAGGATAAAGATCAACCTAGTAGTTTGACAACAAATTCGGCAGAAGTTGCGCCACCCATCATTCCATAACTGACAATAAAGCCGCCAAAGGGAGTAGTACACAAATCGACATTTAATCCTCGTGCCAGAGCAGCACAACATTATAATATAGTGGAAGATTTGGCCCAATCGCCATCCGCTATGTCAACACTTGAGGTACTGCAAAATTGCCCATCCCAAAAGCAGGCTTTATTATCAGCGATCGGTGGGATAGACCCAAAGGATTCTAATCTTGTGTCCTTTGATCATAAAGGATACGAACTACAGTTACCAACTCAACTAGCTTTCCTCATTCAAGTGAAAGCCCTCAACAAAACTGTTCACCGAACAATTATTGATGAGGGAGCATCTACATGTATTATGTCGATGAGTTGCTGGAAAACTTTAGGATCTCCAACCTTGTCGAGATCATCGACGACATTAAAAGCATTCGATGGACGAACATATACCCCATATGGTATTCTAAGTAACTTGCAAGTTGAACTAGGGGGGAAAACGGTAGAAATAGATGTTGAAGTAATCGACGGAAACCTCGATTACAACATCCTACTGGGAAGACCATGGATATATGCTATGGCTGCTGTTGTTTCGACCTATTTTAGGAAGATTGCATTTCCTTTTCAAGGAGGAATTACAATCGTCGATCAACAAACTTTCCTCCCCAATGGTTCCCAAGTTACGGGAAGCATTCCGATGATCCATGGAAGCACCCATTCGCTTCAAAATATCAGAGTAGGCCTACTAAAAGACCCTGTATTAATGGGTACTTTTTCCCTCCCGCCTCCAATCAATCTGGCGGAAGTTGCGTCGGTAGGAACCTGCAATATGATATCTTCGATTCAAAAGATCTCAGAAAATGATATGAACATGGATCATACGCGGGTATTGCCTCCAAGCCCAATAGAGATATTGTAGCAATCAATGTTTCTAGCATGGGAGGCAAACCCAAAGCAACGCTCATCAAGCATTTGGATAGATAGGTCTAAGGAATATGGCACCCCTTCAGATCCTTGGTCGCGAGTGCATTGCACCGACGAAGGAATTGTTCAATCAATGTTGATTGAAGGGGCACCATGGGAAGATCACCACCATCGTTCCCTTCTTTCGGATTGTGAAGAATATATTCCTGATGACCTTCATCATCCCTCATTTTTTGATTTCCTATCAAATACTGTAAACACGGTGGATTCCGAGCGAAACTTGTCCAACATTGAAGAGACTATCGCCATAAATATCTCGACCAAAACAAATGTTGTAGAGAATATTTATGTTGACAAATATTGTTCTCCTTCAGAACTGGAAATATATAATGCTCTTTTTCATGAATTCATAGATGTCTTTGCCTGGTCATATAATGAAATGCCAGGCATTGACTCGAGCATCGTTGAACAAGAAATTAAGATGTATCCAGATGTCAAACCAGTACGACAATGGCTAAGGTAGGTGCACCCCAAGAAAGCCGCTGCCATCAAGGTAGAAGTTGAAAAGCTTCTCCATGCTGGTTTCATTTACCCGGTTCCTCTAACCGATTGGGTATCAAACATTGTTCCTGTGATGAAAAAACAAGGAATGATTAGAGTGTGTGTCGATTATAGGGATGTAAATCAAGCTTGTCCAAAAGACAACTACCCTACACCCTTTATCGACCAGATAATTGATGAATGCGCCAGATGTGAAATCTTTTCATTTATGGATGGATTCTCCGGGTATAATCAAATAAATATCCACCCACAGGACCAGTCAAAGACTGCATTTATTTTTCCGTGGGGCACATTCGCATATCGAAAATTACCCTTTGGCTTAAAGAACGCAGGGGCAACGTTTCAGAGGGCAACGAATTATGCCTTTCATGACATCAAAAACATCATTCAACCATATCTCAACGACCTTCCGACTCATTCGCGAAAACAGACTAATCATCCGCAAAATTTAAGAGCGATATTTCTACGTTGCCGACACTGCAAGATACGACTCAATCCACACAAATGTGTGTTCTGTGTCAGTTCTGGTCGTTTACTTGGATTTGTAGTCTCAAAGGACGGGATTCGTCTCAACCCATGTAAGGTTCAGGCAATCATAAATTTGCCTCCACCTTCGAATTTGCTTCAGATTCAGAAACTCTAAGGGAAAGCAAACTTTCTGAGGAGGTTCATTTCAAATTACGCCGAACTTGCTAAAGGTTATACACGTCTATTGAAAAAGGAAGTACCCTTCGTCTGGGATCAGGTTGTGTAAGCTTCCTTTGATGATTTCAAAGAATCTCTAATGAAAGCATCATTAGTGTACGCTCACGATTATCTGAAAGACTTTAACCTGTATCTGGATGCAGCGGATACAACCATCGCAATGGTCTTAGTTCAAGAAGACAATGGAAATGAACATCCTATATATTATTTGAGTAAGAACTTAAACGATACAAAAAGCAAATATTCTTATGTTGAAAAGCTAGCGTTGGCAGCTGTTCAAGCGATACAGAGATTTCGACAATATGTCCTCTTTCGAAAAACTACCATTCTGTCACATTGCAACCCCATGACTTATATATTGTCGCGACAGTTGCTGGGGGGCAAATATTCAAAATGGATAGCAATTCTACAAGAGTTTGATTTGGAATTTGTAAAATCCAAATCAAAGAAAGCCCTTGTTTTCGCAGAATTATTATGCGATCTCCCATCATCGTCCAACGATGACACATCCAAAGAAACAATCGTGGATGAATCTTTGTTTCTGATATCTTCAAGCAATCCGTGGTATGGAGATATAATCATCTATCTCCAAACCCAAAAATATAGGCCTAATACCTCACGATCTGAACAAAAACGTATTCGATACCAATCAAAAGACTACATGATCGTCGGTGATACACTTTACCGCCATGGTGTCGATACCGTTCTGAGGAGGTGCCTCACTCATGAGGAGGCCGAAAAAGTCCTGAATGATTGCCATTCAGGCATGTGTGGGGGGCATCAATCAAGTTACGCTACAGCGCAAAATTTTTTATGAACAGGATACTTCTGGCCAACAATGTTTAAAGATTTCATAATCGCAGTCAGAAGTTGCCATTCCTATCAAATTTTTAGTAGCAAAACCAGAAGACCACCCACAACTCTACAACCAATAGTTGTTGTTGGGCCATTCGCCAAATGGGTCATCGATTTCATGACATGTAACCCCACCTCGACCGGGGGGCATGGGTATATCATAGTCGCAGTTGACTATTTTACCAAATGGGCCGAGGCGATGCCTACATTAGATAACACTGGTGAAACAACTACCCTTTTCTTTTTCAATCATGTAGTCGCCAAATTCGGCGTCCCACAGGCTATAGTCACAGATCATGGATCGCATTTTCACAATCACATGATGGTTGAATTAGCTGCCAAATTAGGGTTGTTGCATGATAGCTCTACTCCATATTACCCGCAAGCCAACAGGCAAGTTGAAGCGATCAACAAAGTCCTGAAACGCATGCTGCAAAGGATGACTGGAGTTCACAAAAGAAGTTGGCACCTGATCCTGTACTCAGCCTTGTGGGCATACCAAACATTAGTAAGGAATGCAACCGGGTTTACACCTTTTTAACTGGTGTATGGCCTAGAAGCAATCTTACCAATTCAGTGTGAAATCTCGTCCCTCAAACTCGCAATCGACCTTCTCCCCTGAACTTCTGAAGAGGAGGCTCTTTTCTTGGAACTAATCCAATTGGATGAAACCCATCGTGATGCCACTTTAGCTAACGAAGCCCATAAGAAACGAGTCAAGGCGCAGTTCGACAAGAATGTCAAACCCCGTGTCTTCTCAGAAGGTGACTTGGTCTTACTTTATGACCAAGAATCCGATAAATTGGGAGAAGGTAAATTCAAGTCTTTATGGATGGGCCCCTATATTGTTAAGCGAGTGTTAGCAAAAGGAGCCTACGAGTTAATGGATTATGACGGGATTCCACTGGCGCAACCTCGTAACGGGTTGTACCTTAAGCGTTACTATGCGTGATTCAGTATAGTAACCTATCTACTTTTGTTACATTTTTTGTTTTCGCTAAAGTATTTGTTTTGGTCAAGTAATCCACTTTTACATTTATTGCAGATGTCGAACCTATTGGAGTCATGGGTTGGATATGCCGACGGAGCAAGTCGTAGTTCGTGGAACCTATCTTCTGCGGCCTGGGCCATTTTTGATCCAAGCAGCGAGTTAGTAAGTTTTAGATGGGTATGTATTGGTCGATCAACGAATAACATCGCTGAATATAGCACGTTGATAGAACTTCTCTCTGATGCCATCACACATGGCATACACTGAATGATTGTCAGGCTAGACTCACAACTCGTCATACTACAACTCACTGGTATCTACTTTGTCCGAAATCCAGCTATTTATCGCATGTTCCTAAGGGTCAAGATTTTGGAAAGGCAATTTGATTTTATTCAATATCAACATATTTCCAGAAACTTAAACACATTAACTGACTCATTGGCAAATTATGTGTTAGATAGACATTTGCGACATTTATAAAAGAAGCATTTCATCAATATTTTCATTTGGATCATAGCACTTAACCAAAATAAAACTCCGAAAATCAAAAATATATATAACTGTTTATGGTTTACACATAATGTTCTGTAACCAAGACAAAATCGGTCAAATGACCCAAAACTCAAAACTCTAGGGGGCACCCTAGTCTAATGATGCTCGTGATAACAAGTCACTGCCTGCGCAATCATGCGTAGAAGCCTAGTCTATCGACTTGGCACACCAGTAGTATGTCGCTGCAACCTCAAAGGCAGCTCGTCAGTCCTCACATCTGGAATACCGAGAGTGAGACCCTCGACCTGATCCTGTAATGCTGAAAGAGTCTCGGCCACATCAAGGTTGCGAAGGATAGCCCTTCTAACAGCCTCTCCTGTAGGGGCGGCAACTGGCACTCTCAGGTGTACTACTGGTCGAACGGGACCAACATCTGCACGAACATATGAGTTCTGATTAGTCTTGATAGAATGAAGCACAAGGACATTATAAAAGAGAAACAATAAACAGGGATATGGTCAAGGAATTTACCAATGGCACCCCACTGTTCGCCGGCCGGCAGTACCAAATCTGGGTCACCCCGGAAGTCCATACCAACATATGGATACTCGGAATAAACCATCTCCTGACGATCAAACCACCCGAAGAAGGTATCAGAAAAGGAAATCTGAGATTGACCAGCATGCCTAGACATACGGTCAACCCATCTCTGCATACGTGGTTCAGTCGGTAGAGGTAAACCAAGTGCAATATACTGCGGCTGCATCAGTGGTATCTTTTCCAAGGCGAAGGCGGTCAAAATAGAACTGTATCCAAAGTTCTTCAACCCCCCGCTTTTCACCTTGGTCAACTGTTCTTTCATGACAAGGAGTACTGCGTCACACCAGTTGAACACCTTCGGTTCGAGACATTCTAGGGCGTACTGCATATAAGATTGGTTGGCCACATGAAGAGCTGCACCACCAGCCATCCTACCAAAAGTGAACAGAATGGTCCTCAAGGACCTGTCAGTGACATCTCAGATGATGATCTTGCCGTCTTTACTCGGCTGAGATCCCTCTCTGCAATACCTGCGAACATAATCTCTCACAGATTCACCTCCACGGGCTGAACCTGATAAGGAGATGGGGGCACCCCGCCTCGATAAGCCGGTCAAAAAATAGATGTCCACTACAGTTAAGGGGATGGATTTGCCCCTAATCTGGAACACCTGGCTGGTAGGATCCCAAGCATCGAGCAAATACTGCAGCAAGTTGATTTGTTGTCTCATGCTAGAGATGCGGAAAAACTTCAAAAGGCCACAGTTCCGTAATGCATTCACGGTGACTGGATCATGTAAGGCAAGCATATCATCTTCTTCGTGCTCACGTTCTCACCATGTAATGGTCATCTTGCTCCAATGAATCTCTGAAAACAAACAAGAGAAGAGTTAGATCCTGATTTGGTGAGAAACAAGCAAAAATTTCCATTGAAAACTATGCATAAAGTTTCTTCCTTGCGCTCATCGCACCTACAGTGGTGTTCTGGGTGCGTTGCATGTCAATTGGCTAGTATACAGGCTGAAATCCAGCGCACCTTTTGATAGATAAAGGGTGCAATGGAGCCAGGGCAAGTTTTTCAAACCCCAGGGGCTCAGAAAAACCAGAAAACAGGCACAGAATGCAAAATGGAAAGGATGAAATGAAAGAGCTCAGGTTTAGCTCCTACCTGGTCCAGACGGCACCAAAAATCGTCCACAGGATCTCCCAGAATCAGCTGATGAAAATCAAGGGGGAAAACACCTCCAAAGCTCCAACAAGCCAAAGTTCAAATGAAATGGTAAAATGAGAGGTAAAAAACACTTTTAAATTACTATTACGTATTTCGAGTAAAATATTAGTGTCCTAACTCATTTTCTAAACATATATTGTTCATTTCTAACTATATTGATGAAGCAATTGAACATGCAGTACGATCTTTGAAAGAACAAAGCTATTTATGGTAAAATAAAAAAGCGACCTTTCTATTGAGTAGTTTTAGCACATAGTTCAAGCTCGTTAAAAAAATAAACATAAGACATGAGCAAATGTTTCTTCCCGCGTTTAAGCTCATTAAAAAATGAACCGATTTCCGGTAAATAACCATCGTGAATGTAGTACTTCAGCCTTTAAAAGCCTTGGTCGTGTTCGCACCATCACCTCCACTTTTTTCATTGGCCAATCATTCACCTCCATTTGGTTGTTTACCCCTTTTGAGGAATAGCTGCGAAGAGTGATCCTATTAGCCATCCTTGTAACACTGCCGTGATTGGAAAATTCCAAACCTTACCTGGAATCATCTTTTATCACTCGTTCCTCAAAAGACGAGTCTCCTTTAAGCTCTTTTCAACTGACTCGTAAAATATGAAAAGACTGTCGAGCTATTGGCCTCTTCAGCTCGTTAAAGCGACCGGAAGTGCTATCCCTCCTTTAGATTTTAGTCTTTTTGGACCTGAGGGATTATTACACAAAAAGATCGAGCGCTTGTTTTGTTCGGCTCGTTAAAAGTATCGAAAATTCATCCCTTCTGTATTGTTTTATACTTTTTCGGACTTAAGGGATTAGATGACGAAAAAGGATTTTTGGAGTTCCCTTTGCGTCCCTTTCAGACTCTCTAAAAATGAAAAGGACCTAGTTATCTTTGTCGTTAATCTCGTTAAAAAAAAACATAATAGCGACAAACTTGTCCATGGCAGAAAAGAACGAGTTTCACTATCGCTAGGCTCGTTAAAACATAGCGATGGGTTTGCCCGAAGGGAAAATTATAGAACAA
The DNA here is from genome assembly GCA_031772625.1 of Pinus tabuliformis. Classification (NCBI taxonomy): domain Eukaryota; kingdom Viridiplantae; phylum Streptophyta; class Pinopsida; order Pinales; family Pinaceae; genus Pinus; species Pinus tabuliformis. The sequence continues at coordinate 1,646,164,087 of CM062816.1, read as the reverse complement.
GCATACGTTACCCTCCTCAAGCTTGATAAAAATAAAGAGGTACTGGTAAGCAATGACTAGGGAAAAATTGGGAAGAAAACTTGAATGAACTTTGTTGGTAGCAAGTCGCTCTTGAACATGACACTTTCGCTCCACATCCAAGTCGGGTTGGGTTGTCTCATTCACCGGTCACATCACCATGGTCACATCACACCATCCACATTTGGGGTTAATGCTACAAATCCATCATGTCAGTGTCGCCGATATGTTCAAGAGAAGTCATTCAAATAATTCACCTGTGTCTCACCCGCTGCAATACATTTACGCTCCATTCTTTCATGACCGCCATCCTAAATCTTATATCACCAGACCGTTTTCACCTCCAGTGAAATCATTTGCTCTGTTCCGTGTCATCGATGTGGGATTCATTAAGGCCCTCCTATGACGGATTGCTTCTTGTCGACATCAGCTCATTATCCAAGAAGTCGATCTAAGAACACCCCTTCAGTACTTTGAAGCTTGCATGCCTCAATGGCAAGTTTCTCACTTCCGGCGAAAGGTTTACATCAATGGCCTTCGACCGAAATATTTTGCGTGGTGTTTGACGCCAAGTCCTTTATTCACACAACGTGAATTGTACTGCAGTATTTTGAGGTTCATTATCATTATCGGTGATTCCTCTCGCTCCTGTTAACAGCTTACATCATTGGCTGGTAATCAGGCGATGTCTTTCCATGTTCGACTCCAAAACATCTCTCACATGGATCGACTTGTACTTTGAGTGAAGATCGAATGAGATTGAAGACCCCGAATCTAGTTTCATCCATCCGGGTTGCGATATATATTCAGGAAAATAAAGACATCAAATGTACATCATTGCTGTACAGATAATCATCCAATCAAAGGGATGATGGCTCTACCAGGATCATCAGTCTACACTCAGACGATTGTTTGTCCTATGTACATGAAAATGAATTTATAAAGCTGAGCATGGGAATGCCCACCTCAGCTAGATCATGAAAATATTATGAAGATAATGTATTGTATTGTATCTTATTACAGGTCTCCTCTTGGCTTGAAAGAACTTCGGATCCTCATTATAAAGCATTTCACCCGACATCAAAAAAGATTAACGACCTCATGCTTTAGGGGGCAACTGTTATAGATATTTTTGGGCCCTGCAACCCCAGGCATAAAATATCCATAAACTAAGGGCTCCTAAGTCCCTAAAAGTGTTGTTCCAACCCCTAAAGGAACAAGGTCAACTGATTACAGCTTCTCCCAGAAGTTCTCCATGAAAAACTACTCAGAACTGGTCAAAACAGGATCATTGCACTTGCTCCATGGCCAAGGTGCGGTGCATATCACCTAAGTACACTCAATGGGTGCGTTTCATTTCAAAAATCCCTTATATGGGGTGCAATGGGTGAGAAGAGAGAAATGGCAGTGTCAATCTGCAAGGTGGAAAAGCATGGAATCTTCCAGAAACTTCTCCTGTGACACTTGCTTCTCTGAATTCGACCAAGGATGAGTAAGAGATCATCAATCTCCAAGTGGAAGCAAGAACTATCAGAGGGAGGACACTAATCAAAACATAAGCTGACTCATCTCCCTTACAGATATCTATATATGGATCCCTCTTACCAGAGATCCAGAGGCTGGAATTTTGCATCTTGTAAGGAATTGCTGTTAGTTTCTTGAGGTAACATCAGTGTGTGTTGGGTGATCTAAGCTTTTCATGAGGTGAAGAGGGGCTTACTTGCCAAGAGGATGATGCTAGGTCAGAACAGCTGGTTGTAACTCTCTTGGCTCTATCTTGATTATCAATAAAGCTATTCTAGTTTTCTTCCATACTCTTGTGTAATCTATGTTATGTGCATGTGTATGGTTAATTTACATCTGACCCTAGATTGTTTATGATAATAGATCCATGTTCTTGTATAGTTTTATGCTGCTTTGATCCTACAGGTACTCTGTGAAGCTGGGTATACGAGAAGGCAAGTAGTAAAGGGCTATCAGAAGAGAGAGGAACCGAGCAAGGAGCCAAGCGCAAGACAGAGGTTGGTCTCCTCTATTCTTCTCTCATCTATCTTTCATAAAAGAAAACGAAAGTAGACTTTACTTTGTTTGTTTCTAAGGTAGCTGCCACACCTTAATGGGATAGAACAGTGCTGCATAGACACTTTTCCCTGTAACAGCAGTACCAGAACAGTAGCGGTACAGTGCACTGGAATGGGCACTGTGCACAACACCCTCACGATGGTGGAGTACACATCAGAAGACCATTGTAAACTAGCGCGAATGTAGAAGATGGATGCGCTTATAGTTTGGAAGCCCCCAGCATCGAATGAGAGCTAGGCAGCCAGGACGAAGAAGCTTGCGCGCCCACCTGTGTCGATGGGTGCAGACGTGCACACACCCCAGACTAAGGATCGAAAATTGGAACCAGACGCAGCAGTAGGAAAAGTGTTGCACACCACAAATATTCCACATTGAAGCATTCAAAAGGTTGTGCGGAATCATGAACAAAGTTTACGAGACGGGACAAACTGATTGGGACCTACGCATACCAGTGGTTCGATGTGCCTATGGGGCCATGCATAAGACCTGAGTGCGGAAATGATTCCGAGGACGACGAGCAAAGTCGAGGCCATATCTTTGGAAAATAATCCTCACGCAATAACTCCCATAGTTGCAACAACATGTGAGGACCAGAATAAAGGGATTATGCAGCCGCGTGAGGATGAACATATGTAGATTCAAGAAGCCATTCGGCATGAGGACCTTGAGCTTCACAAACTCAAAGAAGATCAGGTACGACTAAGGCAAAAAAGTAGGTTAACGGACACAAAAATTAGAAATCTAGAAACGAAAATCACGCAAGCATGTCATGTTGATAGAAGGATAGGACAAGGTATGCGCAGCCATACCACATCATTAGAAGATTGTCACCAAGAATTTATAGCTCTGCTACCATGGTTGCAACTACACTATATCAAACAAAGTAAGCAGGGGAGCGCGCCACATAAGGGAGAACGTGAGGTGCTGACTAGTGCATAGGTACCTAAGGAGGGCTCGCAGACTGAGTTGGAAGGTAACTTGAAGCCTCGCACTAGTGGTGTGACCACTTGACTAACCGTAGAAAGCACAGTCTCAGCGCTCCAAGCAATTAAAGGAGAGTGCGGGACTATAAAAGAGTCTGTATGGGAGCTGCACGACAAGGAGGTTGCACGTAGGATCAATATGACACATGGGTTGTGTCCACGCATAGGGGGCTATGCTGTCACATGGGTAGGCTGGGAAGTGACCATTGGTTTCACTATTCATGACAAGATTTCCAATTTACGGTAACGAGGAGTGGGTGGTGGGCAATTAGGACATGAAGTCAAAACTAGATTTGGGACTAACTGCCGCCAATCTCGCATTAATGAGCTGAATAAGGGGGGAATGGTCAAATTTGAATTCAAAAGGGCCTATAAATCATAGGTGGCTCTCCACCAAACAACCCTTGGTGTTTTGAGAATTCAGTTGGTGTGCTATCAATTGGGCATGGACCTAATGAATTTGGAGGTAGTGAGAGCAAGTTCAGTATTTGAGACATTGCTAAAGGAGACACAGGATTTCCTGATCAGAATGATGTCAACAACCAAGGGAGCCATGCAGAGCTCTACGCTGCCAGTGGGGGATGCACCGGAAATCCCTAAATCACCTCGGACACCAAGGCCCAAAAAGGATCCACATGTAGTAGGACCGGTCCATATGTCTCCGTGAAATCTGAGTTTTGGTAAACTATCTATGGAAGACAAGGGCAAGATGGTTAACCATGACACAGATGATGAGGAAGAGGATCTCCAAGCCATCATAGAAGAGATTGAACTAGATGAAGAATTGGCAAAAGGCATTTAGCCAATGTGCGCTACAGCAAAACTGCCAAAATATGTCTCCCCACAGAGAGGGAAAGCAAAAGTACCCAAGGATGTGGATGTCGTTAAGAGTGCACATGAAACCCCACTTCTCCCAGATGGAATTCTATTTGAGGGATCAGTCTTGGGTTGCATGCCCACAATGAAATTTGAATATTGGGACCTCACGGACAACAAAATGTTCCCACATTTGGAGACTAGCCAACTTATGAAACAGAGCAAGGAAGGGTCAGTTACAGTGCTACAGCCACAGAAATGGTTGCGCAGGGTGGATGAGGCTAGGCTACTCCACCTACTATGGATTCCACACTTTCACAAGGCACCAATCACGATATTCATCATCAGGCAACTACTTTTCCTAGTGCATGATGGGTACTTGTGTCTAGAGGAGCCGATTCCCATCACGATGGAGCTTATTTATAGGGTTTCTGGGCTTCCTTGTATGGGAAGGGACCTTGTGGAAATAGCCAGCCAAAGCAGAGACTTGGTGCTTGTTATACAACAAAATGACCTCCTCATAACCTCAGAGGTGAAAGACAAGATGAAGCAAAGACCACAATTGCAGGCCTTGATTCCACACTAATGTTGGTTGCACACTGAAAACCTACTTTATAAAGTTTGTTACCAAGCTTAAGGGGCTAGTGACCCCACTAACTCATGTTACTAGTGAAGGGGCAGCATTAGTGAAACTAAGAGAAGTTCAATGGGTCAAGACAATGAATTGACTCATGAATATCTAGATACTTATCCCTAAATTTGCTCAAGAAAAGCAAGGAAACATCCAAAATCGAGATATTTGGAGGATTTCTAATCTAAGAAAAGAAGGCAAATGGGAAAGAGTTGAAAAGCGAAGCAAGTTCATTGTTTTTTCACTAGTGAACTCTAGGAGGAACTTGGCAACCCTAACTTGATTTCTATATAAGCAAAGTGAGGGTTATTGTAAAAGAGGTTAGAGCATTTGAAAGGATAGTTGACTAAGCTGTTGTGAACTGTCATACACTTGAAGAAGTGAGCTGAAAGAGAGAAAGAGAGAGAAGAAGAAGGGGTAAGGGAAGATTGATACAATGGATGGTTGTAATCACTCTTCCATTATTAATACAGAACTGTAGTTGTGTTCCCTACTCTATAGTGTCGGTAACATTGTTCATTGAGTTGTTCATTTCGATACTTGTTTAGATAAGTGGTTTAGTTGTATGGAAATAGATGTTCATTGTGTATTCTTATATTAGTCTTCAAGATTGTATGTTGTGACTATGTTTGCCTTTCCTTTGTGCAGGAATTGATTTGGAGCCAGCTTTGAGGGAGTTCTTCTTGGCTGCATAGCGATCTCCAAACAAATCTAGAAGGAGACTTGAGGTAATCCTCTTTCCATACTTTGTTAACTTATATTTGATAGATGAACATGTGTATAACTTGGTAGTTTTTGCAAATAATCATACAGTCTATCGAAGGTTCCGAGAAGCCCTTTGAGGATAGTTTTCATTCTCCATACACCATGCATTTTACCCTATAGCAGAATTGGTGACTCCGCTAGGGACTATACATCTAGTTCCCGGTTTACCCAGACTCTTCTTGGTTCTCTCTTCCTTATAAGAGCTCCCTATTCTTCAACAATCCTTTTTCTGATCCACCAAATATCTTGTTGCATCCTACTAGTATACATTCATCTCAGAAACTAATCTTGGAAACCCTTGTTGTGAAAGATTTCCCACACTAACGCAGGTTACTAGGCTACATAGAGCTTTATAAAGCATTGTGCCTATGTACAAGGAGCATTAGTGACCCTACTAACTCTCTGTAACCACTATTACAGAGTGTTAGTCTCCCTTTGCCTTCATTTCTAGTAGTATCTGTGGACCAAAAGGGATGGAAAATCTTCTCATGGGATGAAATAATATCTGTGACTACATTAGATCAGCAAAATTGGTGTCCTAGAAATTTATTTTTAGGAAAAAAAAAATTGTTTTTCTCTCTTAAAAAACATTTTTTTTTAAAGAAAGACTAATATTTTGTATTCATCCTTCCGTTTAAATAGTTGTGAGTTGCTTGATTTTGGTTTTTAGTAGTTTTTAGGAAATATTGGAAAAGACTATTTTGGTTATGCATGTGTTGAAACACTATAGATGCACAGACGAAACTATGACTATGTGAAAAATATGAATATGTAGAATAAAGCTTGTTTGCATCAAATTGAAATTTTTTTTCAAAGCATAGTTTCTACATGATTTATTGAGTCAAGAGTCTCACCATATTTCATACGTCAACACCCCTACAGAAGACAAATAATCAAGTACACATAAAATTTACATTAAAATCAATGAGTTACTCTTTTGAGCAAACCAACATTAGCTAGGCTAAGACCTTGGGATAAGCATGTTAGTGAACTGCCCAAGGTTGAAAATCAAAACTAGTGTCATTAACGAGTGAATAATTCCTTCTACATTCATATTACTGAGACAACTCCACTAACAAAGGAGCAAAATACGAGACAACATCGAACTGTAATTGAAGGTAGCCTGCCTTCTATTACAAATCCTTTGGGCATTCTGTGTACTGGGGGTCCCTTTGGGGATTTTGAAACTGAGTGGGGGACTCAGGTATCCTGCACACAAAGCGTGTTGTCTATGACTATGTCCCCCCCAGTGATGTCTATGATTTGAGGTATCTCTAGTGGCCAAACTTATAGGGACTTACACAAGGTGACTGGGATGGGCTGTCCTAGTACCTGACACAAACGAACCTACTTTGTCTTCAGTCTTTGGGAGGGTGCTCATCCTCACGAGAGTACTTGGCCCCTCAATCTGAGGTTCAGGAGAAGCTCTAAAGTAACTGTAACTATACATCTAGCCATCCTTCTCTATTATTCATTGAGATACCGGGTTTCATCTTCGGTGATCGGTGCTTATCAGATGAGGTATTTTCCCTCTGTTTGCTGATTGATACACTTAGTGTATTTTTTATATTAGGTACCCGAATGTTATCATTTTGAGACTTTAACGAACATCACAATAAAAATTTATTCATAAAATTAATGGTCACCATGGCTACATCCGGCCCTCGTCATCACTCTAGATGATTGTTAGGACTTCCTCCACTCATCGTGGAGGATCCACTGAGATCCAGTGAACCGGATTCCCCATCTTTAGGGAATCAGTCTCCCAGATCTCACACAGGATCTGTTTGGGCAACTGGCGATTCAAGTTTTCTAGAGGATTTCTTCACAGAAGTATTTCTTCCTCATTTTAACCCTCCACTCACAAGTCAATTGGACCCACTCTTGATTCCAGTGGCACCAGTACTTCCTGCTTCGGTAGTTGGAACATTTCCATCTATCCAGTCGACGACTAACGGGTTGTGGAACTTTAGGGACACTTTTGGTCCTTCACCACTCCCCCAGTCGACAGTCTCCAAAACACCGGTAATGGTGAATCCTACTATCATGTTTGTCCCAGGCACAACCACTCACATGACACCCTCTATGAGTGGAACCTAGTAGATGCCAGGTTCCACCCCTATGGTGCCACACATCATACCTTCGACAAGTGCCACTTATAGTGCTCCTTATAACACCCAATATGGAACTATGGGAGCGGTTCCCATTTGCCAACAATATGGTCGGCCACTAATGTACAGTTCAAACCCCCATACTCAAACACCTAGGGTGGTTCCGAGTATGCACATGCCAGTAGGGAATGTAATAGTTCCCCCTCCATTCTCAGGCATGCATGGTTAGTCGCTAGTTGACATGAGTGTCCCCTCTTTCAATCAAGGCTAAATGGTCAATTCTGTGTCAGGAGAGAATCCACAAGGGCTTCCCAACCAGTCCATGGGGGCACCTTACTCACATACTCAAATGAGTCAAGGGGGTACCACTTATACTAGGGGAAATTTCATACCCCAGTATCAGAATCCTCATGGAAATCCACTCTACAACACCATACCGCAAAGCAACTACTACACCACACAACCCATGTACACTATGGGGAACCAAACAATGGGATGAGCACAAAGCTCCTCAAGTCATCTGTCATCACCATGGTCCGAGTCGAGGGCACCTAACTCTCTACCTTTCTTGGCAACATCGGATATACCCAACTTATACAAGCTGACAAATGACCCCATCTACCACAACTTACAATGGCCACCGATCCCGCATAAAATACCAATGGACATCCCTAAGTTCGATGGAAAGAAAGGGGAGGATCCGGGCACCCATATCACCACCTACCATCTTTGGAGTGTTTCTAACTCTATGGTGGATGATAGTGTCTGGTTACGTATTTTTCCCCGCACCCTCACTAGTAACACAGTGAAATGGTATACTGAGTTACCACGCACGTCAGTAAACACCTTTGACACTTTAGCCATGGAATTCCTAAAGCACTTCCAGTTACCTATTCGCTATGAGACTGGGACAGAGCTCCTCACTTCATTTCATCACGATACTACCACCCACATCTCCAATCATATACATGAATGGAGATGTAGGCGAAGGTTAGTCAAAGCTCCCATCCCAAACTTTCTCTTAACAGACTTGTTCTGCAGGTCCTTACTCCCACAAATTGCTAGAGATGTTTCTTTAGGTGGTGCGGTCACTGAAGACCAATCCATACGTCGTGCCCAACACTTAGATTTTATATATTCACAGTCTATCACTTTTTACAAAATAATCCCTGATTCTCCTAGTAACCCCAATGCTTTCGCCACTCAGCACACCGGAGTGCACGCCGACGGGATCTTCGGCGCAACCTTTGGGGCCGCTGTAAAACAACTCAGTGGTTCCATTGCCAAGATGGCAGTGGACCCCTCTACCAATATGATTTATCTTCTTGCCATTGCTATAAACTTTGTGCAGTCTACACAAAATCCCAGTGGTAAGAAAAAGAAGAATAAGAAAAAGACTGCTCCTTTGAGGAGCAGTCAACAAAGCAACCCAACCCAAAACAGAAGCCTATTGTGCCTATTGCGAATGAAAAGGATACACCTGCCAGATTTCCTAGCAAACTCTGTGCTGAAGACCACACAACCTAGAGTTGTTTGCGGCTTCAGGAATATACAATTACCTTTCCAAAAGGGATACTGGTAAGACCCCTGCTATCCATAGGAATCCTTTTCCCACTCAGTAGCAGCAAAATCTTATTGCCAACCAACAACAACCCACGCAGAGGGCAATTATGTTTTGAAACATCCTTCAGTTCGTGAAGGATCTTCTACCGTTTACACATTTGAAACGGTAGATCTTGCCACAAGAGCCAAAATCTTATGGAGCTCTTGTTGCTCATGCAGCGGAACCATCCTCCACTCCAAACCCACCGCCGCTCAATGATCTGTAGATTGAAAGGATGGTTGCGGACCTTGTAATTCAACCCCCAAAAGGGGCGCTTCAACACACAACACACGATACATTTTCTCGTGCCGCCCAACACTACAACATTGTAGAGAATTTGGCGCAAGCGCCCTTGGCTATGTCAGCACTTGAACTATTACAAACATGCCTAACACAACAAAAAGCTTTGCTTTTAGCTATTGGTGTTCTGGCTATTGGTGGTATCGACCCAAAGGATTCCATGCTTGCTATTTTTGACATGGACAAGTGTAAACCTCCCCTTTCTCACTAGCTTGCATTCCAGGTGCATATCACTTCAAAAGGTAAAGTTATACAGAGAACTGTCATCGATGAAGGTGCTTCTACCTACATCATGTCGGCTTCATGTTGGCTCGCCCTCGGTTCTCCAACCCTAACCCCACTGTTGAACTCCCTGAAAGCTTTTAACAACAACACCTTTATCCCAAAAGGATACTTAGCCAGTTTCCCTATCACTTTGTCTCGGAAAATTGTAACAGTGGACATAGAAGTCGTAGACAGAAAACTTGACTATAATCTCTTGTTGGGTCATAGTTGGACATATGCCATGATGGCCGTCGTATCTACTATCTTTCGCATCATCCAATTTCCATTCGATGGAAAGGTAGTTATAGTAGATCAATTGTCTTTCTGTACCCCTGATTATTCATGATTATCAAGTGGCTCCGTACTCGTAGAAGGAGGTGGAACTGACTCTTATGTCAGTTCAGGTACTAGTCTACTGAAGACTTCTTCCCTCATGGGACGTTTTCTTGTTTAGCCACATAAGGTTTCACAATCAGTCAAATTGCTTTCATATTTTCCTCATGAACAGACCGATCCATGGATCCTACCGGCTCCTTCAGACATTGACACATACAGAAAAAAATGCCGCTGTCGCCAGCTAAATTGGCCTGCAAAGCCATTCAAATTGCATCTGAATCTCTCGTCACTTTGGTTTTGGCCAATGGCACCAAAACCCCTCCCATGACCAATCCTTCTTTCGATCCACTCAATCAAGTCCTACCTAAGGATGAAGCTATTAGAGAGATCACAAGTTTAGAAGAGCAACCTTGGGAGGACTCGCACCATCACGTTTTGATATCTGATTCGGACATGATGCCTGTTCAAATCCTACCATCTGACGCACATGAAATCATTTCCTCACTGTATACAACTATCCAACCTTTGGACTTGGAAGGAAATAGGGGCAATATTTCAAAAACATTGCTCAATATTTTTGTCATGACAGGCATCGTGGAAAACATACCGATTGGAGCCAATCACAATCCTGAGGTAATTTTGAGCTTCACCTACCCTTTTAGGGAGTTCTGTGATGTTTTTTCTTGGTCTTATGAGGAAGTGCATGACATACACCATTTTAATGTCAATCATGAGATCAAGAAAAATCGAGCATTCTTTTCATGGTATTTTTCTTGCTCGTTAATCCAAAAAATCCTCAAGTCTCCTTCTTTAGGCTCGTTAAACTACCATGAAGAAGATCGAGCGTTCTTTTTATGGTATTTTTCTTGCTCGTTAATCCGAAAAACCTCGAGTCTCCTTCTTTGGGCTTGTTAAAATATTACAAAAATGAATAGAGCACTTTTTGAGATATTTTATTGCTCTTTAGAAAATATAAACATCTTCGAGTTTTTATCGTTGAGCTCGTTAAATCTATGCGATGATAGATAGAGCACTTTTTGTGATATTTTATTGCTCTTTAAAAAATAAAAACATCTCTAAGTTTTCATCGTTGCACTCGTTAAATCCATACAAAAATGCTCTGAGCAACTCTTTTTTTATCTTTTTCCAAATCATAAACTGAACAAGACCAAAGGAGCATTCTTTTTAGGCATTTTCTTCTCGCTCTTTAAACTAAAAAAATCCCGAGCTTAGTCTTTTTGCTCTCTAAACTTGATGAAGATGACCCGAGGATTATTTTAGGTACATTTATCACTCGCTAAACCAAAAAATCCCGAGTTTTTGTTACCAGGCTCGTTAAAAATATACGGGAGCAGCAAGAGCACTTTCTTTTTTGGGACCGTTTCTCACTCTTAAACCGAAAAATCCCTGAGTTTTTCCCCTCCTTTGAGCTCGTAAAACTATGAAGAAGGGATGAGCCATTCTTTTCCCTCTTTTTCTCGCTCACTAAACTAAAAAATATACCCTGAGTTTTCTTCATTTGACTCATTACAAATTTTAATGAAGGTATTGAGTTTTTCGTCGCGTGACTCATTAAAAAATCACAAAAAAAAACGAGTTTAGTCCATCGCCTCGTACTCGTAACAAAATGAGGTCAACATCTATTGAAAATTGGTCTCTTTATCTAGGTTCAATAGATTAACTTACGAAAAAGTAACCGATCCAGGTATACTACTAACCTTTTGTCGCACCCAGTTAATAGCTATGACAAAGGGACCACCATGGAGTCTCTCTTTACGATATTTTTAGACTCTCTAAATATGAAAAGACCACTGAGTTATCTAGTCTAGACTCTTTAAATTACACAGACAAGATATAGAGTCGTTCTTTTTACAATACTTTTTAGACTCTTAAAACATGAAAAAATTGACGAGTTTTCCTGTCTGGACTCATTAAACTAATCAAATAGGGCAAAGGGTCATTCTTTTTGCGATCATTTTCAGACTATTTAAACATGAAAATATCGATGAGTTTACCCATTTGGACTTATTAAATTAATCAAATGGGGAAAGTGGACAATACAACTATATTCTGTATTAGAAAGCGTGGTTTGGCAGTAGTCGTTCCCTTTAACATGGCACTCTCTCAGATAAACTTTCCTTTTGATGGCCTCTCAATATGAAGCCTACCATTATATGAATTTTAGCCTATATACCCTGATGTAATTGTGTCTTTGTATCCTAACACTCTGTAGTGTTCATGAGTCTAGTGCTGTCTGGTTAAAACCGTTGTCGTGCCTTCTATTGTTCAAGGGTTACCCATTTGTTTCCTCCATCAACTGATCAAACATATCCTTTCATCATGCCCTCCGTTGTTTAGACCCAAATGCTCAAAAGATTCCTTAAGAAACAAAATCATTCTTGTCCCATTTTGTGTCGATTGATGTAGGACACATCATTGCCTACCCCTCGACAAGTTTCTTCCTATCAACTTCAACACTCTATCTAGGAAGGTAACCTAGAAACACATTCAGTGCCTTGGTACTTGCAGACATTAGTGTCAGGTTACCTTTTGTTTGATCATAGGTTCTCATTATTGGCTCCTGATTAAGAGATTCTACGGGTGTTCGACGACAAAGAAATCTTTCACACTCGCTAGTTTGTATTGTGCGTCTTGGAGACCATCACCATTATCGATGGACTTCCTCGCATATGTTAACAATCTCCATTATTGACTAGTAATCAGATGATATCGTGCATGTTCAACATCAACACATATTTTTCACATGTATCGATCTATGCTGTTCGGTGAAGCAGAAATCAAGACCTTGGGTAGAGGCTTGCATCATTCAGCCTTGTTTCCTCTCCCAAGCTGTAGATATTGTTTTTTGGAGACAGCTGTTTCAGGATGATTCTATTATGACACTGGATCCGCATTGTGCTTATCGGTGGCTAGCCTTGTTATATCTCTTTGGAGAAAATTACTCTGACATAGCTACTGAGCATGGGAATGCCCGACTCAGGACATGATTTTAGCAGTTTTATATATATGTGTTGTGTGAAGTTTTCCTTGCCGCCCGAAGCTTCTCTCTTTCTATATAATTTTGACAGGAAAAACTACAGTTTTACTAAAGTATTTCAGCCATCATCTCTGCCTCTGATCTCATACTTTAGGGGGAATTTGTTATACAACAAATGACCTCCTCATCAACTCAGAAGTGAAAGACAGGATGACTGAAGAAAATACCACAATTGCGGGCCTTGATTCCACACTAATGCTAGTTGGACACTGAAAAACTACTTTATAAAGCTTGTTACCAAGCTTAAGGGAGCGCTAGTGACCATAATAACTCATGTTACTAGTGAAGGGGCAGCGTTAGTGAAACTAAGAGAAGTTCAATGGGTCAAGCCAATGAATTGACTCACAAATATCTAGATATTTATCCCTAAATTTGCTCAAGAAAAGCAAGGAAACATCCAAAATCGAGATATTTGGAGGATTATAATCTAAGAAAAGAAGGAAAATGGGAAAGAGCTGAAAAGCGAGCAAGTTCATTACTTTTTCCCTAGTGAAGTTTAGGAGAAACTTGGCAACCCTAACTCGATTTCTATATAAGCAAAGTGAGGGTTATTGTGAAAGAGGTCAGAGCATTTGAAAGGATAGCCCACTAAGCTGTTGTGAACTATCATACACTTGAAGAAGTGAGCTGAAAGAGAGAGAGAGAGAGAGAGAAGAAGAAGGAGCAAGTGAAGACTGATACAACAGATGGTTGTAATCACTCTTCCATTATTAATACAGAACTACAGTTGTGTTCCCTACTCCATAGTGTCTGTAACATTGTTCATTGAGTTGTTCATTTTGATACTTATTTAGATGAATGGTTTAGTTGTATGCAAATAGATGTTCATTGTGCATTCTTATATTAGTCTTCAAGATTGTATGTTGTGATTGCGTTTTCCTTTCCTTTGTGCAGGAATTGATTTGGAGCTGGCTTTGAGGGAGTTGTTCTTGGCTGCATAGTGATCTCCAAACAAATCTAGAAGGAGACTTGAGCTAATCCTCTTTCCTTACTTTGTTAACTTATATTTGATAGATGAACATGTGTATAACTTGGTAGCTTCTATAGATAATCTTACAGTCTATTGAAGGTCCCGGGAAGCCTTTTGAGGGTAGTTTTCATTCTCCATACACCGTGCATTTTACCCCATGGCAGTGCTTGCAGAGGCCATGAAGAAGAAATACAATTTGGAGAAGAAGCAGAGGGGCTATGTAATTACTAGCATTCAAGACAAAGTGGTGCACATAGCCACCCAACTGCTGGCAGGAAAAGCGATGAGAAAATGTCACAACAATGAGGTACCAGCAATAGTCAACGCATTGGCCAAGCAATGGGTACACTTCAACTGGGTGTAGTTCCTCTGCAACGAGTTCCTGACGAACTGCAAGGAGCCCCGGGAGCAGGGTAAGACCTCCCACTATGTGTGGTTTCTCTTATCCATCTTGTTGGTCGCAGGGGAATTGCCAGAGGACAGTCAGTTTCCTCCTCTTGATCAAGACTTGCCAGAGGTAGTGAAATAGGCGTCGTAATGGGCAACAAGGGATGCTACACGGATCCGTGAGGCCAAGATCTTATGGATACTTAAGGAGGCAAGCATACAGATGGGGATCAACAAATGGCCGCACCTATCACCCACGATATATGACAGTCTGTGGAGCTTTGTAGACTTTAAGGCAGATATGCACAATGTGTATATCACGACACAGAAGGATCCAGAGTAGAAATGGACCAAAATCCCCTTCATTGTGATTGATGATGCTATGTTCACGGTGCTTGACTCATGGCCACCTGAGTGGCAAGTCCGAGATCTTGCAGTGCACGATGAGGTAATGATACAAAGATAGAAAGATGCCACCAAGCTACTGGAAAAATAGATGTGTAACGAGAAATTTTTCGAGGAGGTAAGGGCTTCTGGGGAGGCAGTGAAGGCCACTGCAGAGTAGAACAAGGCCGCAGAAAAAGCAGAAACAACACCGAAAACTGGGGCAACCACAATGTAGGAGGGAAGAGGCCTGAATTTGACCATAGGACAGGGGACAGATGACATGGCGGAAGCTGCAGACCTGAGTACAACATCAACACAACTGAAACAGCCACACAGTACGGAATGAACGGGGCCACGGAAGAAGACCAAGGTGTCCAAACTGGATGGGGAGCCTATTACACTGACAGAGGGTGATCTATACAACATCGATGACACAGTTCATGAGGTCACTAGGGAAGTGCTTTAGGAAGCAATGACAGAGTAGTAGAATGTGTTTGGGCCCCTCAGGGCACAACTTCAAGGACTTCAGATATAGCCCCCACAAGAGGGGACGGTAGTCACCTATGGTGCCGCGAGAACATTGGAAACAAGGCAGCTATTGCGGGCCAAACTTGGCCGCCCTTCCATGGGATATTTTATACTAGCTATAGGACAGAGCGATAGCAAAACTCCACGCTAGGGAGGGACCCGCACTGCAAATGCTAAGTGAACAGTGAATAAACATCAAATAGCTTAGCCTACAACGTGATAAAGCGGTGACACAGAAACAGCAGTTGGAGTAGATCGTAGAAGAAGCATGTCGCCGTGTCCCAGAACTGGAAATTGCAACAGATCTACCAATAGGAATATGGATCCATAAATTGGCTAGTGGATTCCACGAGGCAAAGGAGGAAGCTACGAGGATCCTGTGGACCTCAACCTATAAATTGTTGAACTACTATTGAAGGTGCAACCTTCCACACCCCCAGAAGTTCGAGAAAAGCGCACCAGTGATATCCGAAAAGGGATGGGAGAAATTGAACAGGTAGTGCAGAGTTGTACCACTTTGTTGGAGGAATCCTTCGAGGTCCTCACAACCTTATAGGAGGATCCCACCATATAGCAGTTGGAAACAAAGGCCTGAGAGCTTCAAATGCAATATAATAGTGTGCACAGGTCGGCATAGACAGTAGTCCTAACTAAGCGACTCGCGAGGCTACAATAGACAAAGGCATTGAAGGAATAAGTGGACGCAGTGCACCAAAAAGAGGTAGCACGCATCCAGCCATGGATCAAGGAGGCCTTCCTCATCATGGCTGACATCGAAGGAAAACTTGCACACATGAAAGCGATGCATGACCTAAGATAGGGATTTGACCCTAACAGTGAGAATTTAGCCGAACTAGCAGAGCAGATGCAGTGGACAGCAGAGTAGTGTGTTGCGGACCTTCGCGCCACACATGCATAGTTAGATGGACTTCATGCAAAGATTATCGCACCAACAAGGTGACTCGGTATGAGTCACGATGATTGTGTTGGGGCTTGTTGGGCAGTGGATCCCCCCCATTGCATGCTTTTGGGGTTTGAAGCCTGAATTTTGGTCAAGTGTAATGTAAAGACCCCATGAAATGCAGGCATAGAGCGTAAGAGTCTAGGGTTGTCCACCCTAAGATGGTGTAATTTAATGTAAAGTGTGTTGGCCTACCCATGGTCTGCGGACCATGGGATTTTATAAATAGAGCACGGATCTAAGTGTAAAGGGAGTCGTAGTTTTTGACAATTAATAGACAGATGCAAAGGCATGGTTAGAAGATAGAAGTGCATCTGAAGGTATTGGGTCGTAGTGATAGGTAGAGGCTTTGCAGCTAAGTGTGCAGAGGCCTAGTAGAATCTGCAGCTAAGTGCGCAAACCCCTATAGTTGAGTGCAAAGGATGGAGTCGGGTCTGTAACTGAACTTAATTATTAATAAAGATAAGATTGATTCAGAATATTGTGCGTCTTTTTGTATATTTGTATTTCCATGTTCTGGTTATCTTTATGCATTTATATTGTTTTTGAGTACGTGATATAATTTGCAAGTTGAACAAGTAATAAGAATATTGGGCCCGCACAAACTAAGCAATAATATAATAGCATAGTAAGGATCGGATCAGAATAACATGGTATTCACAAAGGGCACATGGGTTGTGAAGAATAAGAAAGTTGTGCGGAGCAGCGTAGTGTGTAGATTAGGATTTTGAACCTCCAGAATCCTCATCAGGACATCCCTAGGGTGCGGAAACCTAGTTTCAGCACCCTCCCATACTTCTTTGGGTGGGACCCTAGTCCACGCTCCGTAGACTGTTGTCGAAAGGGCCAGTAGTACAGAGATTTGCATGGCTAAACTCACTGTTGAACCTAGGTTAGGCTCCACGTAGCCAACACATCCTTCTTGTGTATGAGTAACATTGGAGCAGAGAAAGAACTTTGACTAGGTTGAATTATAACAACCTCTAGCATTTGTGCAACCATACATTCAATTTCAGTTTTTTGGGCATATGGATATCTGTAAGGCCTGATGTATGGGGGAACACTTCCTGGAATCAAATTAATAGCATGATCATGATCATGAAAACGTTGGAGGCATTTTAGAGTCTCAAATACCTTGGAATGATTGTCCAAAATTTCTTCGATATCTCAAAAAATAGATGATTTTGATGTGGGAACCTCTAGTGAACATAATTGTGCAATTACACCACACTTTTCTTTCATTAGAAGCCTTCTCATGTTGTTAGACCTGATTATATTTCTCGGTTTCCCTGCGATACCCCTTAATTCAACTTCCTTCCCTTCCCAAAAAAATTTCAAGAAATGTTCTTGAAAATTAAAAGTTATCATACCCAAAGATTGTAGCCATTGGACTCCCAGTACAACATCTGTACCACCCATTGGAATGGAAAACCTAAGACTATTCAAGACATATTCTCCCATGGTAGCTTGATATTATGACACTTTCTAGAGAAATTTATTGTTCCTCCATTTGCGACCATTACTTGACACTCTGGTGTTGGATATAGTAAGAAATTCAATTCCTTGGCTATCTTACAATGAAGAAAATTATGGGTACTACCTGAATCAATCAACACTATTACCTTTTTCTTCTTGATATTCCCTTCTATCTTGAGATCTTGAGGAGTGGTAATTCTTGTCAATGCATTAAAATATATGGTCAAATTCATTTCTTCTTTATTTGGGATTGGTTCCTGGTGTATATCCTCATCTTTTGACATTTCTTGTTCCTTTTCTTGCTGCTCTTCCCCATGTATTTAAATTAATTTCTTCTCAACACACTTATGACCTTTAGTGTATTTTCTATCAGAATTGTAACAAAGCCCTTTTGTACTTTTTTCTTCCAATTTTTGTGGTGTCAACCTTGTAGGTGGTGAAGGGCTAGGAGCAACAACACTTCCATCTTTATAGTTGTGAGTGGTAGGCTTCCTTTTTGCCATAATTTTTCTTTGCATTTTTCTTACCAACCTGAACACCTTCTCCAATGAATAAGGTTCCCAAAGGCGAACCTCTTCTTGGATGTTATGATTTAAAGTCCCTCTGAACAAATCAATCTTATGCTGCTCTGGAATATCTTTTATCCTTATATTCAATTTTTGGAAGTCCTCAATGTGCTCCATCGTTGAACCCATTTGTTTGAGATTTATCAATTGGCTAAAAGAGGTGTTGCTTTTTGTATCCTCATAATGTGCTTTCATTTCTTCCATAAAAATTTCCCAAGTAAAAATTTTCTTACGAGAGAAAAGCCATCGATACCATACAAACTGATTTGGTTCTAAATATAAATTTTCAATGCCTACCTTTTGTATGTTTTTCACATTATGGAGATTGAAATATTGCTCCATATGTAGTATCCATGGTACAAGATCCTTTCCATCAAACTTCCTCATAACGATCTTTGGAACATGGTGGGTCTTCAATCCAACATTAGAGTCTGTGAAATCAAGATTAAAATTTCTTTTATTCCCATCATGAGTTTCCTTTACTACTCTTTCGCCATTAGGAAGCATTTCTTGTAGCAACTTTGTCAAATCTGTCTTCAAATCTTCCATGTTGCCTTTAAGTTTTTCTTTTATACCATATATCTTAGCTTCCAAACCTTTATTTAAACCATCTGTTTGAGCTTCCACACCATCCATATTAGCTTGCACGTCTTTATTTAAACCATCCATCTTAGCTTCTGTTACTTTTTGTGAGAGTGAATTTTGTTGCACTTGGTCTCATAATTTTGATATATAATGTTGCATTTCTTCCTCATCTTCATGAGTCATGCTAGATATTTTAGGTTTCTTACTAAATGTTTCCATTTTTGTCCTTCAGGGCATCAATTAATGATAATAAGTCTTCACTATGCCCTTTGAATTCCTTCAAACTAATTTTTCAACCAACTTATGGAAAATTTAAAGAAACACTACACACTTTTTTTTCTCTTTGTAGGAGCTCGATATTGAATCTATTGTATCTCTGTAATTTCAGATCTCCAAGGTTTGAAATTATGTCCTATGGTAGCCTAATGAGTACACTTTCCAACCTTGCAAGTTTGATCAATATTGGATTCTCCAAGGAAGAGTTATACCAAATCTCCCATGATATCCTAATTATAGACTTTTTCAGTAGAACGAACTTGTATGAAGTGTCACATGTCACTGTTTCAACTATAGGACTTGAACCCAATATAAAAAAGCTACAGACCATCCTTGTTCTGCAACATTTTATGAAATTTCAATTTGATTCTTATAGAGAAATTTATGAGGATTTTCCCCAGGTCACCTGTTTGGGATGTAATTCGGGAGCCTTCAAAAATCCTAAATGTCTTGAACCATATCTCCAAAAATATAGCCAAACAAGATCAGAAATTTGTGTCCAAACTTCATCAAGACTTCAGCTCAAATGGGTTTTAATTGCATAGCTGGAACCTTCACAGAAAATAAATTATAGTGAACATGCCACGATGACTTGTTTGTGATGGAATTCTGGAGCTTGCAAAAACCCTAAATTATTTAGATCATATCTCTGAAAATATAGCGAGACAAGATCTAAAATTTGGACCTAAGATTCAGAACGATTTCAAATCAAATGTGTTTTTGTCTTAGCTTCTAAAACTTTGAAGAGAAAACATTATAGAGAAAATTCCACGAGGACTGGTTTGGAGTAGTGAAACCCTATAATCCAAAGCTCTAATACCAAATGTTATCAAAACCACCTCACAAAGGTATAGAAAAGGTAGATCAACAACTTAAAAATCAGCCTCTTCAAGGGGAAAACCTCCTTTACATTACACAAATGAATAATTCTTCGATGATACAAATGACAAGACCTCCTTTCTATGTATAGGAGTTTAAGGGGTCCCAATACAATCAGAGCCTACATAACAATCATATTGTAAGGGAACAACAATAACAATAGTGGGTTTCAATGGGACATAATAGTAACAACATTGGGACTATATAGGAACAATAATACAATAAGGGGGTTGCACTAATAACAATAGGGGGTTACACTAGTAGGATAGGGACCTAATAGTCCCATCCCAGGTTTGGATTTTGCATCATCAATATGAGGTTATTTCTCCTTTTATCTACATGAGTATTATATTGGTTTATATGTGAGTCATATGGTTGTGATTTCATTGGTATTTCTATTTCTTTTATGTTGTATATATATATGGTTATGACAGAAGTTATGTATGCCTCTCATCATGTTATTACTGGTAAATGAATGAACAATGTATCTATGACCTATGGATGAAATGATAGTTTATTTATTGAGGATTCAATGTTTCTTAGTGATTCTCAGCTAAGTATGAAACCCCTATGCTCAGATATGTTATTTACAGATGTAGATTACATATTCGTGATATGTTTGATGAAATCCATGTCATGGCTAGTAGGGATCCAGTCAAGGCCTTATTCAAGTGATTGCATTTTTACTGTCATTTCCCTTGTTACTTTACTTTTATGAAGATGTCATTAAATTCTGGTCAGTGACCTGAGCTTTGGGCCTGAAAAGGTGGCTCAAATCTCAAGGACACTGGCACAACCATATGGAAAATAGTCTCTAGATGTTGGCTTGCAAGCCTACAAGAGCATCCAAAGGTATCTAGATGCTGACATGACCATAGCATGGGAGCGTCGAGAGGTCAAGTGGTAAAAATATCAGTGGGACTCAGGGGTTGGTTGGCAGAAAGGTTGGATTGGTTCCTAAGGGTCATAATGCTGATGTTGAATGTATGTATGGTGTATCTATGTCAGTTCCACTTCCTTAATGTGACTTATGAGGTTGATTCATAGCATAGTGGCCTCTCATCACATGTTTACCCTGGCTATTCGGTTGCTTAGGTAGATGTGGGAGAAGGGTGTTACAGGGGATTTTCCTTACAATCTTGTTTTCCCACCTGGGTAATAGATTAAGAGGGAATCTCCTAGCAACCAAGTAGCATGATATTTCACCAAATTAGGGAGAAAGCAATGAGATGGAAAAGAGGTTCTCATCTGGTAATCCAACATCTCTTAATTACCTGCAATCAAGCTTAACCTAGACGAAAAATATGCAACCACATTTTCTTTTCCTAGTTTTTCAATGATAGTCAAATCAAGTTGTTGTAGCAATAACAACCACCTAGTAATCCTAACATTAACATCAGGCTTATTCATCAAATATTTAATGGATGCATGATCAGTATGAAAAAAGGTTTGGTACCCAATGATATAGTACCTAAATTTATTTAAAGAATGTACTGCAGCTAAGAGCTCTTTTTTAGTGACAGTGTAATTCAGCTCATTTTTAGACAAAGTCTTACTAATGAAGTAAATAGAATAAGGAAACTTATCCTCTACTTGTCCCAAGGTCACCCCCACAGCTTTATTTGATGAATCTATATGAATATGGAAAGGAAATTCCCAGTTGGGAACTCTTAGGATGGGTGCAATAGTCAAAATTTATTTCAACACTTCAGGTGCCTCTTGACAACTACTGGTCCAAAAAAAATCTACATTTTTGGCCAGTAAACCAAAAAAAGGTAAACCCATATCATTAAATTCTTATATGAATCTCCTATAATACCCTTCTAGTCCCAAGAAGCTCCTGGAATCCCTTTGCGTCTAAGGGGTAGGGACATTTTTTATGATGGAAATTTCGTTTGCATCTACCTGTATCCCCTCTTTGGAGATGGAATGGCCAAGGACAATTCCCTCATTCATCAAGAAATCACATCTCTCAGGGATAGGAGAGAGATTCATTTCAATGCATTTTTTCAAAACCTTGCACAGATTGAAGAGAGCTTCATGCAAGTCACATCCTTAAGGAGTGAAATCATCCATGTATATTTCCACAAAATCATGAACCAATTCAACAAAAATACTCAAAACTTTCCTCTCCGAAGCAGCAGGGACATTGCACAAACCAAATGGAAGAAATCTAGAAGAAAAGGTACTGCAAGGAGATGTGATTGTGGTCTTGTCTTGGTCTTTGGGGCTAATTTGGGTTTGATTGTATCAACTAAATCCATCCAGGAAGGAGAAGAATTTATTCCCTGTAAGGAAATCTACGACCTGGTCAATTAAGGACAAGGGAAAATGGTCCTTTATTGTGGCCTTGCTTGTCTCCTAGTAGTCCACACAGATCCTCCCCTTCCCATTATTCTTGGTAACTAACATAAGAGGTGACATCCACTCATTATCTGAAATAGGGTATATGAACCCTACATCCATTAGTTTTTGCAGTTATTCCTTCGCAGTATCCTTAATAGTTGGGTTCACCCTCCTCTGGGGTTGGTGCATAGGTTTTCATCCCTCCTTGATGTAAATATGGTGAGTAGAGACTGAGTTATGCACACCTTTCATTTCCTCATAGTCCCAAGAAAAAGCATTCAATTGTTTCCTCAGCACCTCGCACAATTTTTCTTCCAATTTAGCTAAGAGATAAGGGTTGATCTTTAAGGTCTTGGATGGGCCAAAATCTATGATCTTCACATGGTCTGGACTTGAGTCAATAGGGCATAAGTCAACCCATGAATTATTATTAGGTCCTTTCATCAACTCATAAATGGGTATGGGAGTGGGAGACTGATTCTGAAGGATATGGTCAATGAGATCATCTTCATCAGGTTACCACCCTCCTATAATGATGTCCAAAGTGTATATTGGGTGGGGGGTGGTGTTATGTAGTTCATTTTATTCCTCCTCTTCTGGCCATAAGGGTAAGTCATGCTGAATAGAACGCTAAGAAGGAGGATACAATACCAATTATTTAGAAAAATGTCCATTCTTAATGGTCATGTTGTTGGGTCCATATAATACTAGTGATTACCCCATTACTATTGTAGTTATACCCATTATTAATATTGTTGTGCCCCTATTGCCCCCATATTGTTATTACTGTGCCCCATAGAATCCCTCTATTGTTATTTTTGTGGCTTTATATTATTATTGTTAGGTCGGCTGGATTATATTGTGACTCCTTAGACTCCTATATATAGAAAGGAGGTTTTGTCATTTGAATCATCCAAGAATTGTTCATTTATGTAATGTAAAGGAGTTTTCCCCCTCGAAGACGTTGAATTCTAAGGCGTTGATCTATCTTTTCTATCTTTTCTTGAGCTGGTTTCATAACATTTGGTATCAGAGCTTTGGATTCTAGGGTTTTGCTGCTCCAAATAGGTCATCGTGGAATTTTCGCTATAACTTTTTTTCTGTGATGTTTCGGAAGTCGCAAATAAAACCCATTTGAGAAGTAATAGTGCTGAACCTTAGTTCCAAATGTCAGAGCTTTGCGCACTATATTTGCAGAGATATGATCTGATGAAGTTGGTCTTTTTGCAGACTCCTGAATTACATTCCAAACAGGTGACCTGGGGAAAATCGTCATAAATTTCTCTCTGGGGATCAGATTGAAATTTCGTAAGAAGGTATAGAAAGAGGACGGAATTTAGTTTCTTGTATGCATTTTTCAAATCTAGAGGTCGAAACAGTGACTCGTGGAACGTCGTACAAGTTCGCTCTACTGAACTAGTCTATAATCAAGTCACTGTGGGAGATTTCGTATAATGCTTCCTTGGAGAATCCAATTTGGGTCAGACTTGTGGAATTGGAAAGAGGACATAGAGGGCTACTACAGATCACAAATTTAGAACTAGATGATTAGAAAGTATAGAGATACATTAGAGGCAATATCAAGCTCCTTCAAAGTGAAAAAAGGTGTGTGGATTTTCTTAAATTTTTGCTTAAGCTTGGTTTGAAAATTTATTTTGAAGGAATTCAAAGGGCATAGTAGAGCATTATTATCGGTAACTAATGCCCCGAGGAAAGAAAATGCAAACACCTAGTAAGGAACCTAAAATCTCTAGCATGACTCATGAAGAAGAGGAAGAAATGCAACATGATATATCAAAATTATGAGACCAAGTGCAACAAAATTCACTCTCACAAAAAGTAACAGAAGCTAAGATGGATGGTTTAAATAAAGACGTGCAAGCTAATATGGATGGTGTGGAAGCTCAAAAAGATGGTTTAAATAAAGGTTTGGAAGCTAAGATATATGGTATAAAAGAAAAACTTAAAGGCAACATGGAAGATTTGAAGATAGATTTGACAAAGTTGCTACAAGAAATGCTTCCAGAAATTCCAAAAGCACATTGAGGAGTTCCAAAAATTGAACATAAGGTTAAAAGATATTCCAGAGGAGCATAGGATTGATGTGTTCATAGGGTCTTTAAATGATAATATCCAACATGATGTTCGCCTTTGGGAACCTGATTCATTAGAGAAGGCATTCAGGTTAGCAAGAAAAATGGAAAGCAAAATTATGGCAACCAGGAAGCATACCACTGACAACTATAAAGATGGAAGTGTTGTTGCCCCTAGTCTTCCACAACCTATAAGGTTGACACCGCAAAAATTGGAAGAAAAAAGAGCAAAAGGTCTTTGTTACAGTTGTGATAGAAAATACACTAAAGGTCATAAGTGTGCTGAGAAGAAATTATTCTACATAGATTGTGAAGAGGAAGAAGAAAAGGAGCAAGAAAGGTCAAAAGAAGAGGATATACTCCAGGAACAAAGCCTAGATGAAGAACAAATAAATCCGACCATATCTTGTAATGCATTGGTGGGAATTACCACTCCTCAAAACCATCAAGATAGAAGGACAAATCAAGAAGAAAAAGGTAATAGCTTTGATTGATTCAGGAAGCACCCACAATTTTATTCATTGTAAGGTAGCAAAAGAATTGAATTTCTTCCTATATCCAGCACCAGAGTGTCAAGTGATGATTGCAAATGGAGGAACAATAAATTGCTCTGGAAGATTCCATAATATCAAGCTATCCATGGGAGAATATGTATTGACTAGCCCAATGCTTTCTATTCCAATGGGAGGTTCTGATGTTGTACTATGAGTCCAATGGCTACAATCCCTGGGTACAATAGCTTTTAATTTTCAAGAAATTTTCATGAAATTTTCTACGGAAGGAAAGGAAGTTAAATTAAGGGGTATTACAGGGAAACCAGGAAAGATAATCATCTCTAATGGTATGACAAAGCTTCTAAAAAAGGAGCAAAGAGGTGTAATTGCACAATTATTCTCGCTAGATGTTTCCACATCGGAATCATCTATTTCTCCAGATCTCTAGAAAGTCCTGGACAATCATTCCAAGGTATTTGAGACTCCCAAATGTCTTGCACCTATGCGTGATCATGATCATGCTATTCATCTGATTCCAGGAAGTGTTCCTCCAAACATCAGGCCGTACAAATATCCCTATGTCCAAAAGAGTGAAATTGAACGTATGGTTGCAGAAATGCTAGAGGCTGGTATAATTCAATCGAGTCAAAGTTCTTTCTTTGCTCCAGTAGTATTGGTGCACAAGAAGGATGGATCATGGCGCATGTGTCCGGATTATAGGGAGCTCAACAAGCTCACTATTAAAGATAAGTTCCCCATTCTTATCATTGATGAATTACTGGATGAATTGCATGGATCAATTTACTTCACCAAGTTGGATCTTCGTTCAGGATATCATCAAATTAGAATGAAGATTGAAGACATTTCGAAAACAACATTTAGAACTCATGACCGTCATTATGAATTTTTGGTCATGCCTTTTGGCCTTACCAATGCACCTTCAACATTTCAAGGTTTGATGAATTCAATTTTAAAACCATTCCTTAGAAAATTTGTGTTAGTATTTTTTGATGATATACTAATCTACAGAAAGTCTTGGAAGGATCATGTTGAACATGTTAACAGGGTGCTACAACTATTTAAGGAGAAACAATTATATGCAAAAAGATCCAAATGTTTCTTTGGAGTCGAGGAGGTGGAATATTTGGGTCATATTGTATCTCATGAAGGAGTTAAGGTAGACCCTAGAAAAATTAAAGCCATTAAAGAATGGAAAATCCCCACATCCATAAAGCATCTGCGAGGATTTCTCGGGTTGACAGGGTATTATCGCAAGTTTGTTAAGAATTATGGGAGAATAGCAGCACCTCTAACAACATTATTGAAGAAAGATGCATTTTCATGGACTCTGGAAGCAACAAAGGCCTTTGAACATCTTAAAGAGGCAATGTGCCAAGCACCGGTCTTAGCTACACCGAACTTCATGAAAACCTTTATTGTGGAATGCGATGCTTCAGGAATGGAATTGGTGTTGTTCTAATGCAAGATGAAAGACCCATTGCTTTTGAAAGTCGTCCAATCAAGGGAAAGTTTTTAAGCAAAGCTATTTATGAGAAGGAAATGGTGGCAATACTCCATGCACTTAAGAAATGGTGACCCTACCTAATGGGAAGACACTTCAAGGTAAAAATGGATCATGATAGCCTTAAATACTTTTTAGAACAAAGATTATCCTCTGAAGAGCAACAAAAGTGGGTCACAAAGATGTTGGGTTATGACTTTGAAATCATCTACAAAAAAGGGAAGCAGAATGTGGTGGCAGATGCACTCTCAAGAAAAGACGAGGATGTGGAAGCATTGTTTTGCGCCATTTCTATTATCCAACTAGATTAGATAAACGAAGCAAGGGAGGAAAGGAAGAATGACGAAGAAGTGTGGGCACTTATTCGGAAGTTACAACAAGATTCCAATACGTCTAGTACATTTAGTTGGAAAAATGATTCGTTATGGTACAAAGATCGCTTATACCTCTGTAAGAATTCCCAGCTAAAACAAAAGATTCTTATGGAATTGCAAACTTCTCCCTTAGGAGGGCACTTAGGATTTTTAAAAACTTACCACAAGGTTAAGAAGGAATTTTTTTGGGATGACCTTAAATCAGATATTCAAAAGTTTGTGGTGGAATGTTTGCTTTGCCAACAAAATAAAGTTGAAACATTTAAGACACCAGGTCTATTAAAACCTTTATCCATTCCAAGCCAACGTTGGGAGGAGGTTTCAATGGATTTTATCATAGGTTTACCCAAGTCTGAGGGAAAGAGTGTCATCATGGTGGTAGTTGACAGACTTACCAGGTATGCACACTTTTGTGCATTATCACATCCATTTAAAGCAAGTATAGTTTCTACTGCATTTATGGAAATAATTCAAAAGCTACATGGAAACCCAAAGATTATTGTAAGTGACAGAGGTCCCATTTTCACTGGAAATTTTTGGACAAAATTATTTTCTTGTCTTGGTACTCAGTTAGCTCATAGCTCATCTTATCATCCTCAATCTGATGGGCAAACTGAGATAGTAAACAAATGTTTGGAAGGATATCTTTATTGCTTTGTATTTGATAAACATACACAATGGGTCAAATGGTTGCCTCTGGCTGAATGGTGGTATAACACTTCCTTCCATACAACAACAAAAATGAACCCATTTATGGCACTTTATGGGTATCAACCACCATCCATCACATCATATTTAAGAGAAAATTCTAAGGTTCAGGCAGTGGAACATCACATCGAACATCAACAACAAGTCCTCCAACTCTTAAAGGATAACCTCGTGTTGGCACAGAATAGAATGAAACAACAGGCAGATCAACATCGCAGTGAAAGAAGTTTTGATATAGGTGATTGGGTATTCCTACGGCTACAACCATATAAGCAAATGTCCCTCAAGAAAGCTAAGAAGGATAATAAGTTATCACCAAAGTATTATCATCTGTACAAGGTGTTGCAAAAGATTGGTACTATGGCATACAAATTGGAGCTTCCTGCAGCTTCTCGATTGCACCCAATTTTCCATGTTTCATTTTTAAAGAAGGTTATAGGCAACAAGCTCCTAGTTCAAACAATATTGCCAGAACTTGAAGAGGAAGGTAAAATTATATTGGAATCGGAAGCAATCACAGAAACAAGAACTCGACAACTACAAAATCGTTCAATTTTAGAGTATCTTATCAAGTGGAAGAACTTATCCGCTGAATATTCCACATGGGAGGATCAGAATTTTATGCAGAAGTATCCAGAACTACTCAAGTTTTGAGGACAACAATTTTTTGAAGGAGAGGGGCATGTTGGGTCCCTATAATACTAGTGATTACCCCATTACTATTGTAGTTATACCCCTTATTAATATTGTTGTGCCCCTATTGCCCCCATATTGTTATTACTATGCCCCATAGAATCCCTCTATTGTTATTTTTGTGGCTTTATATTATTATTGTTAGGTCGGCTAGATTATATTGTGACTCCTTAGACTCCTATATATAGAAAGGAGGTTTTGTCATTTGAATCATCCAAGAATTGTTCATTTAAAAATATGTAATGTAAAGGAGGTTGCTCCCTCGAAGAGGCTGAATTCTAAGGCGTTGATCTATCTTTTATTGAGCTGGTTTCATAACACATGTTCCCAGCCCTACAATTAATGTAAGCATCAACAGTGGCTAACCATGGCCTTCCCAAGATGAGAGGATATCCATTGAACTTGGTTTTGGGTTGGAGAACCAGGAAATCATTAGGATACTCCCAAGAGTCAATGGAGACTATAACATCTTCAAAAACTCCCTCAGGAGGTACTGTGGATCTGTCTGCAAGCTACAAAATTGTGGTAGTATTTCTCAAATCTCTATCAGGAGATAACGTGGGTCTTTCTGCAAGATGAAACACTGTGGGAAGATCACCCTCCCAAGCATAAAATCATATAATTTCCTAACAACATCTATTGCGGGGGTGTCTCTTTTTCTTCTCCTAGGATGTTTGAAACATTTCTCCTTGATGAGATTATTATAGATGGGAACATATTTAATAGCTTGGAGAAGGGGTATTTTAACACACAAATTCTTCATTTCTCCGAAAAGTTCAACCTCTTATGGGGTGTGTTGGCTAGGGTGGATCAACCTCTCAAAAAAAGGAGGTGGATTGACTTGACGAACAATCTCTTCCTTCACTCCTTCAAAATATTCAGGTGGAAAAGGTGTATGGTTATCTGGAAGCACTCTCCTAGACGGAAAGTTGATCTCCTAGATTTCCATAGCGTAAGCAAGGTAAGATGTCTCTCCACTGTAGACCTGCTGGGATTTCTTGTTGATCTAGTTTAGATTTGGTTGAGTAGCTATTTGAGGTTTCTTAGGTGGAGTAGGATAAGTCAGATGTTGTTGAGGTTAGGGTGGAGGTAGTAAAGAAGGAGGTTGGTTAACTTGAGGCCTCCACCCTTTGGATGGGATTCCCCATTGAGAACTTTAGGGTGGATATAGTTGAAAAGGATGGTTGGTAGGTTGAGGAGGATATGGGGGAGAATAAGGCCAAGAAGGGGGTGTGGACCAGGATGGGTGAGTGGAAGAGTACCAAGTTTTCAAGGGTGTACTCTGATTTGGATTATAATAAGAGTAGTGTGCACCTTGCATGCCTTGTTAATATGGCCTAGGTCCTTGAGGTCTTCTTTGATTGATGAAAAAAGTTCCTCTGACCCCCATTCTACTCCTTGATATATAGATTCTAATCCTAGAAAAGAAGGGAACTTGTCTGTTGCATGATTTTCATCAGAGACTAGGCATACCTCTATGACATTTAAGGGGCACTCGTTCCTAGGATGTCTTTTTGTGCATCTTGGGAAAAAAATAGCTAGTGCCATTTCTGCTTCCTCCTACTTTATTTTGATTTGCATGATATCCATTTGTAGTGAAAAGGTATGCATCATTTCACTCTTCAAATCCTCCAACATGTTTCCTATCACATTCTTAATGGATGTTGTGGAGGGAGAGAAACTGACCAAGCCTTGATTGACCTACCCTTCTTACTAGGAGCCCTAGAGTAATTATTGAACACAATTTGAATGTCATCATAGGATAACTGAAAGATATCTCCCCCAGATAGCATGTTGAGGGTATCCAACATGTGTTCCCTAATCCCTTGCAAAAGAACTACTTTGAGTGATTCAGGATCAACGGTGTAACTGGCCCTCTTATAATTGAGTTGAAATCTCTCCTCATAGTCTTCTAAGGATTCATCAAGTCCAAGAGTCATCTTAAAGGGTTTCTTCCTTGGATTATTTGGACTTACACTAGTCCATGTACTTGTTATTGAAGGCTTATTGCATTTGGTCCCAAGTATTGATGCGACTCCTAGGCACACACATAAACCAGTGAAAGACTCCATCTTTAAGGGTAGAGGGTAACGACTCCAACTTGTTCTCATCATAGGAATAGTCCTACATCCTATAGACAACAAAAAATTCAAACATGAAGGTATTAGGATCCTCAAAGGTTAACTCGTGGAAGTGTGTGTTATGAGGAATTTTTCATCTACAAATAAATACTAATTTCCTAGGTAGGTAGCTATACCTAGAAAAATAGATTTAAAGCAGTTATCCTTTTACTATAGATGATAAATAAGACAAGGGAATCAAAGAACCTACTTGTTCTTTCACTTTCCTTTTATCTCCTTTGTATGGTTTACATCGCTTCTCCTTGAACTTAACTCGCTTAGAAAGTACCCGCAAGCATAAATAGAAGATAGAGAATCGATAAAAGAAAGAGATCTATCGACTATAAGTAAATGGAATCATATACATTCACACATATAAAGATCATAAATCAAGATAAGCATATTGAAAAAGGTGTAAAAAAATTTATTAAGTAGAAGGAATAATTACAACCATGAAGTCGGATCCATTGTCACTCTTCCAGCTTGGGTTCCAACCAACATCACATCAATAGCACGACAC
Organism: Pinus tabuliformis; assembly: GCA_031772625.1. Lineage (NCBI taxonomy): Eukaryota > Viridiplantae > Streptophyta > Pinopsida > Pinales > Pinaceae > Pinus > Pinus tabuliformis. The sequence goes on along the minus strand of CM062816.1, from coordinate 1,646,133,235 downwards.
TCCAGCAACATAACAATAATTTCTTGTAATCTTAATCCTCACACTAATAGTATCTCCTTACAAATTCTTGAAGTCCAGCCCCTGATCACTTAGACGAGTGCTCAATTTATAGGCAAATGGATGAGGTTTGGTCATAAATGAGGGTATTGAATGCCCTTCCAAACCTAGAGTTAGTTTCTATGGAGGAAGGGATGAGAGCATAGGAGGTTACTTAACTCATTCCCTATTCATTTTCGATATCACAAGAGATGATAAGTCCGAGAATCTTCTAGATTGCTCCAAAAGATAAGAATATTCCTAGAACTCTATGATGATTTCTCTCAAACTCGCCCAGCATAGGTCAAAGTGGGCCTAAGTGCTCTGGAAAGCACCCTGACATGGGCCTACCTCCACTAAAGCGCAGTTACCCCTGACCAAGGTTGTGCTAGTCCCTCAAGGAGGAAATTCTAGAGGGCTTCACACCAAGAAACTCTCAGGGAAGGAGGCATTCAAAGTGGTGACATGTCTAGGGCATGTAGTAACTAAATTAGGGTTTGATGAGCCCCAATGGTACTAGTTTGAATGATGGGAGTGATGTGCCCAAATGGATCTGTAACAACTTCCCCCTAAAGCATGAAGTTGAAAATAATGATGTTGAGTGTTATGCTTTACGATGTGATGAGGAGGTTCGGAAGTGGATGGTGATCTGCATCGATTACAATACATAATATCATGATATTTTTATTTTTTTCTCATGAATTGCCATACCCATGCTTGGCGTATCCACCTTCATTACAAGTACATACATAGTTGTCTATAGATATAGATCAATGATAGGATGAATATCAATCTAAAGCCATTGTACTGATGATTTGGTACATGTCTTGAAATCACAACCTGGATGGATGAAACTAGATCTGGGGTCTTCTATATCGTTCAATCGTTTGCTCAAGTACGAGTCTAACCATGTGAATATGTGATCTGAAGTCAAACATGGGAAGGCACCATCTGATTACCGGCCAATGATGTAAGCCGTTAACAGACGTGAGAGAAATCACCAATAATGATAATGATCCTCAAGGTACCACAGTACATTCAACATGGTGTGAATGGATGTTTTGATGTCGAACACCATACAAAGTCTTTCGGTCAAAGGCCAGTGATGTCAACCTATCATTGGAAGCGAGAAACCTGCCATTGATGTATGGAAGCCTCAAGGTACTGGAAGAGTCTTTCTAAGTCATCTTCTTGGACAATGTGCTGCTGTCGACAAGAAGCAACTCATTGCAAGAGGGCCTTGATGTATCCCACATCAACGGCACAAAATGAGTGTAATGATTTTTGGAGACAGAATGTGACTGATGACACAAAGTTCAGGAATGGTAGTCATGAAAATGAAGGTTTATGAGTATTGAAAAGGATGAATTTCAAACTGAGTGACTTCTCTTGAACATTTCAGTGACACTGAATGGATTGGCCACATTGATCCAAAACAAAAGTAATGGATGGTATGATAGACCGAGATATGATGAATATCAAGCAGATAACCCAACCCAAATAGTCACAATGATGAAGTGAAAGTGTCATGTTCAAGAGCGACCTGTTGCCATAAAGTAGTTTACCCCTTTTTCCATTTTCCCCATTCATTGCTGACTAGTACCTCTTTATCCTTATTAAGATTGAGGAGGATAACATATGCTTGTTGTATAATTCCACCCTTCGGGTGAATCCATCGCTATGTGATGTTTTAACGGGTCTAGCGAAGGTGAAACTTGGTCTTGTCATAATGGACAAGTTTGTCACTATTTGATGTTTTAACGAGTTTAACGGCAATGATAACTCAATCCTTTTCATGTTTAGAGAGTTTAAAAAGGGACAAAAAGAAAACTCCACAAGTTCTTTTTCGTATATTTGTCTCTCAAGTCCGAAAAAAGCATAAAATAATACGAGAGAGAACATATTGACCATGTTCAATCAACATATTCCTTTTTTGTAAATAATCTATCTCAGTGCGGAAAAAGGTTAAACTTATACTGAGTAGATGTCATTTCCAATCCGTTAATAGGCTGAAAAGGACAAGCACTCGACAATCTTTTCATATTTCAAGAGTCTGAAAAGAGCTTAAAGAGGACTCCATTTAGAGGAATGACTGGTGTCTAGGATAGCAATTGGTTCTGGTGATGTTGGAACTTCTCAAAACAGGTTGATTTATGTGAAGAGGCTGGCTAATAAGACCACTCATTGCATCTATTCCTAAAAAAGGGTAAAACAACCAAGTGAAAGCATATGATCAACCAAGCAGATAGTGACGATGGAAGGAGAAAAACCAAGGCTCATCTGACAGAAGAGGCTGATAGAATGGAAATCACGAGGGTTAAAATGGAGATGGGTTCATTTTTACACAAACTTGAACCTTAGGGAACTATGTTTGGATTCAATTTCAGCTTTACACAAGCTTGAAATGAAAAACTATGCTTGCATTTAGTTTACATGCCCCTAGCATGGTTCATTTTTACACAAGCTTGAGCCATAGGGGACTATGCTTGGATTAAGTTTCATGTTTACACAAGCTTGAAATGAAAAACTATGCTTGGATTCAGTTTACATTCCCCCAACATGATGAGTCGATTCTAGGTGCATGCCCCCCAAGCTTCATTGCATTCACCTAGGTAGACTACTAGTGACTATTAGGTGGATTGAATGAAGGTTCATTTACAAGATCAAGTGAAGGACTCGACTGGGATTTTACGATATCTACTCAAAGACTCAAATTGGAACTTTCTTCCAGGGGACCTTGTTTAATGAGCTTGACACAAGACAAGGAACTCTACTCAGATTCCTTATTTCATTTTTTAATGAGCTTGACACATGACAAGGAACTATGCTCATATACCTATTTCATTTTTTAATTAGGTTGACACAGTAAAAGAACTATCCTTAGATTACTTGTTTCATTTTCTAACGAGCCTGACACAAGACAAGGAACTATGCTCATAGTCTTTATTTCATTTTCTAACAACGTTGACACAAGACCAGGAACTATCCTCATATTCCTTGTTTCATTTTTTAACGAGGTTGACACAAGACCAGGAACTATCTTCATGATCCTTGATCATGACCCATAAGAGGTCATGAATTCCATGAAGTTCTCATTAGATGGGAGAACAATGCTCTGGAAGGGATTTGTAGCAAGGAATCCATTAGAGAGATCTGGTTCTAATTTTTATAGATATTTTTGGGACCTACAACCCCAGGCATAAAATATCCATAAACTAAGGGCTCCTAAGTCCCTAAAAGTGTTGTTCCAACCCCTAAAGGAACAAGGTCAACTGATTACAGCTTCTCCCAGAAGTTCTCCATGAAAAACTACTCAGAACTGGTCAAAACAGGATCATTTCACTTGCTCCATGGCCAGGGTGCGATGCATCTCACCTAAGTACACACAGTGGGTGCATTGAATTTCAAAAAGCCCTTCTATGGGGTGCGATGGGTGAGAAGAGACAAATGGCAATGTCAATCTGCAAGGTGGAAAAGCATGGAATCTTCCAGAAACTTCTCCTGTGACACTTGCCTCTCTGAGTTCGACCAAGGATGAGTAAGAGATCATCAATATCCAAGTGTAAGCAAGAACTATCAGAGAGAAGACACTAATCAAATCACAAGTTGACTCATCTCCCTTACAGATATATATATATATGGATCCCTCATCCCAGAGATCCAGAGGCTGGAATTTTGCACCTTGTAAGGAATTGTTGTTAGTGTCTTGAGGTAACATCAGTGTGTGATGGGTGATCTAAACTTTTTATGAGGTGAAGAAGGGCTTACTTGCTGAGAGGATGATGCTGGGTCAGAACAGCTGGTTGTAACTCTATTGGCTCTTTCTTGATTATCAATAAAGCTATTCAAGTTTTCCTCCATACTCTTGTGTAATCTATGTTTTGTGCATTTGTATGGTAAATTTACATCTGACCCTAGATTGTTTATGATAATAGATCCATGTCCTTGTATAGTTTTATGCTGCTTTGATTCTACAGGCACTCTGTGAAGCTGGGTATATGAGAAGGCAAGTAGCAAAGGACTATCAGAAGAGAAAGGAACCGAGCAAGGAGCCAAGTGCAAGACAGAGGTTGGTCTCCTTTATTCTTCTCTCATCTATCTTTCATAAAGGAAAACGAAAGTAGTCTTTACTTTGTTTGTTTCTAAGGTAGCTACCACACCTTAGTGGGATGAGCAGTTCTGCATAGACACTTTTCCCTGTAACAAAATGGCGACCATACTGGGGAGCGAATAGATTGTTTGTTTATCTACATTTGTTTACTTTATAAACTTACAGACGGAGCCTGAAGCCAAGCCAGCTAGCCTTCGAACTACATTTGTTTTACAAATGCAAAGTAGATCAATGCTGCTTCAGTCATTCTCCGGGTTTGTTTATGAATTAAACACTTGATCTACAAGCACTCTAATTGCCCTTGTGGTAGCTTTAGTAACCTCTTTAGATCTACCCCTGTTGTTGAGTTATTGATTACCACTTGCTCTGCCAAAATCCCTGAACTGAACTACAAACTGTGACCTGGAACACGTTCAAAGTCTCGTCCCTGGTCCATTGCACCCTCTGTTATGTGAAACTGACATTCATCGCAACTTCCCGAGTGTAGCAGGTGCGGTTCATCTTAGTTTCACTGTGTTACAAGTGCGCTGATCAGACTAGGCCTTGTCCCTGAATCTTGGTTTCTGTGTTCATTCTTTTCAGTTCTATTCATGAGTTTTGCTGCCTATAATCAGTACACCTCTATTTGAAACCCTCTTCCTTGTTGTTATTCTGCCTCCATTGTGAAAAGAACTGTAAATGTTTTTGTGTATTTGTTAAGTCATTTTCAGTTCTCCTTTGCAAAAAAGTAACATAATCGAGTTGTCGTTCTTTGATCTGAAAGTGTCGTAGCTGTCGTTTTCAGCCATAGAAGACAATCCCCTTGTTTGGTAGTCAATTATATGAGTTACTATTGCATATGATTTGAATTTGTGATTTTTAAAGTGTCGAAAAGCAATATTTCATTTCAAAATTACTAAGTGTCTTTGTTGCCCTCACTTCGTTTTGGAAAGAAATTTGTTAAGTACTGTCGCTTTAAAAGTGATTCAGATTTGCACATAAGATTTCTTTTTATCATCTACATATTAAGAAAGTTGAAAACAAATACATGCATGTGCATTTGCATTTAGACTGTTTGATTGGTTTGATTTAGGACAGTGCATATAGTGTGTGCTCTTTTCTCTTTGTCGAAAGAATATTATCTATCTTTCCTTAGTAGCTAGGATTTTCATGGCATAAAGAAGATAAAACGATTGTTTATCATCTTAGATTGCATTTTAGGAATTGTATATACACATCACGCGGTGAACCTGAAAGGCAAATTTCTTAAGCAAGATCAACTATAAAATAAATTTAATGAATCTAACAATGCTTTGGAACCTAACGCACAACATCTAGAAGTCTAGGATAGAGACGTGTTCCAGCGTCGTAAAACGTGGTAACTGTTGCTTTCATTGTTGGTTGGGTGATTCCTCCACTTTGAGACGACAAGTGCCAATACGGACTTGTGCTCCCACGTACCGTCGAGTATATTTTGGGAGACCACAATAGGCTTTATCCTTTATCCATAGGAAGCCGTGTCTACCGCCCTATCGATCGTAATGCACTGGACACAACATTCGGGAAGATTGATTGTCGTACCGTAAAACGTATTCTGCAGTTTTGCTATTGGTTTGGTAATCCCTCTACCTAGATTTCCAGAGCAGTCCCTTTGTTTCCTTTTTAGACTCCTTAACGGAAAAGGTCCATCTGAGCACTTGTCACTTCAGGCTCATTAAAAATCGAAGGCGACTAGAGTCATCTTTTGTTTTTTCTCGACTCTTTAAAATTGAAAAAACAAGTTGTGTCAAAGCGTCTAAAATTCATCTAATTCAGAAATATACTTCCCCTTTGATTTTTAGTTGATCGAGTAATCCGCAATCGTGGAAGAAAGTCAATTGAAACCCCGTCATTCGCGGAGGCTTACGAGTCAACCGTCTTTGTCTCCGGAATCGAAACTATTGCGGACAAAGCGAACTCGTTTAACCGGTTCCAAATCTCCTGGTAAAGTTAGAACAAGTGTTCCAACGACATCAGAGACTCCGGTTACTCCAAACATTTCTGGTATCCCTGCCTTTACAGAAGAAGTTCAGCAGCCACTGAAGGATAGTAGTACTGATCCTAGTCTGAGGGTAAACACTTGTGTTACTGAACCAGTTTCATCTACAACCGGTTCGGAGAGTGTTGTTCCCCAAACATCTGTCGCTGCAGATTCCATACCTTCTTCGGCACCAGAAATATTTTACGGACCTGACGGTCTACCTCTTCCACCTAGTTTGATTGCTATAGAAGAGATCGTGGAGGATCCTCCATCTAGTACTCCATCGCAATTTGGAGTCAGGATCACTCTGTATCCTTCTTCATCAGAAATTAGTCTACCGCCATCAGAAGCTCCTGTAGAATCGCTAGGTAATCTTTTGGATAGACTAGAAATGTCTGAACAACCGTCGACATCTAGGACTGTGTCGTCTGATACAGCGACGACAGAACTTTCTGTTGTCACTCCAACAATGTTTGTCACATACCATCTGTCCCAACTAGCTCTCAATCGCTAGAAGGGGCCCACTCAGGGGTTATTTCAACAGTATGGTCTGTTCCTGTTTGTTCATCCGGAATAGTATCCGGAAACTCTTATGTTGGGTCTCAACAAATTGATCTTTCAGGATGTCAATTTGGGCAGTCCGGTCCTCAAGGGCAAACCATTCCTTCAAGTACCAGATTACCACCGTATGGGGGGCAGTATACCCTTTCATTGTCTCCTCCAGGAGGATAGTCATACGGGAGTTCACAACAAAATTCAGGTTATGCTGGAATTACATCTGGCGGTTGGGTACCGATACTACCTCAACAACCAAGAGTTGTATATTCAATGCAACAATGTTTACCTATGTCAAATATACCAACTACGCCAGCTATTGTGACGGTGTCGCAAGTACAAGTGCTGCCTATTGTATGCCAACCTCAGGTTTCTCAGGTTGTAATGCAACAGCCTCTTGACCCTGCGACTCAACCACAATCGCCGACTGGTGGAATGACACAGGCCCAAACGGGTACAATTACCCCTCATCTTGGTCAAACAGTTAGTATCGGGCAACAGCACATGGCGTCACAACCATGGCTGGTGCAATACCAACAACCGCAATTCCAACAAGTATACCAAGGATCTGAGCAACAAATCTTTGCAAATAGTGGGCAACCGTACATTCAAAACGGTCAAAACCAACCATTCTACAATGGTTATGCCCACCAACCTTACCAAAGTTACCAGCATCAAATGCATTATGCTGGTATGCAAAGACCAACTGCTCAGGCGATTCCATCTTATCCTGGGTATGCTTCGCCTAACCTGAATCAACAGTTACCCTTCGTGGCAACTTTAGAGTTACCGGATCTAAATCGGTTAACAAACGATCCAATCGCTTACGCCCCTTGGTGGCCCGCGATTCCACATAAACTTCCGTTAGATATTCCTAAATTTAATGGAAATCCGGGTGAAGATCCGTCGAATCATGTGATGACCTTTCATCTGTGGTGTTCATCAAACACCCTAAATGATGATTCGATTAGGCTTCACCTTTTTCAGAGGACGTTAACTGGTCCGGCAGCAAAATGGTATATCGAATTGCCCATAGCTTCGTTTGACAACTTCAGCACCCTAGCCACAACCTTTTTAACCCATTTTCAATTACCGATAAGGTACGAAACAGGAACAGAACTTCTTACCAATTTCAAGCAAACAACGGCCACTCACATATCTGATCATATTCATGAGTGGCGACGTTGTCGTAGAATAGTAAAAACATATGTTCCTGATCAGCTTTTAGCTGAATGGTTTATTAAGTCTTTATTACCTTCCATTATGGAAGATGTGGCAAAAGGGGGAGTTGTCACTGAAGAGCAGGTTATTGCTCATGCACAATATCTAGACTTGATCTATACTTAGTTTGGCATGCTCTACGATAAAATACCTGATGCGTCTAGACCGGAATTTTCCGTTCCTCCCCCTCCTAAATCGAACAATGACTCTCATGTTGGCAACAACGTGATTGGCACGACAGACACGAAGTCGGCAAGGGCTACATCTAGAAAGGCCCGTAAGATTTCCAGTCAAAATGCAAAAGAAGAACTTCTTGCCTCGGAAGTAAATGTTGTCTCGACATATAAAGGAAAAGAAACCAAGGAACCAGGAGGCAAGAAGAACAACAAAGGGAAGAAGAAGAAATAGGAAGAATCATCACCTAAAAAATCTTCTACAAACCCTTCTAGAAATAAGAAACCAAATCGTCCATGCTTTATATGCGACGAGGATCATTGGACAGCGGATTGTCCACACAGAGCTGAACTTAAAAAATTCTTCAAGAATTCAAAGACCTCAGCAGTATTAACTGATCCGTTTCCAAATCCAGGAACAAATCTGGTTGCTAGTGAAAATGCTTCCCCGTCCCAAGTGCTAATGTTGTCGATTTCAAAACAGCAAAATGATGCTTTGATATCGACAAGGAACAAAGATTATGGAAATCCACAGCTGTCGAACAACAAGGATAAAGATCAACCTAGTAGTTCGACAACAACTTCGACAGAAGTTGCGCCACCCATCATTCCAGAACTGACAATAAAACCGCCAAAGGGAGTAGTACACAAATCGACATTTAATCCTCGTGCCAGAGCAGCACAACATTATAATATAGTGGAAGATTTGGCCCAATCGCCATCCGCTATGTCGACACTTGAGGTACTGCAAAATTTCCCATCCCAAAAGCAGGCTTTATTATCAGCGATCGGTGGGATAGACCCAAAGGATTCTAATCTTGTGTCCTTTGATCATAAAGGATACGACCCACAGTTACCAGCTCAACTAACTTTCCTCATTCAAGTGAAAGCCCTCAACAAAACTATTCATCGAACAATTATTGATGAGGGGGCATCTACATGTATTATGTCGATGAGTTGCCGGAAAACTTTAGGATCTCCAACCTTGTCGAGATCATTGACGACACTAAAAGCATTTGACGGACGGACATATACCCCGTATGGTATTCTAAGTAACTTGCAAGTTGAACTAGGAGGAAAAACAGTAGAAATAGATGTTGAAGTAATTGACGGAAACCTCGATTACAAAATCCTACTGGGAAGACCATGGATATATGCTATGGCTGCTGTTGTGTCGACCTATTTTAGGAAGATTGCATTTCCTTTTCAAGGAGGAATTACAATCGTTGATCAACAAACCTTCCTCCCCAATGGTTCTCAAGTTACGGGAAGCATTTCGATGATCCATGGAAGCACCCATTCGCTTCAAAATATCAGAGTAGGCCGACTAAAAGACCCTGTATTAATGGGTACTTTTGCCCTCCCGCCTCCAATCAATCTGGCGGAAGTAGCGTCGGTAGGAACCTGCAATATGATATCTTCAATACAAAAGATCTCAGAAAACGATATAAACATGGATCATATGCTAGTGTTGCCTCCAAGACCAATAGAAATATTGTAGCAATCAATGTTTCTGGCATGGGAGGCGAACCCAAATCAATGCTCATCGAGTGTTTGGATAGATAAGTCTAAGGAATATGGTACCTCTTCAAATCCTTGGTCGCATGTACACTCTACAGACAAAGGAATCATTCAGTCAATGATGTTAGAAGAGGCACCATGGGAAGATTACCACCATCATTCCCATCTCCCAGATTACAATAAAGATTATTCCAATGACCTTAATCATCCTTCAGTTTTTGATTTTCTATCAAATACTGTAAATACGGTGGATTCCGAGGAAAATTCTTATCTCGTGTCGACCTCGTTAAAAAATGAAACAAAGAGTCAGGAGGATAGTTCTTTTACTGTGTCAACCTCATTAAAAAATGAAACAACTCCCTTTCCAAATCGAGTCTTTGATTATGGTCTCGTAAAATCCAAGTCGGGACTTTCAAAGATCTCAGAGGTAAACCTTCATTCCAGCCACCGATTTGAATGCAATGAAGCTTGGGGGGCATGCACCTCGATTTGCGTTATTATGTTGGGGGCATGCAAACTTATCACGAGCAGTGTTACCACAGGATTCAAGCTCGTTAAAAAATAAACCTACCTCGAGCAGTTTTAGCACATAGTTCAAGCTCGTTAAAAAATAAACATAAGTCATGAGCAAATGTTTCTTCCCACGTTTAAGCTCATTAAAAAATGAGCAGGTAAATAACATAGTGAATGTATTACTTTAGCCTTTAAAGCCTTGGTCGTGTTTTCATCATCACCTCCACTCTGTATTGGCCAATCATTCACCTCCATTTGATTGTGTACCCCTTTTGAGGAACAACTGCGAAGAGTGATCTTGTTAGCCATCCTTGTAACATTTCTGTGATTGGAAAATTCCAAACCTTACCTGGAATCAGCTGCTACCCGAATTTATCACTCGTTCCTCAAAGACGAGTCTCCTTTAAGCTCTTTTCAGCTGACTCGTAAATTATGAAAAGATTGCCGAGCCATCAGCCTCTCCAGCTCGTTAAAGTGACCGGAAGTGCTATCCCTCCTTTAGATTTTAATCTTTTTGGACCTGAGGGATTATTACACAAAAAGATCGAGCGCTTGTTTTGTTCGGCTCGTTAAAAGTACCGAAAATTCATCCCTTCTGTATTGTTTTATACTTTTTCGGACTTAAGGGATTAGATGACGAAAAAGGAGTTTTGGAGTTTCCTTTACGTCCCTTTTCAGACTCTCTAAAATTGAAAAGGACCGAGTTATCTTTGTCATTAAACTCGTTAAAAAAACCTAATAGCGACAAACTTGTCCATAGCAGACAAGAACGAGTTTCACTATCGCTAGGCTCGTTAAAACATAGCGATGGGTTTGCCCGAAGGGAAAATTATAGAACAAGCATATGTTATTCTCCTCAAGCTTGACAAAAATAAAGAGGTACTGGTCAGCAATGACTGGGGAAAAATTGGGAAGAAAACTTGAATAAACTTTGTTGGTAGCAAGTCGCTCTTGAACATGACACTTTCACTCCACATCCAAGTCGGGTTGGGTTGTTTCATTCACCGGTCACATCGCCATGGTCACATCACACCATCCACATTTGGGGTTAATGCTACCAATCCATCATGTCAGTGTCACCGATATGTTCAAGAGAAGTCACTCAGAGAATTCACCTGTGTCTCACCTGCTGCAATACATCTACGCTCCATTCTTTCATGACCGCCATCCTGAACCTTATATCACCAGACCATTTTCACCTCCATTAAAATCATTTGCTCCGTTACGTGTCATCGATGTGGGATTCATTAAGGCCCTCTTATGACGAATCGCTTCTTGTCGACATCAGCTCATTATCCAAGAAGTCGATCTAGGAACACACCTTTCAGTACTTTGAAGCTTGCATGCCTCAATGGCAAGTTTCTCACTTCCGGCAAAAGGTTTACATCAATGGCCTTCGACGGAAAGATTTTGCGTGGTGTTCGACGCCAAGTCCTTTATTCACGCCACGTGAATTGTACTGCAGTACCTTGAGGGTCATTATCATTATCGGTGATTCCTCTTGCGCCTGTTCACAGCTTACATCATTGGCTAGTAATCAGGCGATGTCTTTCCATGTTCGACTCCAGAACATCTCTCACATGGATCAACTTGTACTTTGAGTGAAGATCGAACGAGATTGAAGACCCCGGATCTAGTTTCATCCTTCCGGGCTACGATATATATTCAGGAAAATAAAGACGTCAAATGTACATCATTGTTGCATAGATAATCATCCAATGAAAGGGATGATGTCTCTACCAGAATCATCAGTCTACACACAGACGATTGTCTGTCCTATGTACATGAAAATGAATTTATAAAGCTGAGCATGGGAATGCCCGCCTCATCTAGATCATGAAAATGTTATGAAGATAATGTATTGTATTGTATCTTATTATAGGTCTCCTCCCAGCTTGAAAGAACTTCGGATCCTCATGATAAAGCATTTCACCCGACATCAAAAAAGATTAACGACCTCATGCTTTAGGGGGCAACTGTTATAGATATTTTTGGGCCCTACAACCCCAGGCATAAAATATCCATAAACTAAGGGCTCCTAAGTCCCTAAAAGTGTTTTTCCAACCCCTAAAGGAACAAGGTCAACTGATTACAGCTTCTCCCAGAAGTTCTCCATGAAAAACTACTCAAAACTGGTCAAAATAGGATCATTTCACTTGCTCCATGGCCAGGGTGCGATGCATCTCACCTAAGCACACTCAGTGGGTGCATTGCATTTCAGAAATCCCTTCTATGGGGTGTGATGGGCGAGAAGAGACAAATGGCAGTGTCAATCTGCAAGGTGGAAAAGCATGGAATCTTCCAGAAACTTCTCCTGTGACACTTGCCTCTCTAAATTCGACCAAGGATGAGTAAGAGATCATCAATCTCCAAGTGGAAGCAAGAACTATCAGAGAGAAGACACTAATCAAATCACAAGCTGACTCATCTCCCTTACAGATATCTATATATGGATCCCTCATCCCAGAGATCCAGAGGCTGGAATTTTGCATCTTGTAAGGAATTGCTGTTAGTTTCTTGAGGTAACATCAGTGTGTGTTGGGTGATCTAAGCTTTGTATGAGGTGAAGAAGGGCTTACTTGCTGAGAGGATGATGCTGGGTCAGAACAGCTGGTTGTAACTCTCTTGGCTCTTTCTTGATTATCAATAAAGCTATTCAAGTTTTCCTCCATACTCTTGTGTAATCTATGTTTTGTGCATTTGTATGGTCAATTTACATCTGACCCTAGATTGTTTATGATAATAGATCCATGTTCTTGTATAGTTTTATGCTGCTTTGATTCTACAGGTACTCTGTGAAGCTGGGTATACGAGAAGGCAAGTAGCAAAGGACTATCAGAAGAGAAAGGAACCGAGCAAGGAGCCAAGCACAAGACAGAGGTTGGTCTCCTTTATTCTTCTCTCATCTATCTTTCATAAAGGAAAATGAAAGTAGTCTTTACTTTGTTTGCTTCTAAGGTAGCTACCACACCTTAGTGGGATGAGCAGTTCTGCATAGACACTTTTCCCTGTAACACTAATGCCCCCAGTACATAATGCACAACATCACAGAATTAATCGTCAGTTGATGTAGGCATGGAATGGGTTGCCACATAATTGACTCATGGTGGGGAAGATACCATTGGGACAAAATGACTATTTAGGGAAGATGGTTGACTGGAAGCCATGTTTGGAATGGGAAATGAAAGTTGGTCAATGGTGACAATTTTGCCTTCATGTGAGAAACACATCACTCGAAAGAGTGTTGAAACAATAGCTCCCATGTCATAAACATAGTCATGCCTAAGAAGTAAATTGTAATATAAAGGGCCTGGGAATTCCATCTCATTGAGATAAACAATTTTTCCTCCCAAAGTAATAGGCAACTGAGGAAGGATGCATAATGGTTTATTGGTTCCTCTATTAAAAACCAATAAATTTTGGGTAAAAGGCACAAGTGGCAGTGAACCGAGTGCTTGCCAAGCAGTGGAGGAAAGGATACTCACAGATACACTTTCATCTATAACAAAGCCGGGTAAAATCATATTACAAACCTGTATTATGATTTGGAAAGGCACATAAGAAGGAAGACGACATCTTGCTAGTCGATTCCAATCACAAGAAGTGACCAGACTACTTGGAGGGGGTACGGTAAGAATGGAAGAATTACCCCGTTGAGTTACGAGAATGGGAGGATTTTCCTCCTGCCTTGATGGAACAGGAGGGTTGCCTCTAAGCTCATTGGAATCTAAAGAAACGAAAAGAACTTGAGTGGTATCATATTCACTCTCTTTGGGAAAGGTATGATTAATTAAAGCTGAAATTGGTTCAATTATTTCCTCGACCTGTGATTGGTCAGGTATAGACTCATGGGATTCACATTCAGATAGAGTGAGTTTGATTAATGATTGATTTTGGTCAGTCACTTTATCAAATAGTGAACGATTAAGGGAGAGTCTCCTATAACTAGATGGAAGTCACTGCGGAGAAGTAAGATGGTTATCTAACACTTTTTTGGCTTCATCCAAATAGGGGAAAAGATGAATGGGGTGATTCCCTTCACATAACCTACAGGGAAACTTAAACTTACCCTTCTTTCTATGAACTTTATTACCACTAGTTGATGATGTGTCACCAACATGATCTCCAGAAGTTGATGACATAGGATGATGTGAACGAGAATACCATTCTTTTAAGATATGAGGAATATCAGGACAATTTCAAAGAAGATGGTCTCTAGTACAAAGTTTGCATGGATATCGAACTTTGTGAGGCTTATCAAACAGTTTCTCATTAGAAGTTTCATTCAAAGAAATGGTTTCTTAGTTGCTCCCCAGCTAAATTTTCTTATTCTTATTCTTCTTCTTCTTAGCCACTTGGTTACTAGTACCAATACTTTCACCAGGCGAAGAGGAAGAAGGGGAGGGAGAAAAAATCGAGGAAGAAGGAAAAGGGTCAACTTTAGGATCAATCAGAGGTTGATTTTGTCTAGTTGGAGGAACACTCAATTATAGAGACCATACTGGAAAGCCAATGGTAAGTATTGGAATGGACAATGTAGCCATATAAGGAGCACCAATATTTTCGAAAGGAGGAAAATCACTAGGATTCCCATCAAACAAAATTCCTTGATTGGTGGACTCTAGAATTGTCGCCATATGTCTCAACCTAAGATCAACTTAGGAGTGATCGTGGAGGATGTTATCCTTGGTCAATTAAATTTATTTTAATAAAAATAAAAAAACAAAACAAAAGAGGGATGATATATGAAAAAGGATTACCAAGTAAATATGAATTGTAGAATACCTCCTGGTGAATTGAGAAGTACGGGCAGGCAATCTCCTTGAATGTTGTGTTTGGTGTATCACAGTCTACAAGGCAAATGACTCGGTTACCTAAGGATGGATAGCAACCTAGTTTTGTCCTCCCATATATACCCGAAATTATGTGGAGGGCCAATGCTATCTAATGTGAAACTGCACAGTGAGAGCATTCCCATATACTTTATGTACTGTAACACCACCCTATATACCTGAAGGTACGTGGATGAGCTATGATATACTCATGTACGTGAATGAGGTATCACACTCGGAATGTATCACATACAAGTTAGTGACAACTGCTATGTTTTACGATGTTAGAACATGTCTCTAACCTAGAACCTCTAAATGTTATGCGTTAAGTTACAATGCTCCATTAGGTTAATTAAGATGAATTTTATGTTGATGTTCTTTAGAATTTTCCTTTCAAGGTTTACTGTGTGATGTATGTTTGCAATTCCTAGAATGAAACTATTATGATAAACATTCTTCTAATTCAATTTGAATAATGAAAACCTTAGCTACGAAAGGATAGAGAAATCAGATCTTTGACAAATAGAAAAGAGCACATTTAATGCAATTTCCCTAACTATTCCTATCAAGCATTCACAAGCTACAATATTCACAATGCAATTTTTTCTTTTCAATTCCCTTAATGTTGAAATGAACAAAATGAAACTAATGCACATACAATCAATCAATCTTTTTTCAAGAATAAAGACTTTACAACAGTTCCCTTTCGAAAGAAATGAAGACTTTTACGAGACTTTCTTTTGAACAAATATTAATTGACTATAAACTAACTTTGACAATGAATTGATAGTGATAAAGAAATCATATAAGAAACACTAAACAATCAAGGCCAAAGTAGGGCTGGCAAAGGAAACACAAATTGATTTCAGAGACACAAGCATCACTGACCTTTCAGCAAGCAGAAACAGAAGGAATTTTGGCAAAAAATCAACTCAAAGGAGGGATTTTTATCCTAAGGAGGTTTAGCACAGCCTTGAATGGGAGACAATGCACTTCAGAGCACTGTCCTCAAGCCAAGCGTGCTCTCCAGCGCTTTGTCTCTAGACAAAACCTGCGTTGGTGCCAGAGAGGCCATCGTAGGGGCTTACAAGCACAATTTTCACCAAAAAACACTTCAAAAAGGGCTGAAACTAGATCAATGGAAGCAAGTAAAGTCTACTAGAGTGTACTAGGATGAAGGTAAACTACCAGAATGATGATCCCTCCCGAGTGGAGTCACCAATTTGTTATGAGGAGTTTTGCATCTACGAATAAATACTAATTCCCTAGGTAGGTAGCTATACCTAGAACAATACATTTAAAGTGCTTATCCTTTTTCTATAGATGATAAATAAGACAAGGGAATCGAAGGACCTACTTGTTCTTTCGCTTTCCTTTTTTCTCCTTTGTATGGCTCTCGTCACTCCTCCGTGAACTTAACTCGCTTAGAAAGTACCTGCAAGAATAAACAAAAGATACAGAATCGATCAAAGCAAGATATCTATTGACTATAAGTAAATGGAATCAGATACATTCACACATATAAATGTCATATATCAAGATAAGCATATGGAAAAAAGTGTAAACAACTTTATTAAGTAGAAGGAAGAATTACAAGCATGAAGTCTGATACATTGTCACTCTTCCAACTTGGGTTCCAAGCAACATCACATCAATGGCACAACACTCTAGTAGCATAACAGTACTTGCTTATAATCTCGATCCTCACATCAATATTATCTCCTTAAAAATTATCAAAGTCCAGCTCCTGATCACTTAGATGAGTGCTCAATTTATAGGAAAATGGAGGAGGTTTGGTCATAAATGATGGTATTGAATGGCCTTCCAAACTTATAGTTAGTTTCCATGGAGGAAGGGATGAGAGGATAGGAGGTTACTTAACTCATTTTGTATTCATTTTCAATCTCATAGGAGATGATAAGTGTGGGAATCTTCTAGATTGCTCTAGAAGATAAGAATAT
This sequence comes from Pinus tabuliformis, assembly GCA_031772625.1. Classification (NCBI taxonomy): domain Eukaryota; kingdom Viridiplantae; phylum Streptophyta; class Pinopsida; order Pinales; family Pinaceae; genus Pinus; species Pinus tabuliformis. Next base: position 1,646,116,313 of record CM062816.1, on the reverse strand, counting down.
TCCCAGAACCCTATGATGATTTCGCTCAAAATCGCCCAGCATAGGTCAAAGTGGGACTAAGTGTTATGGAAAGCACCTTGACATGGGCCTACATGCACTAAAGCACACTTACCCCTGACCAAGGCTACGCTGGTCCCTCATGGAGGCAATTCTGGAGGGCTTCAGGCCAAGAAACTCTCAAGGAAGGAGGCATTCAAAGTGGTGACTTCTCTAGGGCATGTAGCAACTGAATTAGGGTTTGATGAGCCCCAATGGTATTGTACTGAATAATGGGAATGATGTGCCCAAATAGATTTGTAATAGTGTGGAAGGGTAGTAGGGATTATATTCTTCATTCTATCCTCTTCATTCGTCTATCTGATAGGGAAAACTTCATTGTCCCTATTTTCAACCATATTTTGGGTAGGTGAAATGTCTTGTTCTTATTCCCTAATAGGGTCTTTAAAGATTTCAGGCTTCTAACCTAGAGGATCTTCCAACTCCCATGTAGTGAGAGAGAGAAGTTGACACTCACCGAAGAAGAGTGAAGGTTGAGTGTTTGAGGGAGTGGGGGATTTTGGTAAGACTTTTCCTTTATTATCCCTACTCCTACAAGGCATGGATTTTTTTTTATGCTACTTTTTCCAAACCTGTATGCAAAAATGAAAACAATTCTTAAGAAGAAACAACATCTACTTAGGCATCTCCCAAGAAACGGTGCCAACAAGTGGTGAGCCATGGTATTGCACCAAGAATGTTGCAACTCCCAAGGGCTCCTCAAATCAAATTATCAACCCAGGGTTCGTACAAACTTCGAGGTGACAATGCTAAATGCACAACAAATAGGATTCCACTCATGCCACCCTTAGTTATCACATTAGATCAAACAATGCTCAAAGACCCTTCCTTAGAGTGAATTAGAATGAAATATTGATAAAAAGAACAAATTGGAAATTGCTTCTAGTTATGAAAATAGAAATGCCATTGTCTAAACTTGTAAAACCATAACTACTAAATTCATGAAAAGACAAAAGCTAACCTACTTTCATAAATGAAGCTATGCTATCTTGAAGAATTCATCGAATTACCTCATCTACTTGAATAAAGGAAACTAATTTATCTTGCATAATTCATCAAAATACCAATCATAATTGCAGGTAACATCTATCTAGTTCATACTTTCTCATAAATCAATGGCCTACTTGCATGATAAAAAAATATCTCTACTATGTTTTTGCAGTAAATACATAGAAGGTTTGGAGTGGCGTACGAGATTTTCTTGATCATATTATTAGAACTCAGGGTCATTTTGCATCTATGCTAAGTAAAAATTATAGTGTGGATTGAAACTAATGTAGAAAAAGGCTGTTATAGGCTTTCTAGAGGAAATCGCTATAGGATTCTTGTAATGCTATAGGCATGCATGTAATGTTACAAGAGCGCATATGAGTGCTTTTTTATGGTGAAAACATTGGCTTGAGGGCATGGATAGGGTGATAGTAGTTGAAGAAAATGAATGGAGGTTGGTTTGAGCCCCTAGCCAAGCTCAGGACCTCTCAAAGGCTTGTCTTTCACTAGGATGAGTGTCCTCGATCACCTATACATAATAACTTATAAAACATTGTTTTCGAGACAAAGTTTGGAGGTGGAAGGATAATATGAAAGAGCTCAATATGGAGGTGGTGAAGGTTCCCTTCCTTTGTAGATCGATCAACCCTGAAATAAATCACATGCATGCATCCATTTATCATTTAAAAAATTAAATAACTTATGATGGAAAAGATGAGTTGAATTTAAATGACATCTAATTCATTCAAACCATTGATCTAATCATTGAAATAATTTCTAAACTACAAAAAGAAAATTTAAAATAGGACAAAAAACACTAATCTATTTACAATAAATCATAGACACAATATTTTTGGGTTGTGGTTGTGATACCTTCCATTCATTCTCTGACAAGAGAGGTGATATAGAGGTTGCAACCATAGGATTTTATAAGTTAAATTCTACTGAAATGCAAGAAACTATGAACTTATTGGAATTAAGAAGAAACATAAGTAAAATAAGAGGGACCAAAGCCTCTAGTTTGGGCCCAAACCCAAGGGTCTCTGCCCTCTGAAACTAACTTAAATGCATCCTAAAATCCAACTTATCATTATCAAAATGTGTAGGTCTAATACATCACATAAAAGTTTAAAATAATAATGTCAATGCTTGGTGCTCCATAGCTACACCTAGCTTAACAAAAACTTTGAATCCTAATTAGCTCTTCCTCTACTTATTTTATACAAAAGGGTCACTGAAGCAGCTCCCTTGAAAGTAGGAATGGTTCCCTCCTTGATCTTGAAAATGGCGGATCTTGTCCTTCTTGATTTTCACTTGGACTAGGAGTCACTAGGCTGCCAATGAACTCAAACTGGTGAGTGAGAATATGGTGATCCCAAGTCGTGTTTAGGGAGTTAAGGAGGTGGAAAAACTCTCGTGACATATCTAATTTGTCTCCATTAAGCCCTTACATAGTAATAGACTCAAATGCCTAATTTTCCTACAATTAAACCAAATTAGGCCACATATTATGACAAACACCTTTTACTCCCCTTATTAGCATAATATAATGAAAAATGTAAATTAATGCAAGGGAAGGATAGTTTTAAGGTTTGAGGATGGCATATTAATCTTCAAAATGTATCTATTGATGTGAATCATCAATAATTACCACACACTCATCTTTGTGCATTGTTCAGTTACCTGATTGTGCTTAAGCTAATATCCTTTCGTCATTGCGATATTTGACATAGGCATTAATTGAAAATGTTGGCACTTCAAGTAATAATCAATATTTCCCTTAGGGAATGGAGTACTCATAATAAATAATGTACCTCCTCATGTCTCCACCTTACCTACCATGATCCTCCATGTACCTTATCTATGGACGATTCCAAGTACACCTTGTTGTAACAAACTTCCCTCGTGTTGATTATGAGCTAATTGTGGTTTCTAGTTCTTGTTGTTCATTTATCACTTCTTGGGGTTTGGACCCTGCTGAGGTTTGTCACCTTTGCTCTGATCCCCATTTGATTTTGTTTTCTTGCCCACATGTCCAACTCAACTAGGCTACCATAATCAACCTTTTTTTTCTTGCTTGAACTTCCTCACATTCATATTCACCCGTTACAATAATCCCTTTGGTGCCCTCATTGTCCAACATGTCCGCCAACTTGTTGGTTGTTTTACATACGATGTTGAAATTAATGGTATGCATGCTAGCCAATTGTCCCTGAATTCACTGGATGATCTGGCTCAAGAGCCAGTACTTCGAAACCTTCCTATGTTGGTATCATGCTGAAGTTGCTTTGCCGCCCTAATTACCAAAGTTGAATCTCCCTCAATTGTGCAGTGGTGGATGTTGGTTATGACCAGAATCTCTAACACTTGTTCTAGTGAATGGAACTTTGCTACATTTTTTGTTGCCACACCCAAATGAGTGTAATATAGTTTGAGGAATTTACCAATGTTGTATTGAATTTCCCCTCCCTCTCTAGCTCAACTTGGGTTTCCTTTTGAGGCCCCATCAAAATGCAACTTCAGAAATCCTATCGCTAGGGGCAACCATGTCATTGTGGTCCCCTGAAATCGTAGTTCCTTCCTCCTATGAGTAGGTGAATGTATTCCTTTTATACCTAATGCTTCTAAAATGATGTTTTCTTGGTCTATAGGATTATTATCTCCAATACATTCCCCACCACTAAGGATTGTTTCCTATAATTGTTGCAGGATTTGGGAAATTAGGATCGAGGTTGGGGAAGCCTTGTCCTAGAAAATCCAATGGTTTCTCTCCTTCTAGTTCACCTAGATCAAACGTCCAAGTTTTAAACTCCAGAAAAGATTGACCACTTTGTTTTTTAAAATTTCTCCTCTCCATTTGGTTAATTCATCTTGAATCGTATCTCTGTGTTTGTCTAATTATCAAAAAACCTAAGAGACCTAGACCCATAGAATATCCATGTAGTGAAATCTATTAAGGATGTGTTTGGTAATTTTACCCTACTTTTGGAAAAGGCTGCAGCAAGAAGGATCTAAAAATCCCCTGTGACATAGCTTTTCCCAGGTGAGAATATTAATGTGCATAACCAAATAGCTAAAAAGTTTGATTTTTTTCCATTGAGGGATTGACTAGAGCTTGATCTACTTTGGCACTACTACAACTTGCTAGTCCTCAGATAGATATCTTTGGTATTCCTTTAGGGTAAATTGTATTCCTTCCTACCTTCTCCATTTTATTTGGTCCTCATCCTCTGAGTGAGGTATTATTCTCTGTTGGAGTTTCTCATCGATGCCTTGGGCTATTTGGGTCAGCGATAGTTGCTCGTAATCACTTAGGATGGTCCACTTTCTTGATTCCTGGTGGGTGCCTCCCAGGTCCCAGCACTGGTGAACCACCCATTTTACTTATGTTTGCAGCACCTCCTAGAGGGTTATTCTTGTTGGTATGTCTAGTCCTAGTTGTTTTTTCCATACGTCCTACCAAAATAACATTGTTATGTCATTTCTTATCTCCAAAAAATAATGAGCTTGTATTAATCCTCAATTTCACCAGGTCATGTTCCATGAGGTAGATCCTTTCAAAATATCTTTAAATATGATCAAGGCTTGGGAGTGCCAATGTGGAGCATATTTTTCTTTCCACAACATTGGCTAGGGGAGTTGACATCTTTAATCCATATCCTCCATAATGTTTCTCCAGAGACAACATTCATTCCTTTTGTTTCTTGGAGGCCTAACCCTCCCCTGGACTTCGATTTGCAAAATTTTTTTCCAACCCATAAGAGCGCATTTTTTTTCCTTTGTCCCCTCCATTAAAACTTCCATTGGATTTCTTTGATTTTTTGAGAATTCATTTGGGAGCTAGTAGCACTGATAGTAAAAACATAGGGATTTCTTGTAGGACTTCTTTGGTTAGCGCCAATACTCCTGCTAGATTTATGGCTTGGTAATTCCACCTCCTAAACCTATTTTGTAATTTTGATATTAGGGCATACTAGGTTGAATTCTTACCTTCTTTATCTATTATGGGAACTCCTAAGTACTTTGATGGCATGGTTTTCTTATGAAAACCTAAAATGAGGGTGAGGTTTCTCTACACAACAATGTGAGTATTGAAGAAGAAAACCATTGACTTAGATAGATTGACCCATACCTTATGGCTGCTAAAAAGTCCTCTAAGATCTAATTATACGCTCTTTCCTCCTTGAAAAATGGAACTCCATGAAGCCTTGTGTCATCCACAAATTGTTGTTGGGTGTTTGGTTTGCATTTAGAGTAAGTTTGTAATCCTTTGATATCCCCTAAAACAGTTGCTACTTTTATAGCTCTGCTGAGACCCTCCATTTCCAAGACAAAGAGAAAGGGTGTTAACAAATCTCCATGCCTCAGGACTCTTAAGGGAGAGAAGGGTTGCGACATTGACCATGATTAAGAAGCTAGTAGAGGTGACTAGAGACATTATCCACTAGATCTAGTTATGTCGAAATTTTAAAGCTTTTAATAAGTTCTCGAAATAATCCCAGGTTAGCTTATCATACACTTTAGTGATATCCAGTTGCATTATCATTCCTGCCTTTTTTTGTGCTTTAAGGGAATGAATGATTTCATGGGCCTGGATTATATTATCAAGGATCTGCATCCCTTCCATAAAACCAACCTGTACTTCCGAGACCATAATTAGAGGAACAATTTTTAACCTTTTGATAATAAATTTTGTGATAATTTTATAGATTACGTTCCAGAGAGAAATAGGTTGAAACCTATCAGAAGTTTTGGCTTTTTTTTATTTTGGGACCAAAGTTATGAGAGTAGCATTAAGGTATTTTATAACTGTTGCTGATTCGCATGAGTCTTCTATTGCTTCAACAATTTCTCAACCTACAATTTCTCAACATGCTTTGAAAAAATCAATTGTAAAGCCACCAGGGCAAAGCAATTTTCCACTGGGAATATCGTGCACTTCCTATTCCACTTCCTCAATTTAAATTGGCTTCTTGAGATTCTCATTCTTCTCCTCTATGATTATTTTCATAATGTTCTTTAGGATTTTTCTTATGGCCTCTTATTTTCCTCTTGGCAGTTATGTTGTGATGTCCTAGAGATGTTGGACCAAATTTTTTTCGATCTCCTAATGGGAGTGGAGCATCTTCCCTTCCTTGTCTTTTAATTTCGAGATATTGTTGTGATTTATGTGACATATCATGGTAGGGTGAAAGAATTTAGTGTTCTTCTCACCATCCCGAAGCCACCACACCCTTGATTTTTGTCTCCATGTTTTCTCTTCTTGTCTACATCGTTGTTCCCATTCCCGTTTGTTATCACTCAGGTTGTTCCCTTTGACTCCTAAGGGAATACGACCGAAGTAACCACATACCAATCTTTTAGTCGCAGGTCCTAGCCTACCTGCAACCAGAGAGGGCTCTCTCTTTGTGATTTAGCTTTGTTTTGGTGAGATTTTAGGCTAGTTATGATGTACAGAGTTTTGTTTTAAGTTTGGTTGGATGGATGGTGTCATTCAATGGAACAGGGTGCAAATCTAAGAAGTTCAGTCCATTGGGCTAATGGAGTCTATGAGGATGAACTACAGGGTATGGTTTCTTTGATAGAAAGAGGTACTACAGAGCAGGGTAATCAACCATGGAACAATCTGTAAGCTGAGGTCAGATGAAATGGGGTCAGAGGTGGAGGGCAACTAAGAATCCTTCATCATGCTGACAGAGGGAAAGTGAATGAATATTATCCAGGAGAAATTAAGAATTCCTAAACAGCATTCGGAGTGCAAGAACCAGTAAGACAAGAGCAATAAAGGATTCTTGCCTATGCTAGTCCTGAAGAAAACATAAAAATGATAGAGATTGAACACAGAGTATAGTTAAGTATATTTCTGGGCTATTCTTTTTCCCTGTTATTAAGATCATGAAACATGTATGATATAGAAAGACAGAAATTGAAAAAACAAGTAAGAGAAAGACTTATTGATCCACATAACGATTCAAGAATTCTGTAACATGATCCTCTGTCATTAATTCCACATCCAGAGTTCAGCAACAATGCATTCCAGTAGCCTTTTATTTAGAATATTTCTCAAAATTTACAGCACAGTCTCAGAAATGAATTACAAACCAACAACAACCAACCCTCAATACATCGCTTGGGGAGGCATTTATAAACAAAATATGTACAAACACATCTCATAAAAGATCTGAGAAAATATCTAAGTTTTAACCTAACGTAATCTGCAAGCAAAGTAAAAATATCTAGCTTATGTTGTGCTGGAGGCAGATCTTTCAAAATTTAGCTTAAAGGCGTCCTTTGTAGCTATGTGCCGACTGTCTGTAATAACTACTCCTTGAATTCTGATCTGCTCCTCTTAGTTGGCTCGAATCTTCATTAATTCTGACGTGATTTAGCTTTTAATTTCCCACTGATACTCTTTGACTTGTTTGGATCCTCATTAATGTTCCTGTGATTCGGCCTTTAATTCTTCATTGATACTCTTTTGCTGAATCGCCCTTGCTTTACTAGTGTATGGAAAAAAAGGACTGCTATCGTGTCCTGCTTTATTTCTTTCAGTGGGCCAAGAAGCTATTTGGCGCTGGCCCGAACACTATAAAAAAGGAGGCGGAGGACTGTACAATGGCGGAGGACTGTACAATGGCAACCTTGGTTGACGCAGCGAGCTCACTGTCCGGAGCCTTTCTGGTCAGAGGCAGTCGAAATGGATGAAGAAGCGACTTGGTTCCTTTGCACCTGCAGCATGCAAGCGCCGAGTGAAAACATAAGAAATTAACTCTTTTACCCCTTTTAACTGGCAAAAGTGACTTTAGGCGGAAAATTCATTATTTGAAGGACGGGAGCGATTTGGATGAAATGGGGGGATTTGGGCCGTTGGATCATGCAAAGGCGGATCGGACGACTGAGGAGAAGTTGCCATATCGCATCAGCGAAGGGCAATGGTTAGGAGTATATGTGATAGAGACTTTGCGATATGCGATAGCGATATCGCATCGGGGTTGACTTTGCGACATGCTATAGCGATGAGCGATGAGCGATGATGCGATAAGCGATGATGCGATAGCTACATATGAATGCGATATATGTGATTGCGATAAAGCGGCGATGCGGGAATGCTGTGATTTGCGGTAAAAGCAGAGATTTTAAGAAAAAGTGGAGAATTGTGATAAAGCGGAGATTGACGATAAAGCGGAGATGCGGGAATGAGGCGATGTGATAGCGATATCGCATTGGGGGATCGGAGGATTTCGAAATGCGATTGCGATGCGGTGAAGGGGCGATGCGATAATGCGATTTACGATATCGCATCGGAGGAGGTCATCGGGGAAACGAATATAGAGGCGGGCCAACACTTGCGATTGCGACTTGCGATATCGCGTCGGACGAGGGAAAATGGAATCGGAGGAGGGCAAATGGGATCGGAGGAGGGTTAATTGGATCGAAGGAGGGTTTGTACTAAGTTTCAAATAAAATTAGTAATTCCCAAAAAACATAGCTTATGGTTATATTTCAACCAAGGTGGGGATATATTAAATATTGGGGATTTTTATATGTAATACGGGAAAGGGCATAAAGAGGGATTTATAAAATAAAGTTAAAGAGGTTAATATGAATTTTTAAGAAGAAAGCGCTAAGTATAGGAAACTTATGCTTTTAAAGGGAAAAAGGGATTTATACAAGGAATATGACCAGCCCCTAAGTAAAGTAGATTCTTACTTAGGCAAACGTTTATGGAATGAGATGAATGATTCAGTGATATTAAGCAGATCTTAATATCTCTGGGGGAAATTAGTAAATGATTTTGGGGAAGTGTAAAGGGGAGTTAGTCATGCCTCGCTTGAGCTGCTCCAAGGGAAACTGCTTTGCACTTGTGATCGAAGTAAATTCAACACTTTAAGGCACAAAATATATCACAAGTCTTCATTCTGCAACCTCAAAACTGCCTACCCTACCTACTTACCTAACATTTTTTCTTCTTTCTTCTTGGGTGCATTTGGACTAGCAAACCCAGATTTTCTTCTTTTCTTTTGGCTATCCTCCTATCTAAATCTATCCTTATTTCTGCCAGGGGCTCAGATTAAGCAGTTGAGCGCCCTTGATTCTCTACCTATCTAGTGATCTGCCAAGATTAAATAGTTTGAAGAGATTTTTATTCTCTATCTCTAAAACAAGAAATTTAAACCTAGAGAGGCCAAGATTAAGTTGTTTGGCCTTCCCTTAACTGTGACAAGATGATTGCCTAGAAATATGGAACTTTTGCAGCATGGAAAGGATGACATATTTAGCATTTCCACAGTCAATCATGAAAAATGACACCTATTGGTATAGGAGCCTAACACTGGCTCCACTTGGGAATGGATTTTCCTGGTGAAAAGCCAAGAAAAGTAGGTCAGATGACCTTATATTCAATTCTTGCTGTATTCTGAAAACTTCCCCTTTGCTGGTTGCTTTATTGTATGTACATGACAGCACACTTGAGGAGCTTAGGGCCTTCTCTTCGGGCTTCAACTGCAGCAAGTTACTGTTGAGTCTTGAAAATGTCATTCATTTCCATTACACTTTCACTATTATGTCCATTATATCACCTCCATTTCACCTCCATTTCACTACTATGTCACCACATTCATCCCACTTTCATTATCATTGGGCCACCTTTATGTTTTTCCAATCTTTATTATTTCTAAGCCTTTTAAGTGAATTTGTGGTTAAACATTAGAAAATAATGTGCATATACTTATACCTAACAAATGGGTTGAGGTTGTTGACATGTGTAGGTTGAAAGGAGACTTCTAGAAGACCCTTATGTGGCACTCTAAGGCCAAATTCGAATTTGGTTGGAAAGAATCATGGGATCATGACGATATGTGTCACATCTCCTAATTGTATTGTAACTCTAAGAAGACATGTGTCTTATCAATTCCTATTTTGATTAGGACTCTAGAGGTAGAGGGAGAGATTCATGGATTCTCATTAATGAGATGGCTCTCATCTTTTTGTATAAATAGGAGATCTCTCTCCTTCATTTGTTAGTCTTTTTTTAGCTTGTTAGTCCCTAGTTCTTAAGTTTGTAGTTCTTCCTTGATGGCTTTTGAAAGCTTTGGAGGACTTTGTTGTACTTTGTACTTTTGAAGAAATTGAATAAAGCTTTGATGTTCTCAACATGGAAGGAGATGTGAAGTAAATGTCATGGAGCATATTAGGATGTAAGGTAGAGTAGATTTCATTTTGTAAATATTGCTTTGTAGAATGTAAGGTAGAGTCGATTTCATTTTGTAAATATTGCTTTGTAGAATGTAAGGTAGATTAGATTTTTCATTCATGCAATTTTAATTCGTGCAAGTGTGTTTAATTTTGCTTTGATTTCATAGGTGGTAGAGGGCCCCTGCCTTGTATAGTTGTCATTTAATTTTGCATTTAATTTTGTTGTGCTTAGGTATATTAGCTGTACATAAATTGCTTTCAAGTTGATTGTAGATTAGTGATGCACATAGCCTTTTAATGACTAATGATATGATAGAATCATCTTGTCCTTTTGCTGAAGCAGCAAGGATACTGGGTCTCATAGTCACTAGCTCATTATTTGGTTATTGCATTTTATTTTGATTGAACTAATGACATGATAGAATCATCTTGTCCTTTTGCTGAAGCAGCAAGGATACTGGGTCTCATAGTCACTAGCTCATTGTTTGGTTATTGCATTTTATTTTGACTGAATTAGCTGTATATTTACACTTTTGTTTAAATACTAATTCCGTCAATAACATGTTTTAAGTTCTTTTGAAGTGCTAAGTTTTGGAAGTTACCATTAGGGACATAAGGCCTTGTCTTGAAATCTTTATCCATACTTGTCCTTTAAAAGTATTCTTAAGACCTTAGAATAGGATTTCCATTTGCATTAAACACTTTAGAAAACCAACAAGAACAAAACCCTAAAAACAACATAAACTATAAAACAACGAAGTAAGAGAAAGGTTAACTAAGCACATATAGTGCACCACACTTCATCAGTTTACGATACCCGGATTGATAATTTATGTAGAGCAATTTAAGACATTAAATTGACTAGACATCTTGGCGCCGTTGCCGGGGAAGTGTAATTAGGAGACCTTATTTCTTACATCTAAAAAAAAAAAGTTAATAATTCTTGAGTATGCTCTCCTCTTGCACTTTGTGTGATTTAGAGGATCAGAAAAAGTATTGTTAAGTAAAAAAGAAAAATAATAATTCTTGAGTATGCTCTCCTCCTGCACTTTGTGTGATCTGGAGGATCAGAAAAAGAATTGTTAAAAAAAAATAGGAGACAAAATAAACTTCATCACTTCAATTGATTCAAAAAAAAAAGAAGATAAAAAATAAACTTCATTTCATTTCCATTTTCACTCCATGCCATCCATTTCATCAATAAAATATTTTTCCCCCCCATGATCATTTCCATTCAGATTGCCTAACTATCTCTATTTAGCTAAGTGGTTGTTGTACCAAGTTTCCGCAGCTGGAATCAGTTTCCGCAGCTGGAATCATTTTCCGCTGCGAGAAACAGTTTCCGCAGCCACCACTCTGTTTTTCAAATTTACAGTCAAGATGTTAGTGCAATAAAATGAAAATGCAGGTATGACTAAGCATATGCTATGAAGACATGTACATGGATTATCTACAAACATCAATAAGGAGCAATTGAGTAAGGGCTAATGGACAAACAAAGACAAGGATTCTAAAGGTATGGGCATAAATTCTTTCAAATAACTGGCACAATTTTGCATAGTTATTAAACCATTAAAGCTCACTATGTGCAATGGTTATTTCGATAGCTCAACTAGTATTTCGACGACCTTACTCCATAAACCTTACATCTACTCCTTAAACGGTCTCATGATTATTTTTCAGGTTCAACTTATAGATGTCTGCACTCCCACTTTTCTTTATGAAATGGCTTCACGATTCTTCAAATAATGTATCCTTCATTAGTGTGTGCTTCCTATGGTTGGATTGGAAATTTCTGTAGCTACCCTCCCTCTTCAATGAATGCCTTCAAATCAACAACTACATTCATCTCAGAAGGATTTCATTATTCATATACCAATTGTGAGGGTAAGTGATCGGGTGACCTGTGACGGTTGCAGAGATAAAGCCTGTTCCTGCTCCTCCTATCAGTCGCCCCAATTCTTCAACTCTATCCCTCTGTCTAAAGATCACAAGCCTAACAGGGTTGATGAACGGGAGCGTATTGAGCAAGCCGGGGGCAATGTTATGTGGGCTGGAACATGGAGAGTAGGAGGTGTTTTTGTTGTATCTCGGGCATCTGGCAATCGGTTATTGAAACAATATGTTGTGGCTGAACCTGAGATTTAGGAAGCAATAATTGATGATGATTCTTGTAATTGTTGAACCTGTGTAATACACCTGCAGAACAGTAGATCAAACAAGAAAAACGAATGCAGCAATAAAAACATCAACTCAAAAAGAATGCATAACAGAGAATTGTTAACTCAGAAAAACGTAAATAGCAAAAAAATGTCAAATTTAAAACGCTCGATTTGCCCAAATGGAGACGAATTTAGAAAAACTAAAACATGGGTTTTTTTTTCCAGCTGGGTCAATTAGATAACCCAGAAACCGTTTGAGGAAATTTGTGGCGGTCTGGGAGAAATCTTCGGTTCTTTGGAGCCTCTTTTTTGCCGCCGCGTGAAGAAATACGGAAATTGAGTTAATTAACAGATAGTTTGAATGTGTAATTCAATTCCGCGTGCCTGAGGAAGAGAAATCCAAATAGGAATCATCTATGTGCTGTTATTCAAGCCTAATTACAGTCTTATGCTTATTCCGACTGACTGCACTTCCACATATTCGTTGTACTCTTGAGACGTGACCTATTGTGTTACGGCTCTTCTTAGCCTAATATCCGCAACCGTTTGTTGAGACGTGTACAAAGTCATCCGATCCGAAAGGTTCCCGCCGTTACTCTACTCATACCATACTCCTCGCATGCATTTGTATCTTCTTGTGAACTTGTTTACTACTCTCGCATGCATTTGTATCTTCTTGTGAATTCATCTTAGCTGCTCATCCTCTGTTTCCGCTTACAGTTCTTGAACACTCCCATATCCATCTTCCATTTTCAGCCATTGTTCTTCCATAAACCTTACAACACAACCGTCTTACCTCTGTTAAACCTTCAGACGCAGTTGAATTCCAGATTGAATTTTAAACAAAGTAAAGGATGGGTCAGTTGTTAAGGGCAGAACCGGAAGGGCTTAAGTCTATGAAAGGGCCAAATAGTTATGATCATGGTTATAGGCTGTTCATCAACTATAAATTCATCAATAAAACTGTTTTGCTCCATTCGCAGTGTTCCTACATACAGACAATGAAATTTTTTTTCAAAAATTGATGATCGACTGTTTTAGCCACTTTCCGCAGCTAGCCCAACTTTCCGCAGCTAGCACAACTTTCCGCAGCTAGCCCAACTTTCCGCAGCTGTTTTGTTAAACTCTAGGTTGCAGGTGTCATCAAGCAAAACAAGTCACATGGGTAGCTGGGGGAATGTTGGTACATGGATGGTGTCCTATTCATTCGATCAAATTTGATGAAAAAGACCCCGGTCAAAGGGAAGTCAAATTGTGTGTTATCACTAAGTCGCCACACTGAGTCGCTGCATGTCAAGAAAAAAATAATAATTTTGAATCAATGAAATGAACAAGTTATTTGCTCACTTTTCTGAAGGTATTGATTAATTTTGGACTGATGATGAAAGATGAATGGCTAACTATTGTATCCAAGATTGTAGCTACAGAACCGTGCACATTCTGCGGCTAAAGTCTAATTCCGCAGCCAGAAAAACCTCATTGTTCAAATCAACCTATCTTTCTCATACAAAATCAGATTTTGATGATTTAACTATCATTGGAAAGATCTCAACAAGATCTATACAATGAGAAATCTATCATTAGAGTTTGAAATGGCAAATAATGAAATAAATTGCTGAAAAGAAGCAACATCAACTTGAGGCACTAATTCCAAATCAGGTATAAATTCTTTTGATTTTTCCTTTGAGAACTTGTTTCATTAATACAAATTCTTAGTTTTGTGTGTAAATATCATAACTAGAGAGATTGGCCATCTCTCTCCTTTGATAATCTTACATTCCATTGCAGAAGAAGTATTAGTTTTTTTGCAGGTTCCAGGAGGAAGGACAAATGACTACAAGAGAATGGTGTCTCTCTAAGAGACCAATTTGTTTCATAAGAGGATGATCAACAACAAAGAGGAAATATGATGATGCAAAATCAGATCCAAACATTTGAAAAACTTTCAGATACTATTGTCTCCATCACATCCATCCATCACATCCATACTTCATAATAAACCATTCACCTCATTCCACTCCATACTTTCCACTGACATTCACATACACTTTCCATCTCTTTTTGTCCATTCATAACCCACAAATAAAAGCAAGAGGCTCATTCATATGCTTATTGCCCATTTCCATTTCTACTCTCCATTGCCATCTTCCATTTCCTATCATTTTCATTCCGCAAATAAGCCCTGCTTCAATGCAAATTATTGAGTCTAAGTTCTTTGTAAAAACACCTTGAGGCTTGCATGCCTCAATGGCAAGTCCTCATGCTGACAAACAATGGGAATAAATTAATGTCCCTTGTTCGTTAGATCTTCTAGGTGACTCGACATTAACAAATTCATTTGTACCTAGCAAGATGTGTTTGGGCATCTTGACTCTCATTGTCATCAATGGTGAGAGTTCTCGTGTTGACTAGTGGCATCCATTAATGGTCACTAAGCCAACAATTTCCTACAATGCTCGACATCAGAACATCTTTTCACATAGTAGGAATTGTGCCAATGAGTTTTGAAGACGTGAAGACTATTATTTTCAGCATTTTGGAGTAGATTCAGCAAGTTTTAGTAGAAGCAATAAAAAGTCATCTTATCTCTCTATCCATGACTCCTCTTGTTCAGCCACTTGAAGAAGAATATGATCAGAATTTTTTCAGCCACCACACATACAACTCATCCATTCCAAAGGGTAAGTGAAGGTACGTCATTTTCTAACTTTTGACCATAGAATTCCATAAAAAGCTAGAATGATAATTGTTGGAAAAACATTTCTCTTCCTCATTTCATAAAATTCCCAATACCATCAGTTGGGGGGGGGGAATACATTCATATTCATATCTTGCCATGTCCATATCATATTCAAGAGCTCACATACTTCCAACATATATTAATTATTACATTGCTATTATGAGCATACAATGGCTTTTGAAAAAGTGCTTAAAGGATAAATTAGATACAAACAAAATCATGGTTGTCACACAAGAACCAACCATCATGAAATCCAATAAAGATATACTTTGCAACAATAATCAAAATATCATTATGCAAAGTTCAAAGATTAAAATAGAAGGCAACAAAAAAAAAAATGGTTGTAACACAAGAACCAACCATGTTCCAATTCAAGTGAAACACTTTGCAGAAATATGAAGTTATCAAATGTTATCATGCAAAGTTAAGCCAAAGCTCAAGGATCAAAAGAGCTAATGTAATATATATGGCATGAGGACATGCAATAGCTTCAGTTGGGGGGTATGTTGAGTCTTGAAAATTTCATTCGTTTCCATTACACTTTCACTATTATGTCCATTATATCACCTCCATTTCACTTCCATTTCACTACTATGTCACCACATTCATCCCACTTTCATTATCATTGGGCCACCTTTATGTTTTTCCAATCTTTATTATTTCTAAGCCTTTTAAGTGAATTTGTGGTTAAACATTAGAAAATAATGTGCATATGCTTATACCTAACAAATGGGTTGAGGTTGTTGACATGTGTAGGTTGAAAGGAGACTTCTAGAAGACCCTTATGTGGCACTCTAAGGCCAAATTCGAATTTGGTTGGAAATAATCATGGGATCATGAGGATATGTGTCACATCTCCTAATTGTATTGTAACTCTAAGAAGACATGTGTCTTATCAGTTCCTATTTTGATTAGGACTCTAGAGGTAGAGGGAGAGATTCATGGATTCTCATTAATGAGATGGCTCTCATCTTTTTGTATAAATAGGAAATCTCTCTCCTTCATTTGTTAGTCTTTTTTTAGCTTGTTAGTCCCTAGTTCTTAAGTTTGTAGTTCTTCCTTGATGGCTTTTGAAAGCTTTGGAGGACTTTGTTGTACTTTTCACTTTTGAAGAAATTGAATAAAGCTTTGATGTTCTCAACATGGAAGGAGATGTGAAGTAAATGTCATGGAGCATATTAGGATGTAACGTAGAGTAGATTTCATTTTGTAAATATTGCTTTGTAGAATGTAAGGTAGAGTAGATTTCATTTTGTAAATATTGCTTTGTAGAATGTAAGGTAGATTAGATTTTTCATTCATGCAATTTTAATTCATGCAAGTGTGTTTAATTTTGCTTTGATTTCATAGGTGGTAGAGGGCCCCTGCCTTGTATAGTTGTCATTTAATTTTGCATTTAATTTTGTTGTGCTTATGTATATTAGCTGTACATAAATTGCTTTCAAGTTGATTGTAGATTAGTGATGCACATAGCCTTTTAATGACTAATGACATGATAGAATCATCTTGTCCTTTTGCTGAAGCAGCAAGGATACTGGGTCTCATAGTCACTAGCTCATTATTTGGTTATTGCATTTTATTTTGATTGAACTAATGACATGATAGAATCATCTTGTCCTTTTGCTGAAGCAGCAAGGATACTGGGTCTCATAGTCACTAGCTCATTGTTTGGTTATTGCATTTTATTTTGACTGAATTAGCTGTATATTTACAATTTTGTTTAAATACTAATTCCGTCAATAACATGTTTTAAGTTTTTTTGAAGTGCTAAGTTTTGGAAGTTACCATTAAGGACATAAGGCCTTGTCTTAAAATCTTTATCCATACTTGTCGTTTAAAAGTATTCTTAAGACCTTAGAATAGGATTTCCATTTGCATTAAACACTTTAGAAAACCAACAAGAACAAAACCCCAAAAACAACATAAACTATAAAACAACGAAGTAAGAGAAAGGTTAACTAAGCACATATAGTGGACCACACTTCATCAGTTTATGATACCCGGATTGATAATTTATGTAGAGAAATTTAAGACATTAAATTGACTAGACAGTTACTATTCAAACAAAAACTGAAATCCTACCTACTTACACTAATCAGCCTTTTGTTTGCTGGTTAGGTAAAATGAAATAGCCAGTGCAACCACTTAAGCATTATATACATCAGTGACCTTTGTTGCTTGTGCTTGTTGGTGTTTAAAATTGAGATCTTGCAATCAGATATAGCTGTGTTAACCTGCGAGAAGATAAGGAAATTCCTGATCTCCTTCGCTGAATCTAGAAACTGTACAAAAGGGTCCTGCAAAATATATACACAATTCTTGAGCCGAATCAAACAACTGTACAAATGCTTTGGATAACTTTCATGCCTTGGAATTGGGAAATCACTACCATCTTGATTTTGACCCTTATAGCCTGTTAATGGAGAAGAATTCTGATTTCTTCCATCATTCAACCTGTCGGCTGATGGATTATACAGAACTTGGAATGATTCTTGCAATTTATTACATACAGGTTCAGATGGAATTTGACAGATTTGTACACGCTGCTCCTCCTTTTCTTTAAATAATTCAGATGATTCAAAACAAAGTGGCAGGGAATCAACTTGGATTTTTTGATCATATGTTGCTGCTTCCAAGTCTTCTTCTGCAATCTGATATTCAGTGGCATTTTGGGGCTGCAAAACTAGAGGTGATGCATTTTGAGCAAAGATTTGATTATCCTCTAGATGGTCAATATCAAAACTTGTTGACACTTGATTTCTAATTGCATGATAGTTATCCCTGATAAACTGAAAAGATTCAAAACAAAATGGTAAAGTTCCTTCACTGGTTTCAAAATTTTCTGCACTTTCCTCCTCCTCTTCATAGCTGAAATGAACAAGCTGATCACTGGATTCAAGCTGTTGAACCTGAACTTTCCTTTTTCCCAAAATAGTTTCTGATTCCTCTGCAAGGTTAATTTGGATTTGAGGAACATAATCATCATCATATTGATCATATTTGGGTAGATTACTGAAAGAAGAAATGCTATCATATTCACACAGTAGATCAGGAGATTGCTCCTCCACATATTGCTCTATGAATCTGTCATCTGATTTGTGGTAGATTGAGTTGGTAGAAATTTGTTCGTGAATATCAATTTTTTCCTTTTGTAAAACAGATGTGTCCTGGCGCTCTAGACATTCAGCTTTCATTGTGATCTTCTGTATCATTTCCTCTGATTTCTTTATCAAACTATCAAGTTTTTCCTCTTTCTCTGCTTTCCGCTTTTCTTCCCTAATTTTCAGATTAACCTCTACGTCCACTGCCATGTTCTGCATCTGTTCCATAGTGGATGGGTTCCTTTCTCTCAGATGAAATTCAATCTCTGAATCAAATGCTCTTGGATAATGCAGCAGAGCTAAATCAGGGGGAGGCCTTACATTTAATGGTATTGAATGATAGATTTGATTGAATCTGTCTGAAAATTGTTGTACTGTTTCATCTGGATGCCTTTTTAACTGATTATATTCTTCTATGAGCATGAGGAGATTGACTTTGATTATCCATCTATCAAGGAAGAGTTTGAGAAACTGCTCAAGATTTGAGATGCTTGCCTCAGGCAAGGTTTTGAACCAAGTCCTAACTTTGCCTTGCAAAGAAAGAGCGAAAAGCCTAATACTAACATCCTCATCATCCACTTCAAATAAGTTAAGATAATCTTCAAAAACTTGGATATGCTTTTGGGCAGTGACACCATTCTCTCCATCAAATCTTGGGAGATACTTGGGATAATCGTTAGGGAAAGGATGGAGTGTGGGAGGCAAAATGAGTGGCTTATATCTATCAGGAACTTTATGAGGTACGGGAATATGTTCAGGGATTGGATGATTGGTCTTGATTTTTGGGTTCTCCTTGGCTGTATGATGATCTTCAAAAGAATTAGAAGACTGTTGTTCCAATGTGCAAGGAGACTTTTCATCAACATTTTTCAAAGGAAAATTATAAAAATTATCTCTAAAATACAATATACATTGCAAAATCTTATGGATGAGAAAGAACATAATGTCTTGGATAATAATCCAGGTCAAAAGCCTGATCTTTTCATACAGTTCTTTCGGGTTCATTTCTCCAGTGGAGTCTTGATTGTGAAAATGATGTGGAGTCGCCAGGTGGATGATTTAACCTTGGTGTGTCTGATCCCTATCCACCATCACAGATCAGATCTAAACGTGGAAAATAATCCTGAAGAAAAGGTTCACTTTCTCCAGGAAACAAAATTTTGAGATTTTTATGATTATTTTGATTTTTTTGGGATTTTTCAAAACAACTTTTATGATTTTTTTTAAGAGGCTTTAGATATGAGATTTAAACTTTCTTAAAGATTTTATTTGAGACAAGGAACTGATCAAGTATTTGGATTTGCAGTAATAAACAAATTATTCAGTTCCCCAGTGGAGTCGCCAATGATGTTATCACTCAGGTTGTTCCCTTTGACTCCTAAGGGAATACGGCCGAGGTAACCACAGACCAATCTTTTAGTTGCAGGTCCTAGCCTACCTGCAACTAGAGAGGGCTCTCTCTTTGTGATTTGGCTTTGTTTTGGTGAGATTTTAGGCTAGTTATGATGTACAAAGTTTTGTTTTAAGTTTGGTTGGATGGATGGTGTCATTCAATGGAACAGGGTGCAAATCTAAGAAGTTCAGTCCATTGGGCTAATGGAATCTATGAGGATGAACTACAGGGTATGGCTTCTTTGACAGAAAGAGGTACTACAGAGCAGGGTAATCAACCATGGAACAACCTGTAAGCTGAGGTCAGATGGAATGGGGTCAGAGGTGAAGGGCAACTAAGAATCCTTCATCATGCTGACAGAGGGAAAGTGAATGAATATTAGCTAGGAGCAATTAAGAATTCCTAAACAGCATTCGGAGTGCAAGAACCAGCAAGACAAGAGCAATAAAGGATTCTTGCATATGTTAGTCCTGAAGAAAACATAAAAATGATAGAGATTGAACACATAGTACAGTTAAGTAGATTTTTGGGCTATTATTTTTCCCTGTTATTAAGATCATGAAACATGTATGATATAGAAAGATAGAAATTGAAAAAACAAGTAAGAGAAAGACTTATTGATCCACAGAACGATTCAAGAATTCTGTAACATAATCCTCTGTCATCAATTCCACATCCAGAGTTCAGCAACAATGCATTCTAGCAGCCTTTTATTTAGAATATTTCTCAAAATTTACAGCGCAGTCTCAGAAATGAATCACAAACCAACAACAACCAACCCTCAATACATCGCTTGGGGAGGTATTTACAAACAAAATATGTACAAACACATCTCATAAAAGATCTGAGAAAATATCTAAGTTTTAACCTAACGTAATCTGCAAGCAAAGTAAAAATATCTAGCTTATGCTGTGCTGGAGGTAGATCTTTCAAAATTTAGCTTAAAGGTGTCCTTTGTAGCTGTGTGCCGACTGTCTGTAATAACTGCTCCTTGAATTCTGATCTGCTCCTCTTAGTTGGCTCAAATTTTCATTAATTCTGACCTGATTTATCTTTTAATTTCCCACTGATACTCTTTGACTTGTTTGGATCCTCATTAATGCTCCTGTGATTCAGCCTTTAATTCTTCATTGATACTCTTTTGTTGAATCGCCCTTGCTTTACTACTGTATGGAAAAAAAGGACTGCTATCATGTCCTGCTTTATTTCTTTCTGTGGGCCAAGAAGCTATTCGACGTTGGCCCGAACACTATAAAAAAGGAGGCGGAGGACTGTACAATGGCGGAGGACTGTACAATGGCAACTTTGGCTGAGGCCGCGAGCTCGCTGTCCAGAGCCTTTCTGGTCAGAGGCGGTCAAAATGGATGAAGAAGCGACTTGGTTCCTTTGCACCTAGAGCGCGCACAAGTGCCGAGTGAAAACATAAGAAATTAACTCTTTTACCCCTTTTAACTGGCAAAAGTGACGTTAGGCAGAAAATTCATTATTTGAAGGACGGGAGCGATTTGGATGAAATGGGGGGATTTGGGCCGTTGGATCATGCAAAGGCGGATCAGACGGCTGAGGAGAAGTTGCCATATCGCATCAGTGAAGGGCAATGGTTAGGAGTATATGCAATAGCGATATCGCGTCGGGGGTGACTTTGCAACATGCTATAGCGATGAGCGATGAGCGATGATGTGATAAGCGATGATGCGATAGTGATATATGAATGCGATATATGCGATTGCGATAAAGCGGCGATGCGAGAATGCGGCGATTTGCGGTAAAAGCGGAGATTTTAAGAAAAAGCAGAGAGTTGCGATAAAGCGGAGATTGACGATAAAGCGGAGATGTGGGAATGCGGCGATGCGATAGCGATATCGCATCGAGGGATCGGAGGATTGCAAAATGCGATTGCGATGCGGTGAAGGGGTGATGCGATAATGCGATTTGC
Source organism: Pinus tabuliformis (assembly GCA_031772625.1). Lineage (NCBI taxonomy): Eukaryota > Viridiplantae > Streptophyta > Pinopsida > Pinales > Pinaceae > Pinus > Pinus tabuliformis. The sequence goes on along the minus strand of CM062816.1, from coordinate 1,646,094,739 downwards.
GATATCGCATCGGAGGAGGTCATCGGGGAAACGAATACAGAGGCGGGCCAACACTTGCGATTGCGACTTGCGATATCGCGTCAGAGGAGGAAAAATGGAATCGGAGGAGGGAAAATGGGATCGGAGGAGGGTTAATCGGATAGGAGGAGGGTTCTTACTAAGTTTCAAATAAGCTTAGTAATTCCCGAAAAACATAGCTTATGGTTATATTTCAACCAAGGCGGGGATATATTAAATATTGGGGCTTTTTATATATAATACGAGAAAGCGCATAAAGAGGGATTTATAAAATAAAGTTAAAGAGGTTAATATGAATTTTTAAGAAGAAAGCGTTAAGTATAGGAAACTTAGGCTTTTAAAGGGAAAAAAGGATTTATACAAGGAATATGACCAGCCCCTAAGTAAAGCAGATTCTTACTTAGGCAAACGTTTATGGAATGAGATGAATGATTCAGTGATATTAAGCAGATCTTAATATCTCTGGGGGAAATTAGTAAATGATTTTGGGGAAGTGTAAAGGGGAGTTAGTCATGCCTCACTTGAGCCGCTCCAAGGGAAACTGCTTTACACTCATGATTGAAGTAAATTCAACACTTTGAGACACAAAATTTATCACAAGTCTTCATTCTGCAACCTCAAAACTGCCTACCCTACCTACTTACCTAACATTTTTTCTTCTTTCTTCTTGGGTGCATTTTGACTAGCAAACCCAGATTTTCTTCTTTTCTTTTGGCTATCCTCCTATCTAAATCTATCCTTATTTCTGCCAGGGGCTCAGATTAAGTAGTTGAGCACCCTTGATTCTCTACCTATCTAGTGATCTCCCAAGATTAAACAGTTTGGACAGATTTTTATTCTCTATCTCTAAAACAAGAAATTTAAACCTAGAGAGGCCAAGATTAAGCTGTTTGGCCTTCCCTTAACTGTGACAAGATGATTGCTTGGAAATATGGAACCTTTGCAACATGGAAAGGATGAAATATTTGGCATTTCCACAGTCAATCATGAAAAATGACACCTATTGGTATAGGAGCCTAACACCGTTAAAGAAAGAGTTCCTGACTTTTATTTTCCTTTGTGAAGCCTTCCTCCACTATATATCTTTGAAGTACCTCTATTTTTACTTCTATACCTTTTTTTTCTTGGAAAATATTACCAAACTCATGTTTGTTTCACATTTTAATTTTTTCTTTGATTTGTTTTAGTTTATGTTGTATCCTCAACATCTTGGAGCCTCTTGCAACTCCTTCCTCCTGCCACCATTACTTCACTTTCTCTACAAAATTGAGGTGGTCTAGCGAAAAGCCTTCAAACCAGAAGGGTCGGTTTTTTAGAGTGCCCATGAACTGGGCAACTAGAGTTACTGGCCAATGAACTAAGCCACTACTATAAAGGATGTTGGTCTTTAGGGAAATACCTTGCAGGATCAACTCCTCTGAAACTAAAAAATTGTCTAGCCTCGAAGTAACCATGTGTTCCCACCTTTTGTTTGTCTAGGTATACATACCATTTGTAGTCTTAAGTCCACCAACTTCATACCATCAATAATATTATGAAATCCTTTAGAGTCCCTGTCTAGTCTCCTGGATCCTAATTTATTTTATTCCATAGAAAGAATCATAATGAAATCTCCATCCAGGATCCATTTTTTGGTTACATACCTCCTATGAAGTTGTTACAGGGAAAAGTGTCTATATAGAACTTCTCTATCCCACTAAGGTGTGACAGTTGCCTTAGAAACAAATAGAGAAAAGCTACTTTCATTTTTCCTTTATGAATTATAGATAGAGAGGAACAAGAAGACCAACCTCTGTCTTGCGCTAATCTCCTGATTCGATTCCTCTCTTCTTTGATAGTCTTTAGCTAACTGCTCCCTTGCATGCCCAGCTTCACAAAGTACCTGTAAGATCATAGTAGCATAGAACTATACAAAGACATGGATCTATAATTATAAACAATCTAGGATCAGATGTAAATTGACCATACAAATGTGACAAGCATCAATGACACAAAAGCATGGAGGAAAACTTGAATAGATTTTATTGATAAACAAGAAAGAGCCAAGAGGAGTTACAACCAGTTGTTCTGACCCAGCATCAACCTCCCAGCAAAGAAGCCCCTCTTCACCTCCAACAAAGCATAGATCTCCTAACAATCTGATGTTTGTCTCAAGAAACCAATATCAATTCCTTACAATATGCAAAATTCCAGCCTCTGGATCTCTGGTATGAGGGATCCATATATAGATATCTGTAAGGGGGATGAGTCAGCTTGTGATTTGACTAGTGTCTTCCCTCTGATAGTTCTTGCTTCCACTTGGAGACTGAAGGTCTCTTACTCATCCTTGGTCGAATTCAGTGAGGCAAGTGTCACAAGAGAAGATTCTGGAAGCTTCCATTGCCTCTCCACCTCGTGGAATGACACTGCCATTTGTCATTTCTCACCCATTGCACCCCATATAAGGGATTTTTGAAATGCAACACACCCTCATAGTGTATTTAGGTGCAATGCAACGCACTTAGCCAATGGAGCAGCTGAAATGATCCTGTTTTGACCAATTCTGAGCAATTTTTCATGGAGAACTTCTGGGAGAAGCTGTAGTCTGTTGACCTTGTTCTTTTAGGGGTTAGAACAACACTTTTAGGGACTTAAGAGCCCTTGATTTATGGACATTTCATGCTTGGGGTTGTAGGGCCCAAAAATGTCTATAACAGAAGGGCCTCTAAAAACTAGATAAAATTAAGTTTTGCATCAATTCATTGAGGGCTATATATATTGGTGCATAGAATAGGATCTGAGGAGCCTATGTACTGTAGACCAGAGACAATGCATATTAGGTAGCTTCAGAGGAAACAACGTGGATGTTTTCAGGGTTTCAGAGTGTTAAACTTTCTCGTATTTCATTTCTAGCTTCTATGTCTACAAAGTCATACTTAGAACAAAATTTTCCTCTGCTTATTTCCAAACACCTCGAGTGTTGCGTTGTTTGTTTTCATTCCTCTTTTCTGATGGATCTTCATAGGGGTTTGGTTTCTTTGGGCCTTAATTTTGACTCCCACTCCTTTCACTTCTCCATGCGCTCGTTTGGTGCCCCTCATTTAGGTGTTTTCCATATTAAGGAATAGATATTGCACATGATCAATTTGGTCTGTAGGTATCATATCCATCCTTTTCATTTTCCATTGTTATAGTATTTGAGAGAGATCCAATCCTTCATGCTACATTATTTCATTTAGATGTGGGTATTTTATCCCTTCCTCACTAGGTGTCATGTCCAAATATTCATCCTATTGCTGGGGTGGGATTGAATATCATTCCTTCACTAGGGGTTGAAAAGGTTCTTTCAATATTTCTTCATTTGCAGGGGGATCACTCTTTGTAGGTTCCTTCTCCAAGATCTCCTACTCAGGGTAAAGCTTTGTTTCCTCCTTATCTATTTCCTTAACCATAACTCCATATTGGTTCTTTGAATCCTTATTTCCACTATAGTTTCGAAGTTGTTTTTTCCTCTCTGCTTTCCCCCTGGTTCCAACTTTAGTGAAGCCTTCAAAATCCTTTTTTGGTCGGGATTTTGTTTTCTCTGTCTTGAAGTTTAAAGATAATTCTCTTAAAAGGTTCCCATGTTCATGGCATCACCGAAATTGGAACGGGATATGCTCATAGTTAATGTTCTAATTCCATCTCTCACCATGTAATTCAAGTGTTACAACCTCTAGCAGGGCTCCATAGCTGTCCATTTCCACAAAAATCCTTGCATACACTATGTATTTTCCCTATTGGGTTGCCTCCAAGAGTTTAAGAAAGCACCCCAGCAAATTTATTATAGCTTTAAGGGTTTTGGGGAACTAATAATCTATGGGTAGTGAATATAGCCTGATCCACACTCAAAATGAAGTAAACGTTTCTTGTTATGGAGTGAAAATATCCTTCCGGGGGTGCATATATAACCTTGTAGATGACAAAAAATAGAGTCCTCCCTCAAATATACTATATTTGTCTTCAAGGTTAGTAGATATAGTCGTAAATAAGTCTTTAGACCCTAAGTGAAGGTCTACCTCCCCTTTGAGCTTCCACACATAAGTAATCTAGGTCCGTAGAAGTTTCACATTGGCCCAAATCCCCATAAATATGCATATTAATGCATACGTCTTAATGTGGTCCCTGTGAGCATGGGTTTGTGGGTTCGTTAGGACCACCTTTGGCCTTCGTGTTGACTTGGGTTTGCAATCCCATTTTTGGCTGACTGTGCAAACCATCGTTCCTTCTCTACTTCTATGCCTTTCCTCACATTGAGATTTGTGTGGGCTAACTCCGTATTTTTCTCTTTTCCCTGACTGATACCAATACTAATCCCACTTGACTCATTGGAATACTTTCTAGTCACCCCTTGGATGCATTTCCCCCTATCAATCAGAATGTTGCAGTAGGAGGGGGAAGAGCTTCCCCTCGAGAAGCTTCCATGTGGCTTTAAAACCTTACAGTGAATGGGTTTCCCACCTTTAACCTACCGGAATGTTTCATGTAGAGTTAATCATTTAAATTTAAGTAATTTTTTAAAACATGAATAAATCCAACATAAATTTACCTCATTTTAGTTGACCACTTATTACCGCCCTAATTCAAGCTATATTAGTTTTGCACGACTTTTATTCAACACTTGGAGCATTAATTGTATGAATTACGTATTTGCTTCCCATTACTTCTTAGTGTGGATTGACCTACAATTATGTTTATGCCAATAAATTTTTGTATGTTATTGTTAGTTGATCTGTTGCAAAAGTTTGGACGTATTTCTAAATATATGGAAAAGAATTTTAGGCTCTTAGTATCACCACTTTGATATTATTAACAAAACCTCAATGTCTGTCATCTCTTTGGTTAAAATATGAGTGTATATGAACTTTTATAAATTCTCTTTGGTTAAAATATGACTGTATATGAACTTTTATAAATTCATATCGCACGAATAATGTCACCCGTATATGTATAGCAGTAACAAGTTTAATATATTTACTCAATTATTCTAAACATTCCTAGCAATCAAAATTATTCTGGAATATATTTTTATTAATTTTTACACCCCCGATTTCATACTTGATCGTGTATTAAACTAATATCTTATGTATTTGTATGCGATGTTTAATAGAGTAAAATACAATATTGTGTGTAATTATTTTTCTAAATTTTACCCTTTAAATTTATCTAAAGAATCTTTAAAGAAGAATATTCTATATTAACTATATTCCCAAATGTTAGAGCCAAACAAGATTGAGAAAAATGATTTATAAAATATGACATATAATATTTTCCTATTTTTTTGAAGCATCTATAGTAGATGGGATATCAATGGAAAATTTGAGATACATCCAAGAACCAATTTTTCATATGGTTTGGGGAGGAGTAAGTAGATCTATTCAAAGCCCATATCATTTCAGTTATCATCCCTATGAATACAACCATAAAACACATCCTCTATGACAGTCTTTGTTTCCTCGCTTGTGGCACAAGGTTTCTCTTTTGAGAAAACAAATATTCCTTTTGAGAGCTAACTTCATCCATTTTCTAAGGAACCCAAGTTGAGTGAATTAGTCTCCAAGACCCATTTAGCGTTAATCAAAGAAATTTTTGAAACATTTTCCTCCAATTTTTCTTGAACAATTTCAAAGAATATTCCATAACCACATAGTCGAATGTATTACACCTCATGCACCACCAAAATGAATCCTAAAATTTATCCAAAAATTGACTATATTATTTACCCTTACCTAATTGAGCGAGCCCAACTAACCATATTCGATTTTGTAGAATCACAATATGAGATGAGGTTTTCTTGTTTGTTTGGTCTCATCATAATTAATGACGCTTCATATAATTTGTAAAGTATATTAGCGTATTAAATAAAATAAAATAGGCATAGGAATGTATGAAATAGGGGATGGAATTCCACATGATGTGAGATTTAATGAGTGATTTCTGCATTATTTTTTATTTATTTATTCGAATCTAGTAATTTGTAAATGTGTAGACATATTAATTTATGAGTTATTCCACCGAAAGATTATAGGTTTTTATTTCCTTATTAACCATTGTCAATTTAGAATTGACCAATGTAGGTTATAATGTTTTATGCAATTTTTTCTAGAGCATAATTTCTAATGTGAGTGGTGGGCACTAAGTTACCCTACAACACTTTTTTAAAGTGAATTTTTAATTTTTCATTCAATAAATTTACATATAATCAAGATTTAACCTCTTTCTCTTCCGTGTTACCTTCCCTTAATTCAGTCATATGATAGCCAATAATAATTTGTATGTTTTCTTGTTACTATTAGTCATTAGGAAAATTGAAATAGGGCATATTAAAATAGAAGATTGGTTGGTATTTGCATTGAACATGTTGGATTCATGAATTTGAATTTTTTTTTATCTATGGAGATGTCTAGAGGGTTTTATTTTGTAAGCCAATGTTCTGGAAAAGTTGTGGAGTAGGATATGACTCACGAATAAAGCATGTGGAAGTTATTGAGGCCTTCAAAAAATTTGTTGATGGAAAATCATTGCATTCTAGAAAGTGGGATGTATATGTTATGATGGGTTAAATATTAAAATAATAAAATGTATAGCAATTATGCTTATATATTAAAATTTGAAAAAAAGTTGGAAATAATTATAAATTTGTTATAAATTAATAAGATAATTTTGTGTAAAGTGGGATAAACATTGACAGTTATTCTCATTCTATAAAAAAAAATCAAGATTATTTTTAGTTTAATCATATAATGCCATCACATACTAGTAACTGACCCATTCTTATTCAGTCCTTTATGAGTAGTAGTAGCATGTATGGTTGATAGTTGACCCATTAATATTAAGTTCTTTGAGGTTAACAGTAGTCCATATAGTTTCATATTTATGTATTTCCATAAGGTCCTTTGGTGTCAGATGTGGAATTTACCACTAGTGGTTGATATACTTTCATAAGTTATTTGAGGTCACTAGTGACCTTTACAGTTGAGGATTGATTCATTCCCATCAAGTCCATTTTGGGTAATGAGTGACCTCTTCCTTTGGGGTTATGAGAGGTCTTTATTGTTGGAAGTTGGTCCATCACCATTGAGTATTTAAGGGTTAGTAGTGGTTTCTATTACTAACATTGATCCATTCCAATTGGGTTCATTAGGGTTCTGAGTCACCTTTGCATTTCACAACTAATCCATTCGCACTGAGTCCTTAGGGGCTATAAATGGCCTTTGTGGGTGGTAGTTCATTTATTTCCATTGAGTCCATTCAAGTTACAATTGAGCTATATTTCCAACGGATAATTCATTCCCACAAAGTCCTTAGGAGTTAATAATGGCCTCCATTGTTAGTAGTTGATCCATTCCCAAAGATTCATTTGGAGTTAGTAATGACCATTATACAAGCAACTGATCCATTTTCATCAAGTCCTTGGGTGTTATGAGTGGCTTATGTGACTTATGGTTGATCCATTCCCATCAAATATTAAAGACTGTTAGTGGCCTCTATAGTTGGTAATTAATTTATTATTTTCATGTGATTTAGGGTTACAACTGGTCTTTATGGATGGTAGTTTATCCATTCACATGAGTCCTTAGGGTTTAGCAATGATCTATGTGATTAGTGAATGATCCATTATCATTAGTTATTTCTAGTTAGGACAATTCTCTATAGTTGGTGATTTATATATTCCCATCAAGTTGCAAGGGTTAGTAGTGACCTATATGTTGGAAATACTAAGAGGGGGGGTCAATCAATATTTCCCTTTTTTTTTTTTGTTCTAGCGATTTCCAAAAGCATATATAGATATGTATATGTATACATAGAACATAGAAATAAACAGCCGGAATTAATGCTTTCATTAAAACTCAAGACAGTGCAATGAAATAAATACAATATAAGTATATATCTGATTGTGAATAGTTGCCAAGCTCCAACTTGGACTTCAGTGAGGCTCCAACCTCCAGAGCACCAACATTGTTTTGCAATGGTTCTGCACTTAGGAGCACCTACCCCCAATGACTTCAGTCCTGTTCAGTTTTGAGGCTCCAACCCAACCTTGGTATAACTTGGTATGCTACTACACTCTATTCAGCTGAGGTTCTCTCACTCCTACTCTCCTGCCTCTGCTGCTTCTGCTACCTCTATAGCCTCCACTGCTTCTGCTACCTCTTCTGCCTCTACCGCTTTTGCTACCTCACATTCTGGTTCTTCACCAAAACAACTACTACAACAGTTCTCTGTTTTTACTTTTTTTTCATTCCCCATGCCTTTGTCTCTTCATTTCCGCTTATCACTGCCTCTTTGTCTTCCTCCTCAGTCGTCATGGCTTCTTCTATGCTATGAAAGTTTAACAACTCTCTGAGGACACGTAGATTCATTTGCGCGGTCCAAAACTCCACGGAGAACACATCTTATTACTTACGACTGTAACAACGCTCCTTTGACAATGGTTGTGGGCATGCACAGAGTTTTGTCTTTGGTTTAAATGGAGGCGTTATGCCTCAATCACACTCTCCATCACTTTTATACACCCTCCTGAATCATCAGACCAATTACGGACCAGTTATCATAGGCCTTTCGGCCTAAGAACCCTGCGCAGGCCAAAAACACGATTACACAGGAAAACACAGGCAAAACAGTGGAAATGACTGAAGGGTGGACTTCAAGATGCGTTACACCCATGTTTATTTTTGCATGGGGTCCGCGATTAAATCGCAATCAGTGATTTGTGACTCCTGGGGATCCTTTATATATTGGACCCATGACTCCACTGATGGCCGACGGTCGATCCTCCACTGCTCTGATGAACTGGACACGATGTGGTATTAAACCATGGTTTATATGCCCGTCAGGTCCATAGCCTTATCACAATCAGTGCTTTCATGTAGCAAGGCTTCTCAGCGTGTGATCTGCAATGGATTCAATGAAGGTTAAGTCATATTGTAATTTAGCGGCAGGTCCACATGCGTTCATCACAATCGGGGGTTTCCCTTGGTGGAGGTCTGATGTGATATTGCTATTGGCGATCGCACATCGCAAAGGTATAGGGCTAGACCTTAACGTAGACCACTCCTTTATAGTGATGCGATATGAGGTACCGGACTTGATATGTCTCAGCGCTCCCGTGTATAAGGTTTCAAGTCTGCAATCTGCCTCCGATAGTGTATTTGCCTGTATATGCATAGTTTTTCCCGCCGATAGTGTTAAAGCATATATACCAAAGTATTTCTGCCTCCATTCGTGTTAGATGCATATACATATAGTTTTTCAAATGGGTAAATACATATATATACACGTCTTGCATCCATCTGCTACCTCCATTTCACCTCCATTGCTCCTTCGATGGCTCCCGATGACCCTGTTAATTGCATGCATATAAGCTCTTCGATGACCTTGTTTCTCTGCTTCCTCTGTTTTCTCTGTGTGCTCCTCTTCTTTGGCATATATATATGACATATACATATATGGCTCATCTGTAGCTCCGATAGCTCTATTTTGGCATACATTTGAGTTCTGCTCCTCTTGGCTCCTCTTGGCTCCTCTTGGCTCCATTTGCTCCTCTAATATTGCCATATTGACATCAATGACAATCTGTGTCCAATAATCTCCCCTTTGTTATTGATGGCAATATTCTTCTGCTCTCCCCCTTTGACATCAATGGAAAAGGAATGCATACAGACTCCCCCTGTCAAACTACTCCCCCTGTCTTGCTACATCTTTATGAATGAACTTGAGGGATGATAAAGAGATAACCCCCATCTTTTGACGCAGATGTTAGAATGCTTCTCAAGGAAGAGATTTTGTGAAAATATCAGCTATCTGTTCCTTAGTACTGATATATTCTAGGACGATGTTTTGTTCAGCTACTTGCTCACAGAGGAAATGATACTTGATTGGTATGTGTTTGGTTCTTGAGTGCATCACTAAATTTCTGCTGAGACTGATAGCACTTGTGTTGTCACAATAGATGGTAATCAGTTGATCTGTACATATGTTGACATCTTTTAGAGCTTCCTTCATCCATAGTATTTGAGTACAACAATCTGCTGCAACATTATACTCGGCTTCGGCTGTGGATAATGATATTGATGATTGTTTTTTGTTGAGCCAGGATACTAAACAGTCTCCTAGGAAGAACACATTTCCACTAGTACTTTTCTAATAATCTATACTTCTAGCCCAATCAGCATCGGTGTATCCAGTTGCAATGAGTGTTGAGCTCTTTGGGTACCAAAGACCGAAATCAGAAGTTCCTTTTAGATATCTGAGAATTCTTTTTGCAGCTAATAAATGAGATTGTTTGGGAGCAGATTCAAATCTTCTGACCATTCCTATTGCCTGCATTATGTTTGGTCTTGTAGTTGTTAAGTATAGAAGGGCTCCAATCATTGACCTATAATGAGTTGCATCTACTAGAGGGGAGTCATCATCTTTGCTCAATTTACAGTTTGTGGTCATAGGTGTGCTCATGGGTACACAGTCCTCCATTCCATATCTTTCGAGCATGTCTTTTAGATATTTGGTTTGAGATGTATACAGTCCTGCTCTGGTTTGAGATACTTCAATTCCAAGGAAGTGAGACAACTCTCCTATCATTGACATCTCAAACTCTTTTAACTTGTTTTGAGAAAATTCATGGCTCATTTCATCATTATTGCTAGCAAAGATCAGATCATCAACATAAACAAGAGTAACTAATAACTTACCTTCATCTTTATTTATGTATAGATTACTTCTAGCCACTACCTTTTTGAAGCCTTGTTGTTGTAGATAGTGATCCAATCTTGCATACCAAGCTCTAGGAGCTTGTTTCAACCCATATAAAGCCTTTTTAAACTTACAAACTAAGTTCTTTCCTTCTATTAGATTAAAACCTTTTGGTTGCTCCATGTAGACTTCTTCCTTGAGTTCTCCATTTAGAAATACTGATTTCACGTCCATTTGGAAGATTTTGAATCTTTTTGAGCAAGAAAATGCGAAGAAAATCTTGATAGCTTCCATATGGGCTACTGGTGCAAATGTCTCTTCAAAATCAATTCCTTCAATTTGTGAATAGCCTTTGTAGACAAGCCTTGCCTTGTTTCTGATAACTTGTCCTTCCTCATTCATTTTATTTTTAAACAACCATTTGGTTCCTATTAGGTTTTTGTCCTTTGGACAAGATACTAGCTCCCATGTCTTGTTATTCTTAGTTTGGTACATTTCTTCTTCCATGGGTTTTACCTAATGAGGATCCTTCTTCGGGCCTGCACACCTTCATCTCTATCACCAATAATCTTCTCTTCTGGATGATCTCTTTGGAAAAACTTCATCTTTAAAGGGGTATGTGGTGGTTCTTTCTCCTCTTCTTCTTCCTCATTTATTTCTTCTTCTTTAGGTTCTTCTTCTTTAGGTCCTTCTTCTTCAATGAAAAAATCATCTTCATATTCTTCAATTTCTTTTTCTGGAAGTCCTTCATCAACCTTTACATCAATGCTTTCCACTATTTTCTTCAGTCGAAAATTGTAGCACTTGTAAGCCTTGCTCCTTGTAGAGTATCCAAGAAATATCCCTTCATCAACCCGAGAATCAAACTTTCCTGGTGAGCCATCATTGATTTTTATGAAGCACTTGCTTCCAAAGATCTTGAAGTACTTTACTATAGCTAGTCTTCCTTTCCATAGCTCATAAGGTGTTTTTTCACAGTTTGGTCTCAATTGAGTTCAATTTAATGTATAGACAACTGTCCCTACTACTTCTCTCCAGAATTTCGACTGCAAGTCTGTTGCTAGTAACATTGTTCTTTCCATTTCTTGCACTGTTTGGTTTCTTCTTTCAACTACCCCATTTTTCTAAGGTGTTATGGTAGCAGAGATTTCCATTTTAATTCCATGAATATTACAGAACTTACTAAAATCATTTGATGTGAATTCTCCCCCTGTGTCTGTTTTAAGGCACTTAGTTTTTGAATCTTTTTCATTTTCTACAAGGGATTTTAGATTCTTAAAACATTCAAAAGTTTCAGATTTATACTTTCTAAAATATATCCACATCATTCTAGTATGGTCATCAATAAATAACATAAAGTACCTTTCTCCTTAGAGTTCCTGATTTCTAGTTGGTCCACATAGATCAGCATAGATGATCTCCAAGGGTTTTGATGTAGAGAGCTCCTTTGTCTTGTGGCTGGTTCTGGTTTGCTTTCCATGTTGACATGGACCACATACTCCTTGATTTGGTTTGAACAGCCTTGGGATGTCTCGTATAGCTCTAATCTTGCTGATATTAACCAGATTTTTGAAGCTTGTATGTCCAAGATGCTTGTGGCACAACCAACATTCATCTGTCTGACTCAGGTAGCATTTATTTTCCCGAATCTTGTTTAGAATGTAAATGTTTTCTGGTGTTCTAACCCCTTTCGCCACAAGTTCCCCTGAGGAAGAGTTCCTTATTTCACAGTCTTTGGTGTTGAAGACAACCTTATGTCCTTCATCACAGATTTGGCTGACACTCAGGAGATTGTGTTTGAGCCCATCTACCAGGAGAGCATCTTGAGCTTTTCCTTTTCCATTGATTAGAGTAACAATTCCTTTTCCCACAATTCTGGCAGATCCACTTCCAAAGGACACATTTCCTTCCTTTTTTGCTCAATGAGACAAACTTCTTTTTGTCTCCTGTCATGTGTGTGGAACACCCACTATCCACAAACCAATGGTTTCCATTATTTTGAGCATATAGAGCTAGGCCACATTTATCCATGTTGGAATTCTTACTACTCGTCTTTCTTCCTTTGAGTGGGAAGTTTTGTTCATAGTGTCCATTTTTGTAGCAAAATGAGCAAATCAGATCAAATTTGGACAAGGGATCAAATGAATTGAAGGTTTTGATTTTTCCCTGCCTTTTGGGGGCATGTGAATTGATTATTCGGTCCTTTAGCTTAGGTGTTTCACTTCTGTGGGCCATGAAATTTTTGGCTTGATGACCGAAGTTTTGACGGTGAAAACAGTGTCCAAGAAAGATGGTTTTCTACTTGTTGAAGTAGCCATGGTTTGAGTCTATTTTCTTCTTAGGAATTACTCCTGCGTCATCCTTTGGATTTGAGATGGGCCCGTGGTGGTGTACAGGTTTGTATTTGCTGTGGTATCCATGATTTGACTCCACATTCTTCTTTGGAGTAATTCTCTCTTCATTCTTCGGATCTGGGATGGGCTTTTGATAACATACTTTTTCTTCTTTTGGATTGCAGGAAAGTGCATCAGCATAGCTTTTTTCACTATTCTTAGTGCTTGAGGATTCTACTTTGAAACATATTCCAGACTTGTCATGTTGGGGTTTCTGACTTTTTGGAATAGTCTCGAGTATTTGAGAGCTTTTACAGCCCTTTTTAATTTGCTCCAAATCCTTTCTCAAAGACACTATTTTAGCCTCACGTTCTTCAAAAGTCTCTTCTTTTTCTTTTACCTTTTCTTCTAGGAGATCTTCTCTCAATTTTGTTTCCTCATTTTCCACCTTGAGAGAGATGATTTTATTCCGTATTTTTTCATTTTCTTCAATGGCACTAATTAATAGTTCATCTATATTTCCTTCCAACCCTGAGTCATCATCATTTGTGAATGCCATGAATAATGTTTCTTGGCTTTCATCATGGTCACTTTCAACATTTTATTTCTTTTTGATGACCATAAACTCATCCTCATCGAACTCATCTTGCTTAGAGAAGAAGTTCTTCTTATTGAACCCTTTCTTCTTGTGTGCCATTCTTTTAGAATTTCCTTCATCATCACTATCATGTTTATGAGGACGTTTTGCTGCATAATGACGTATTTTTCCACACTTGAAAAATATAAGAGGGTGCTTGCCTTTAATCTTAAATCCTCTCTTAAGCTTTCATACAAATTGAGCCAATTCGGATTCCAGATCGGGCTCACCACTACAATCATTCCTTTCTTTCCCCTTCTTTAACTTTGAAGCCTTGAATACCACATCTTTCGGGCTAGGGCCACCTTTCCTCATCTCATAGGCAGTGAGGATTCCATGGAGTTCATCCATCTTAAGGGCATCTAGATCCTTTTCTTCTTCTATGGCGTTTATTTTGGAGTCAAACCTGTCTGGAAGAGATCTTAATACTTTTTGAACAATGGTACTTTCTTCAATTTTTTTGTCCAATCCTTTAAGGGAGTTGACCACTTTAGCTACTCGGAGAAGGTATGATGCAATATCTTCTTCATCTTCCATCCTCAGGCTTTCAAATTGTCTTCTGTGAGTTTGAAGCTTTGCCTTCTTGACTTTTGAGTTTCCATCATATAAGCCAACTAGCTTGTCCCACATTTCTTTGGCAGAGTCACAGTTCATGACTTTTCTGAACTCGAAATTAGTGATTCTACTAGTGATGGAGTTTAAGGCCTTTGCATTTGCAATGTACGTTTTCCTCTCATCTTGATTTGTTGGAAAAGTGGTAGGCATATGATACTCATTTTGAACAAAATTCCAAACTTCAAGTGCAAGGGACATTAAGTAGTAGGTCATTCTCTTTTTCCAGAAACCAAAGTTAGTTCCATCGAATAGAGGAGGTCTTCGTGATGCTTCATGATTTCTCATCATCGATTTGCATCCTTCTTCAAGCTATTAGGCTAGTATGAAGAAGCCTGCTATGATACCAATTGTTGGAAATACTTGGGGGGGGTGAATCAATATTTCCCCCTTTTTTTTTAATTGTTCTAGTGATTTCCAAAAGCATATATAGATATGTATATGTATACACAGAACATAGAAATCAACAACTGGAATTAATGCTTTCATTAAAACTCAAAATAGTGCAATGAAATAAATATAATATAAGTATATATCTAATTGTGAATAGTTGCCAAGCTCCAACTTGGACTTCAGTGAGGCTCCAACCTCCAGAGCACCAACTCTGTTTTGCAGTGGTTCTACACTTAGGAGCACACACCCCCAATGACTTCAGTCATGTTCAGTTTTGAGGCTCCAACCACTTGGGCTCCAACCCAACCTTGGTATGAATTGGTATGCTGCTCACTCTATTTAGTTACGGTTCTCTCACTCCTACTCTCCTGCATCTGCTGCTTCTGCTACCTCTACAGCCTCCGCTACTTCTGCTACCTCTGCTGCTTCTGCTACCTCTGCTGCTTCTGCTACCTCACACTCTGGTTCTTCACCACAACAACTACTACAATAGTTCTCTATTTTTACTATTTTTTTCATTCCCCATGCCTCTCTCTCTTCATTTCCGCTTACCACTGCCTCTATGTCTTCCTCCTCTGTCGCCGTGGCTTCTTTTATGCTCTTCAAGTTTATCGAATCTTTGAGGACACATAGATTCATTTGATAGGTCCAAAACTCCACGGAGAACACATCTTACTACATATGCCTATAACAGCGCTCCTTTGACAATGATTGTGGGCATGCACAGAGTTTTTTCTTCTATTTAAATAGAGGCGTTATGCCCCAATCACACTCTCCATCACTCTGATACACCCTCCTAAATCACCGGACCAGTTATCATAGGCCTTTCGGCCTAAGAACCCTGCGCAGGCCAAAAACATAATTACACAGGAAAACACAGGCAAAATAGTGGAAATGACTGAAGGGCAGACTTTAGGGTGTGTTACACCTGTGCTTACTTTTGCATCCGGTTCACGATTAAATCACAATTGATGATTCATGACTCCCAGGGATCCTTGATCTTTTGGACCCATGACTCTGCTGATAGCCGACGATCGATCCTCCACTGCTCCGATGAACCAGATGCAATGTGGTATTAAACCATGGTTTATATGCCCATTGGGTCCACAACGTTATCACAATCGATGCTTTCATGCAAAAAGGCTTCTCGGCGTGCGATCTACAATGGATGCTATGACCGTTAAGTCATATTGTAATGTAGCAGCGTGTCCGCATGCATTCATCGCAATTAGGGGTTGCCCTTGGTGGAGGTCCGATGTGATATCGCTATTGGAAATTGCACATCGCAAAGTTCCAGGTCTAGACCTTAACGTAGACCACTCCTTTATAGTGATGTGATATGAGGTACTGGACCTGATATGTCTCAGCGCTCTCGTATATAAAGTTTCAAGTCCACAATCCACGTCCGATAGTGTATTTGCCTTTATATGCATAGTTTTTCCCGCTAATAGTGTTAAAGCATATATACCCAAGTATTTCTGCCTCCATTTGTGTTAGATGCATATACATATGGTTTTTCCGATGGGTAAATACATATATATACACGTCTTGCATCCATCTGCTTCCTTCATTTCTCCTCCATTGCTCCTCTGATGGCTCCCGATGACCCTGTTAATTGCATGCATATAAGCTCTCTGATGACCCTATTTCTCTACTTCCTCCATTCGCTCTGTGTGCTCCTCTTCATTGGCATATATATATATGACATATACATATATGGCTCCTATGTAGCTCTGATAGCTCTATTTTGGCATATATTTGAGTTCTACTCCTCTTGGCTCCATTTTCTCCTCGAATATTTCCATATTGACATCAATGACAATCTGTGTCCAATACTATCTACCTAGTAGTTGGATGAATTCCTATTTCATATTTTGGTGTTAGCAGTCATTCTTGTTTCAATGAGGGAAAATGTATTCTTCAAAATAAAATATATAAACTAAGATAGAATCATCTTAACTACTAATCAATTTTTGGATGAGAATTTTGAGTTTTGATTCTTCTTTTTCTTTTTTAAATACTTTCGAGTTATGTTGACTTATTTTTTTAATAATTTTAATTTTCAATATATCTTTTCGAATCCTTCCAAGTTACATTGGTTTTGTTTTTTAATAATTGTTGTTCAAATGATATCTATTTTTAGTGGAAATATAAAGCCTAAATTAAATAGATTTATATTTTTTTTGTAATATATTTCCTTTTACATGATAATATTTCAATTGAAAAATCACCTCCTAAGTAGTGACTGATTGTGATGTTAGGACACTCATTTTGCATTTTATCACCAATCAATGTCATTGAGAGAAGGATGACCATTTCCACAATTATATTCAGCAATTAATAGTCTTGATGGTTCTCCATTTAATTTAAATTAGTTCATTTTTTGAATTTGTCTTATCTCCACCACATATACATTCCTAACAATTAATTTCATTAAGCCTATAGGTGTGTCTATTTACTTAATTTAATTATGAATCATTTTTAGGTGGATGGCGAAGATTTAACCTCCAAAGAATATTCTAGAATATTCGAAGTAATAATATGGACGAACCCTTGATATTTATCTCACAATTACCTATACATTTTTTTCATTTTAAATAAATTGATTGATTAAAAAAGTGTGATATGAACATGAGTGATTATTTTTTGAGCATGTGGTATTAGTAATCCATGATATCCACTCATAGCCTTGTAACAAAATATATTTACAGGTTAAGAACCTCCATGATAACGTGGGGGTGAATCTTGTTACATATTTTTTGAAATGCATATATGCTTAGTTCATATATTAATTATTTTTATAATTAATAATAATAATATTGTTCTAACTTAGTTAAATTTTGTTTTTATTTATAATTTTTGGGGATGTGAGATGTATCATGAGGTAAGTGTTTTGTATGGATTCAAATGTTTCCATATCTAAAATCCAAATTTTACACTCTGTAAACCTTAATTATGCATTTATTTATCAATTTCATTTAATACATGTTATTTAATAATGTACACATAGGATGACGAAATGAAATAACGCACTTGTGAATTAAATCAACCATAGAAGGAAATGATTTTTGCAGCTACATCGTCTGCTTCTTGATTTTTTTTTGTTAGTATTCAATGCAGCTTCTTCCAATGGTGCCCCCATGGGGGTGTGGAGGAGGCCCCTCCTACAAAAATACAATTTCTTCCAATGCCAGTTGGGATACCTCGAGAAAATTTAGCAATTCCTTAGCTCACAGACCACAACTGAAGGCAAATCCATGTAATACGACCTATAATGAAGCTGCAATTTCTACCTCTTCTACTCCACCAATGAACAATTCAAAATATAATTCTTCCTACCTTCCTCAGAAAATCAAATCTCCTCCCTTGGAAATCACATTAGAAAAAATAGTGGAAAAAATCGAATATATGAGAAAGCACGTGGTAATATGGAAATTTGTAGGTTTCTAACCATAAAAAAACCCTACTCAACTAGATCTAAAAGAAGTGGACACTCAAAGGGGATCTTGACCTCGAGTTGGGTTCTAAGGGTTTCTTCATGGTCTACAAAGTCTGGAAAAAGTATTCCAGCAACTAGGACAAAACAAGACAACTACCGAAGGAGAAAATCACAAAATAGGAGATATTGGCAAACCAATCAATAAACAACCTATCCAATAAAATATATGCATGCACAAATGATTGATAAATATTAATTGGAGGATCTAGAATTAGATGATAACACTCAATTTTTTCCTATGTAGAATATTTTGAGGCAATAGACCTACAAAAATTGATCTGTAATCTCTTATAGAGGAATGGAGAAATAAAGACCCAACATTTATTCCCAAGGAGCAAGTTCAAATCATCACAAGAGTATCAAGTCAAAATCAAGACCTAATTCTTTGTCAAGCTCATGAACCAGGTAATATCCCTAGCCACATCTTTTTTTTTCACAGAATTAAACTAAATGCTCCCACATATCAATTGAATATTTTGAAAGAACCAAAGAAAAAAGGGAAAAAAAGAAATAGTCACTTACTACATGAAATAGGGGATTACTTGGTGAATACTGATAGAGTGTTACCAATGAATGTCATCTTTCAACCCTCCTCAAAAAATCGTTAATGAAATTCATCTCTTGCGATGCTAAGGGTCTTAATGAGAAATCCAAGGAAAGATTCCTAAAAAATAAAATCTGCCAAAATCACCCAGACATTTTGAATATTTAGGAAACAAAATGATCTTTCGAATTTGTAATATCCCTAGTTATGTGACTCAAAAATTTATTGGTTAATGTTTTAACTATAGTTAAAATTGAAAATTTGATTAATGAAATTAACATGTTTGTTATTAAAAAGAAATGTGTATTTATCTATATATAAAATAGGAAATGAAATTGTATTGTTCTAATAGTCTTGAGAATATGTTAAGGACTATCATGTAGAGCTAAATCCATAATAATCATAGAAATGGTTGGTGAATTAGCTATGGCACCCCAATATGGGGGAAGAACAAAAGGTAAAAATTCCTCATTTTTTCCCATTCTGAAAAAAAGAGTAAAATATAAAGGAGGCAACTAAAAAAATACATATACCAGAGAAAAATGGTTAGATATAATTGCCATGAGTCTGGAAAAATACCCAGAACAAATAAAAATGATTGGAGATAAATGCCATGAGTCTTGATCTAATTGGAATTATTGTGGGAGAGAAATATGGTAATTTCCAAATAACACTAATGGGAGAGAGAGAATGGTGGAACCCTAAAATAAAATTAGGGTGTTTCTTGTGGTTGAAGAAGAGATACACCCTAGAATTGTTCATAAAACTTACTGTGTTATGCAACCAGCTCACAAAATAGAAGAAAATATAGATCAATGACTTCAAAATCAACCTCTTTGAGTGAGAAACCTCCTTTACATTACACAAATGAACAATTCTTGGATGATACTAAGTACAAGACCTCCTTTCTATATATAGGAGTCTAAGGGGTCACAAAATAATCAGAGCAGACATAACAATAATAATGTAAGGGCACAACAATAACAATAGTGGGCTTCTATGGGAAAAAATAATAACAATATGGGTACAACATGGGCACAACAATAACAATAAGGGATACAACAACAATACTAATAAGGGAATAAACTAGCATTATAGGTACCTAACATGCCCCTCTCCTTTAGAAAAGTGTCATCCTCAATGCTTAAGTAGTTTTAGATGCTTTTGCGTAAAATTCTCATCCTCCCATGTGGAATCTTCAATGGATAAGTTCTTCCACTTGATGAGATACTTTGAAATTGATCGATTTTGTAGATTTCAATTTATTTTTTCTGTGGCTTCTTCATGTTCCAATATGATTTTTCCTTCCTCATCAAGTTTTTGCAATATTGTTTGAACTGGGATCTTGTCACCTATAACCTTATTTAGACCATAGTACCAATATTTTGCAACACGCGGTGCACTTGGGAAGTTGCAGGAAGCTCCAATGTTTAGGCCATAGTACCAATCTTTTACAACACCTTATATGGACCATAATAATTTGTTGATAATTTATTATCCTTCTTAGCTTGATTGAGGGACATTTGTTTGTATGGTTGTAGCCGTAGAAATACCCAGTCACCTACATAAAAAATTCTTTCGTTCCAATGTTGATATGCCTGTTGTTTCATTCTATTCTGCGCTAAAATGAGGTTATCCTTTAAGATTTGGAGAACTTGTTGTTTATGATCGATGTGATCCTCCATTGCTTGAAACTTAGAATTTTCTCTTAAATATGATGTGATGGACAATGGATGATAACCATAAAGTGCCATAAATGGGGTCATTTTGCTATAGTATGGAAGGAAGTGTTATACCACCATTTAGCTAGAGGCAACCATTTGAACCATTGTGTTTGTTTATTAGATACAAAGCAATAAATATATCCTTCCAAACAATTTTTTACTATCTCAGTTTTCTGATTAGATTGAGAATGATAAAAATACTATGAGCTAACTGAGTACCCAGACAAGAAAATAATTTTGTCCAAAAATTTACAATGAAAATGGGATCTCTGACACTTACAATAATCTACTGGTTTCCATGTAGATTTTTAATTGTTTCCATAAATGCAGTAGCAACTGTGCTGGATTTAAATGGATGAGATAATGAACAAAAGTGTGCATACTTGGTAAGTCTATGACACTCTTTCCTTCGAACTTGGGTTCTCCCAATGTTGACTTGGAATGGATAAAGGTTGTAATAGACCTAGGGTCTTAATTGTTTCAATTTTATTTTGTTGGAAAACCAAACATTCGGCCACAAACTTTTGAATATCAGATTTAAGGCCATCCCAAAAAAATTCCTTCTTAACCTTGTGGCAATTTTTTTAAACCCCGAGTGCCCTCCTAATGGAGAGATGTACAATTCCATAAGAATCTTTTGTTTGATTTGGGAATTCTTATAGAGGTATAAGAGATATTTGCACCATAACGAATCACTTTTGCAGCTAAATATATCAAATGTACTGGGATCTTGTTGTAACTTTTGAATGAGTGCCCACACTTCTTTGCCATTCTTCCATTCATCCCTTTCTTTGTTTATCTAATTTGGTTGGATAATAGAAATGGCACAAAGAAATTCTTCCACATCATCATCCTTTCTTGAGAGTGCATCTACATCAACATTTTTCTTCCCTTTTTTGTAGATGATTTCAAAGTCACAACCCAACATCTTTGTGACCCATATTTGTTACTCTTCTAAAGATAATATTTGTTGTACAAAGTATTTAAGACTACCATGATCCGTTTTTAACTTGAAGTGTCTTACCATTAAGTAAGGTTCCCATTTCTTAAGTACATGTAATATTACCAACATTTCTTTCTCATAAATAGTTTTGTGTAAGCACTTTCGTTTGATTGGACGACTTTCGAAAGCAATGGGTCTTTATTCTTGCATTAAAACAATACCAATTCCATTTCCCAAGACATCACATTCCACAATAAAGGTTTTTGTGAAGTCTAGCGTAACTAAGGCCAGTGCTTGGCACATTGCCTCTTTAAGATGTTCAAAGGCCTTCGTTGCTTCTGGAGTCCATGAAAATGCACCTTTCTTCAATAATGTTGTTAGAGGTGCTGCTATTCTCCCATAATTTTTAACAAACTTGTGATAATACCATGTCAAGCAAAGGAATCCTCACAGATGCTTTATGAATGTGGGGATTTTCCATTCCTTAATGGGTTTAATTTTTCTAGGGCCTACCTTAGCACCTCCACGAGATACAATATGACCCAGATATTCCACCTCTTGTACTCCACAAAAATATTTGGAGGTTTTTTCATATAATTGTTTCTCCTACAATATTTTGGGCACCTTGTCAATATGTTGACCATGATCCTTCCAAGACTTGTTGTAGATTAGTATATCATTAGAAAATACTAACACAAACTTTCTAATGAAGGGTTTCAAAATGGAATTCATCAAACCTTGAAATGTAGAAGGTGCATTAGTAAGGCCAAAAGGCATGACCAGAAATTCATAATGACCCTCATGAGTTCTAAATATTGTTTTCGGAATTTCTTGAATCTTCATTCTGATTTGATGATATCCTAAACAAAGATCCAACTAGGTGAAGTAAATTGATCCATGCAGTTCATACAATAATTCATCAATGATAAGAATGGGAACTTTATCTTTAATAGTGAGCTTTTTGAGCTCCCTATAATCTAGACACATGTGCCATGATCCATCCTTCTTGTGAACCAATACTACTATAGCAGAGGAAGAACTCTGACAAGGTTTAATTATACCTGCCTTTAGCATTTCTGCAACCATATGTTCAATTTCACTTTTTTGGACACAAGGATATTTGTAAGGCCTGACGTTTGGAAGAACACTTCCCAGAATCAAATGAATAGCATGATCATGATCACGAATAGGTGGGAAGCCTTTGGGAGTCTCAAATACCTTGGAATGATTGTTCAAGAATTTTTGGAGATCTAGAGAAATAGATGATTTCGATGTGGGAACCTCTAGAAAACATAATTGTGAAATTATGCCTCATTGTTATTTCGTTACAATCTTTGTCGTGCCATTAGAGCTGATTATCTTTCTTGGTTTCCGTGTGATACCCCTTAATTCAAATTCCTTTCCTTCCGAAAAAAATTAAAGAAATGTGCTTGAAAATTAAAATCAATCGTACCCAGAGATTGTATCCATTGGTCTCCTAGTACAACATCAACACCACCCATTCGAATGGAAAGAATTGGAATGTTCAATACATATTCTCCCATGGATAGCTTGATATTATGGCACTTTCCAGAGAAATTTATGGTTCCTCCATTTGCAGCCATCACTTGACACTTTGGTGTTGTATATAGGAAGCAATTAAATTCCTTGTCTATCTTACAATGAATAAAATTATGGGTATTGGCAGAATCAATCAACACTATTACCTTTTTCTTCTTGATATGTCCTTCTATCTTGAGAGTATGAGGAGTGGTAATTCTAGCCAATGCATTACAAGATATGGTTGGATTCATGTCTTCTTTCACTAGTGTTTTTTACTGGTGTATATCCTCTTCTTTTTTACGTTTCTTGTTCTTTTTCTTCCTCCTCTTCACAATCTATGTAAAATAATTTCTTCTCAGCACACTTTTGGCCTTTAGTGTATTTTCTATCACAATTGTAACAAAACCCTTTTTCTCTTTTTTCTTGCAATTGTTGTGGTGTCAACCTTGTAGGTTGTGGAAAGCTAGGGGTAACAACAATTCCATCTTTATATTTGTGAGTGGTAGGCTTTCTTGTCGCCATAATTTTTCTTTCAATTTTTCTTGCCAACCTGAATGCCTTCTCCAATGAATCAGGTTCCCAAAGGCAAACCTCATGTTGGATTTTATCCTTTAAATTCCATATGAACACATCAATCCTATGCTCCTCTGAAATATATTCTAACCTTATATTCAATTTTTGGATGTCCTCAATGTGTTCCACCATTGTGCCCTTTTGTTTGAGATTTATCAATTAGCTAAAAAATGTGTTTCTTTTTGTATCCTCATAATCTGCTATCATTTCTTCCATAAAAATTGCCCAAGTGACAATTTGTTTACTATAGCAAAGCCATCGATACCGTACAAGTTGATTGGGTTCTAAATATAAAGTTGCAATGTGTACCTTTTCTGTGTTTTGCACATTATAGAGATCGAATATTGCTCCATTTGTAGTATCCATGTTATAGGATCCTTGCCATCAAACTTCCTCATATTGATCTTTGGAACATGGTGGGTCTTTAATCCAGTGTTAGAGTCTATGAAATAATTATTAACATTTCTTTCATTCTCGTCATTAGTTTCCTTTACTAACCTTTCACCATTAGTATGCATTTCTTGTAGCAACTTTGTGAAATCTATCTTCAAATATTCCATGTTGCCTTTAAGTTTGGCTTCTATACCACCCATCTTAGCTTCCATGCCATCCATTTTATCTTCCACATGATCCATCTTAGCTTCCACGCCTTTCTTTAAACCATCCATCTTAGCTTCTGTTACATTTTGTGAGAGTGAAAATTGTTCCACTTGGCCTCATAATTTTGATATATCATGTTGCATTTCTTCCTCTTCTTCATGAGTCATGGTAGTGATTTTAGGTTACTTACTAGGTGTTTCCATTTCCTTTATTCTAGGCATCAATTAATGATAATTATACCTCACTATACCCTTTGAATCACTTCAAAATAAATTTTCAAACCAAACTTATGCAAATTTAAAAAAAATACTACAAACCTTTTTTTGTTTTTCCGCTTTGTATGAGCTCGATCTTCAAACAATTGTAACTCTCCAATTTTGGATCTCCAAGTTTTTCAATTTTGGCCTATGATAGCCCTCTTCTTCCTCTTTCCAACCCCACATGTCTGATAGAGATTGGAGTCTCCAAGAAATCATTATGTCCTATCTCCCACAATGACCTAATTATATACTGCTTGAGTAGAGAAAACTTGTATGACGTGCCAAGTGTCCCTATTTTGACATCCGTCTCTAAAAACGATACCCAACAAACTAAAGTACGTCCGATTTTTGTGAATTTTTACGAAATTTGAATTTGAGGCTCAGAGAGAAAGTTGTGGTGATTTTCCTAAGGTGATGTGTTTGAGATCAAATTTCGGAGGCTCTAAAGCCCTAAATTCATCAATTCATATCTCCGACAATATAGTGAGACAGGATCTGAAATTAGGTCACGTGGTTCATGAGGATTGTGGCTAAAATGGGTTTTAATTTCAGCTTTTGAGGCTTCATAGCAAACAAGTGATATATAAAATTCCACGATGACTAGTTTGAGGCAGCGAAACCCTAGAATCCAAAGCTCTGATACCAAACGTTATGCAACCAGCTCACAAAATAGAAGAAAAGATAGATCAACGACTTCAAAATCAGCCTCTTCGAGGGGGAAACCTCTTTTACATTACACAAATGAACAATTCTTGGATAATACAAATGACAATACCTCCTTTCTATATATAGGAGTCTAACGGGTCATAATATAATCAGAGATGACATAACAATAATAATGTAAGGGCACAACAATAACAATAGTGGGCTTCTATGGGGCACATTAATAAAAATATGGGGAAAAAGTGGGCACATCAATAAAAATAAGGGCTACAATGACAATACTAGTAAGGGAATACATTAGTATTATAGGGACCTAACATACTGTCTCACTCGAAGGGGTAAAGTTCGGGAGTAGCTAAGTGAGAAACTAGCTTATGGTTGGGTCAACCATGAGAGCCCTGTGGATATTCCTCACAATAACTTGGATAAGTTTTATAATTCAATATTTCTCTTTCTTGAAGAAATAATAATTCTGTGAATGTGTTTGACCTTGTAAAGTGCTAACCTAGACAAAAAGTTTGGTATCTCAGCTTATTTAAAGAAAATGTGTCAAGTTAGAAGTGTTTAGGTGAAAAAAACTAGTGGTGGAAGATTGTCACAAGGACTGACGTGAATAATGATGGAAAAATCATTCTAAGAAAACATAAATAAAGAAGGGTTGGTATGTTTATACCAATAAAAAATTATAGGATAAATTATGCTTTAGGCTCATGCAAGTTTGAGTGAATTGGTATGAAATTGATGTGAAAGTTACCAGAAAGGAACAAAGGAAATATATTTCTCTATATATAAAAGTACCTATACTTTTAATTCATATGTGTAATAGGGAACCGATTTTAACACTCTTAGAAAGGCCAATATGTAAATACCTTCCTTACCCAGGTATAGTCCCTAGTTATAAAAATGTTAGGACACAAAAAACCCTAACAAGTCCCATGACAAGACCCATGAGGGCTCTTGACTGATTCTAGAGTAGTTGGAAAGTATATAATAAAAAGAAAAGAAAATTACAAATTTATGCCTATGCATGTTGACGGAATCAGTTAAATATTCAATATAGTCGTATATGAATCAATAAAATAAATATATGTATTTTTGTTTGTCTCGACGCCTCAGTTGTGGTGCTTAATAGTTATATAGCAACAATTTACAGCTATTAATGTTGAAATAGACAAATAGAAGAGAAATCAAAGATCAATCTTAATATTATGATATAATGAGTTGTAAACGTAAAAATATATTTCACAAAAGCAATTAATAAGCTAGATGATGATCACATTCAATTTAACCCTTTCAAAATATATAGAAAAAAGATAACATGCATGTATTCTAAAAATAATACCATGAACACAATTAGGATGTTGACAGCCTCAAAGAGCATAAATATATTTTCATACAATTACATGAGGGATATGATGCATCTAGGAATAACTATGACATTCACATTAAAGAAATACATAGTGTGTATAATGGTTGACCCACAATACATATACTATTATGAGCAAAAAGATTCATAAATACATAATTGTTACAATAGAATTATGGGCATGGCCATAATTGATTTAAATTCCCCTTTTTTCAAAAAAAGTGAAAACCCTCACGGAAACTTTGTGCGACAGAGATACATTCCAAACCATACGACTACATTTAAACCCTTATTGTCTCAGCTTGCAGTCTAGGAAACCCTGGAAGTAAATTAAGAACATGTAAAATTAGAACCTCATAGGTCACGATGAGGTCTCTCTAAAGAAATAAAAGTGCTTGTCTTGGAAGTGAACATTGTACCAAATTGGAGAGTGGCAGTGCAAACAAAAAAACCAAAAAATTCAAATTGTTAAGAGAAACTTTGTTGGGATAAAACCTAAATGAACGCACTTGAATAATGGAAGGTGATTATTATATAATAGAGGATTAAGCAATTAAGTTACCTATAGAAAGCAATGACTATGGCTCCTCTGCATACCAATAGTCTAGATAAAACCCTAACCAATTTATCCAAATATTAAGGTTACAATACCCTCAAATGGAAAATGGGATGGAGAAATGCGCTTTAAAAAAGAAAAGGCTAAACGCCAATTACCTAGTAGGAATCTTGAAAATAAATTCCATGCATAGATTAAATGTAGTCGAGACAATATCCTGAGTGCAGTTATCTTCACAATCACCATGGCTGCACCAGACAAGAATCACAGTCAATAAAAATGCTAGGAATAAGAACGAAAACTTGAGAAGTGACCACTATTGGTAAATTTAACTAGAGTTACTCATTGAATGAATTTTGTTGTTGAAAACCACAATTAAAATGAAAATATTGGAGAAATTGGGTTGAAATGAGCGAATATCCAAATGGAATGCAAAAAATTTGACAAAACGAAGAACCCTAGAAACCCTAAGATACATAGTCTTTTCTCCATCAAAAGAGAGTGCAAATGAGAAAGGACAATGGAAATGTTGAGGGTGGTTACCTCCAAGAA
The DNA here is from genome assembly GCA_031772625.1 of Pinus tabuliformis. Lineage (NCBI taxonomy): Eukaryota > Viridiplantae > Streptophyta > Pinopsida > Pinales > Pinaceae > Pinus > Pinus tabuliformis. Next base: position 1,646,067,214 of record CM062816.1, on the reverse strand, counting down.
AAGACACAGTGAGTCTGAGATATCATATTTACCAAACAACAATTTTATAGTAGAGATGAGGCCTACACATACAATGTTTAATACAACAAAATTATTGTGAGATATTCTCTTCCTAGAGTGCATCACAATGGGTTACAGATGAGGCTTCGAGAGAGCTCGAATTGTAACAAAAGTGTAACCCTATGTACATAATAATAATAATCAAAGTTACATTTCAAGACTTATATCATGACCATAGTGTTGGTAATTTCCCACATTATACATAATAAGAAAGTTCCAACATGATAATTTTATGAACGCAGGGTAACACAAACCACAAGCGATGGGTGGTGTAGAGTGCACCCAAACAAATTAACGGTACAAATATTAATGAATCGAGAACAAATAATAATGTTACCTTGTGTATGACATTTATACAATTATATTGAATCTGAGTAGTGGCCATTATAAGTGAGCTTCCATTATTTTTATAATCAACTTCAAACATAAATGCATAAATAAAATAAGTATAACTACTAGGATTAGTTACACATATGCCAAAAAGAAATAAAAACAAAAACCTTGAGTTGGAAATATTGGAAAACATTGATCTACATGGTGGTACTAGAATAACTTCGGAATTCTATGACAAGAAAAGAGATTAATGTCAAGGATAAACTATGTTTTCAAAATTATTATCTTATAGAGGATGGCAATCTAAAGTTTCTTCATCAAGGATAAACTATCTTATAAAAATTATTCTCTTATAGAGGATGTCAATCTAAAGTTTCCTCAAGTTTATTATTAGAAGTAGGAAATTTATATGAAAAAGGCATGTTAATTATTGACAGTTAACTAAAAAAAAATGCATTTCTCACTTTGACTTAGTATTAGAATTAATACTTTGATGATCATGATGGGGATGTTACAAAATATTTGAGAAATATTTTAAAGAATGTATGGAGAAACTATGATTATCGAGCATGGGATGCATAAGGAGCATCAAGAGGTATTCTATCACATGGAATCATCTCTCAATTACCACTCAATATTCCCTTTCTCTACCCATAATCACAAGTTCTAACTTTCAACTCGTTGGTTTAACCAATTCGAGTTTCATAACTAATGTTTATGGCCCTAGTATTCCTTTTGACAAAAAAAACTTTCCTTTAAAACCTCTAAAGGGCCTTGAATCTTAAAGGGGGGAATTTATGGATTACAGGTGGGGATTTTAATGTGTTAAAATATGTCAATGAAATAAAGGTGGGATTTATGGACTTGATGAAGAAATCCCCTTCTTTCTGGAATTTATCAATAACTTCATACTTATAGATCTGAATATACACAATGGCTTATAGACCTAGAACAATAAGTGACGAGTAACATCTCAAATAACTTGAAGACTCGATAGATTCCTCATAGCATATTCTCTCTATATTTCATGCACCAATTTTTAGGCTTCGATTCTCCCTTGCCATGGTTTGAATCATTGGTCCATAAAAATATTTATGGAATGGATTGGTCATCCTAGGAACAACCCCTTCAAATTTAAGGCTTTTTGGTTATGGAATCCTTATTTTCTCTCTAATGTAGAAAAATGGTAGAAAGAATTAGATAATTTTACTAGGACACTTATGTAGCACTTTTATTATCTATTAAAATATCTCAAAACAAAAATCAATAACTATAATATTGAAGATTTTGGTAGCATACACAAAGTAAAACTAAATTTAGGACAAGAGATCGCCAACATCCAACATGCAATAATATCAACTGACAGATATAAAGAATTGGAACATCAAGAAGCAATCACTCACTCCTAGCTAGAATAAATATTGAAGCAAGAGGAAATCCTATGGAGACAAAAATCCTAAGTACAATGGCTTAAGGAGGGAGAAAAAAGCATTAAATTCTTCCAAAAATCCATGTTCAACCATAGGAAAAATAATAAAATATCAAACATCAAAACACACAATCACAAAGCAGTGGAAATCCATGATACAATAGCCTAGAAATTCATGAATCATTTCCAAGCCACACTCATAGAAACAATTATGGACAAAAGTCTTGACATCAAGAAAATAACATAGCACATTCCCAAATTGTAACAAGGGAACATAATTATATCCTTTTGAAAGAAGTCACTTTGTAGGAAGTGGAAGAAACTATTATAGAAATTCCTAAATGAAAATCCCTATAATTTGATATCTTTACCATTGATTTCTACTAGGATTGCTAGAAAATTCCAAGTTATGATTTTTGGTAATAGTAGAACACTCTCCACACCCCTCCTCTATCTTAAAAACCTTTGATGCTACCTTTATATATATTATTCCTAAAAATCCCATGATGATTATCCTTCAAATTTTAAGCCTCTTTCCCTATGTAATGTTTTTTATAAAATCATTTCCAAATTTATCACAAACCGACTAAAACCCATCCTACCCTCACCTATCTCTCATGAGAAAACCATTTATGTATAAGGAAGAAAAATTATGGACATCATATTACTATCTCATGAACACATTCACTCACTTATTTCTAATAAGTCTCTCGGTATGCTCATCAAGCTTTATATGTCAAAAACAATTGACAAATTTGTTGGCATTATGACACATATGTTGTACTTGATGGCAACCCACTCATCTTAGATGATAAATTATAGTGCAGAAAAGTTCACGCACTTTCATGAAGATAAAAGTTTCTTTCATGTAGAGAATAGTTCATGCACTTTCATGAAGATAAAAGTTTCTTTCATGTAGAGAAACGTTCACGCACTTTCATGAAGATAAAAGTTTCTTTCGTGTAGAGAAAAGTTCACGCACTTTCATGCAGAGAAAAGTTTCTTTCATGTAGAGAAAATTTCACGCACTTTCATGCAGAGAAAAGTTTCTTTCATATAGAGAAAAGTTCACGCACTTTCATGCATAGAAAAGTTCCTTCCATGAAGAGAAAAGTTCACGCACTTTCATGGTTGGCTCATAGTATTAGTCTTACAGTTTTTGATCCTATGGTTTTGGTCCGTGGTATTGCATCCAAAAGTGTTGACCCCAAGTATTAGGTTCATGGTATTGTGTTATTATGGTTTTGGACCATGGTATTGTGAAAGGCCTAAGACTATAAAAGAGGAAGGAGATCATTTGGCAAAGCATCAATTTGAATGAATTGAATATCTAATAAGTGCTAGATCTGAAATATTTGTGATTGGGGTTATGCAGTAGATCTGGATCTGAATGAAGGAGGAACCTTAGTGCATAAAGGAGGATAAGTTCTATTGATGGGTCATAATATTTAATCTTGAATAATAGTATCTTTGTATGATTTTGATCTGTTATATGAGGCACATGCTTGATCTGTAAATCTGACAATCTGGGCTAATTAGTGTCTGAATATTTGAAAGAATGAATTATCCTTTATAGATCTGTACACAGGTTCAGTGAAGTGAAAGAATGTATACACGTTGGTTCAGTGAATGAAAACAACATATATGCAGGTTGGTCCAAACACAAGAGTGTATGCACGCAGGTTTCAGGTTGGTGAAGTAGCGTATATCTTTTAAATTATGATCTAGCTACCTCTGTTTATTGTTGTAGTATTCTGGGTTCAAAATTTGGTATGTGGTTACTGTTACTGTGTTCTGGGTCCAGCTGTCAAAGAAGTGTTTACTTGATTCAATGCTAATTGGGGAAAAGGAGAGTGTTTGATGTAGATACACTTGATGATTGATTGATGTTCATGGATCCAGTCTGAAAATTTATGAAACGAGGTCCCTGGAAGAAAGAGAAGGTTGTAGCCTTTAGTAGGCTAGCACCTATGTAGTAGTATCTTGGCTAGTACAAGAGCTAAGGGGGTTGTAGCTCCCTTCCAGGAGAAGCTGGAAAACGAGAGAGGGTTATAGCTCTCTGCAGGTTGCAGCCTATGTACTGGTAAAGGACTACACCAGTACATTGTAAAAGGAAGTTTCTAATTAAAGGAAGATAGAGACAAATTGCAGCAGGTGGTTTTCACCCACATTGGGTTTCCACCTTATATCTTGTGCTCTTGTGTGTGACTATCTACTGCTCTGTTTTACTATTCTGGTTACTATTTATTTGACTCAAATACACAGATTAATAATCAACATCTGAAAGATAAAGTAAATTATAAGTTTGCATTATATACGCGAGTTTCCTTCTATATATTTGTGTATATACGCGGTTTTTACTAACTGAAGTAGCATATATGATCTGGGTTTGAAAAAGAAAACATTTGACTTGATAATACTGATTCACCCCCCCCTCTCAGTATTATTTCCAACAATTGGTATCAGAGCGGATCCTTCTGAAGAAGCATGATCACTTGAAGGAAGATCCATCATCATGAGCAACTACGAGAGAGAAGCATCTATCAGGCCACCAATTTTTGATGGGACAAACTTCGTATACTGGAAGGTAAGAGTTACTGCCTATCTTCAATCTCTTGGTACAGAAGTATGGGATATCATAGATACAGGTTACACTTTTCCATCAGCAACTCCTACAGATCTAGCTGAGAAGAAGAAATATGAAACAAATGCAAAGGTTTTCAATACTCTATTAGGATGTCTATCTCAATCAAAATTTGTCAAGGTTTTGCAGTATAAGTCCGCAAAAGAAATACGGGACAAGATTGTTCTGAGCTATGAAGGAGATGAATAGGTAAAACGAGCAAAACTTCAAACCCTCAGAATTCAATATGAAAACCTCAAAATGCACAATGATGAAAGTGTGGCTAACTATTTCTTTCATGTATATGAGATTGTTAATTGTATGAAAAACTTGGGTGAAGAAATAAAAGAGGCTGTTGTGGTTGAAAAAGTTCTAAGATCTTTGTCCCCTAGGTTTGAATCTAAAGTTTCTGCAATAGAAGAAAAAGAGAATCTATGAAACCTTACCATGTCACAGCTACACAGGATTCTAACTGCTTATGAAATGAGGAAAGGAGGACCATCAGACAGGAGAGAAGCTTCTTTCAAGGCTTCAGGCAAAGGAGACTACCATGAGTCAGGACACGCGTCAGAAGAAGAAGAAGAATCAAATTTTGTCAAGAACCTTCAATGGGGTGCTGGAAGATTCCGAGGTAAGTTACCTTTCAAATGCTTTGCTTGTGGAAGAGTCGGTCACTATGCTGCCAAGTGTCCTCATAAGGATAAGATTGACAAAGGGAAGGAACCTGTTAGATGCAACAAGAGATAAAATGTAACTAAGAAAAGTTACTACACTCATGAAGACAGTGATGGACTATTAAATAGTGACGAAGATGAACGAGGTAATAATTATAAAATCTTAATGGCTTTTGAAGATGATGATTACATGGATGCTATAGATGAAGAAGGTCTTTATGAAGAAATTTCTAACCTCAAAGTTTGTTTAGAAGAGAAAAATGTGATTATTAATTCTTTGCAATGTCAACTGGCTGAAAGGGAAAAACATCATGAAAAATTGGAGTGTGAAATTGTGGGTCTTAGAAAAGAGATTGAGAAAACTAAAGCTCTTAATCTTATATTTGTTAAAGGATCTGAAACTCTAGATGAGATTATCAATGTGCAGCGTTGCCCACTAATCAAGACAGGTCTAGGATATAATGAAGAAGCATCTCAAGCGCAGAAACCATCCACCTCAAAAAGTTATCTGGATGCAGCAAGGAGGAATGAGAAAAGGCCCAATGGAGATCACCAGATAAATCAGGGATGATTTACATCAAGAATAAACAAAGAATTCCAGGTAAATCGGGGGCAATCCACCTTAAGGATGAACAAAAGCTACAACTAGCCACAGGTAAAATCTTCTCAATTTGCCTCAAGAATGGATGTCAATAGAAACTACAATGATTTGGTTGGTAGAGTTGATAATCGCAGGAATTTCTTCAATGGCCAATGTTTCTCTTGTACTTTGGCCACAAAGTAGCTCAATGTGTTGCCTATAAGACAATCATGACTAAAGAAGCTCAAAAACAAAAAAGTATGACTAGGATGACGAAAAGGACCTATAACAAATTTTCCACCCTTGAAAATGAAATTGAATGTTCTATTTGTAATAACTTCAGTCATGAAGATTCTGAATGCAGGAGCAAGTTTCGGCAGACAACTCAGAAGGAACAAACCTCAAGTGCCAGAACATGGAGAATGAAGGAACCACAACCAGAAAGATGTGGGATAACTTTTTATGCAGAAGGACAGGAAAATCAATGGTACATCGACAGTGGATGTTCGAAGCATATGACAGGTGATAAAGAAAAACTTGAATCATATAGTGCTTTAGAAAAGGGAAAGAAAGTTTCTTTTGGAAATGATACCCCTGCAGTCATAAATGGAAAAGGCACTGCTCAGTTGAAAGAAAAAGTCAAAGTTGGAAATGTTTTGTATGTTGATGGCTTGAAGCATAATCTACTGAGTGTCAGTCAGATGTGTGATCAAGGAATTGAGGTAATATTTCGATCAAATGGATGTAGTGTTCGTGATCTTGATACCAGAAAAACAGTGATCAAAGGCATATGAACTCCAAATAATTTATACATATTTGAAGAAGGACAACAACAGTGCTATTTGAGAAAGAATGATGAACACTGGTTATGGAACTGGAGGTTAGGGCATCTAACATTTTCACAGATAACGAAAGCATGAAAATACCAGGTAGTTCATGGTCTTCCAGACATTATAATTCCAGACAATACAATATGCAAATCATGTCAGTTTGGTAAGCAAACCAGAACTAACTTCCCTGAGAAGGAAGGATCAGCTAGCAGGCCTCTTGAACTAGTTCATACAGATGTATGTGGTCCATCTAGGAAAAGGTCGCCTCGAGGAGAAGAATACTTTATATTATTCATTGACGACTTCTCCAGGATGGTTTGGATAGGACTTATGAAGCACAAAGATGAAGCATTCGAAAAATTCAAATCTTTCAAAGCCTTGGTTGAAAACGAATCAGATCACAAAATAATGTGCCTCAAGTCTGATAGAGGTGGGGAGTTTACCTCAAATGAATTTTTTTATTTTTTTGAAGAACATGGAATAAGAAGGGAATTCTCTACAGCTAGGACTCCTCAGCAAAATGGAGTAGTGGAAAGGATGAACAGAACGGTTCAACAAATGGCTCATGCTATGCTTGATGAGTCTGGAACTCCCGCAACCTTCTAGGGCAAAGCTGCATTTTCTACAGTTGTTATTCTCAACAAAAAAAATGTCCAGGAGAACAACACTCAAACTCCTCATGAGCTCTTGTATGGTGAGACTCCTTCGGTAAAACATTTCAAAATTTTTGGAAGCAAATGCTATATTAAGAATAATGATGAACATCTTGGCAAGTTTGAACCTAGAGCAAATGAAGGCATCCTTCTTGGTTATTCTCCCCACAACAAAGCATATATATGTTACAATAAAAGACTTGGAAGAATTGTTGACAACATTGATGTAGTGGTTGATGAAGAAGGAAAAATTCCTAGGCAAGTAAATTATGAAAATATCGAAGAGGATGAAGACTACCCTTCAAATCAGACTGATGATGAAGAAGAACCTCAAGAGGCACCATAGGAATAGATAAGGATAGAAGAGAAGACTCCATCTAGGTACATTGAGAAGAATCATCCAGAATCTCAAATTTCGGGGCAGAAAGAGGCAGGTTTACAAACAAGAAGAACAATTTTAGAAGCCTCAAGATATTTGGCATTGCTCTCCTCCACTGAACCAAAAAATGTAAAAGAGGCATGCAAAGATGAATGCTGGGTCAAGGCAATGGATGAAGAACTTGAGCAGATCGAAAAGAACAACACTTGGGAGTTGGTTCCTAGACCAAAAGATAAGAATGTCATAGGGACAAAATGGTTCTTTAAAAACAAGTTGAATGAAAATTGGGAAGTGATTAGAAACAAGGCCAGACTTGTTTGTAAAGGGTATGCTCAACAAGAAGGAATAGACTTTCAAGAAACTTTTGCTCCCATTGCTAGACTTGAGGCCATCCGAATGTTCCTTGCTCTCTCAAGCTTTCAGAAGTTCAAAGTATTTCAAATGGACGTGAAATCAGCCTTTCTGAATGGAGACTTAGAAGAAGAAGTGTACATTGAGCAACCAGATGGTTTCATTCTTAGGAATGATCCAAATCTTGTATGCAGACTAAAAAAGGCTCTCTACGGTCTTAAACAGGCTCCAAGGGCTTGGTACTACCGTTTGGACAAATATCTTCATCAACAAGGTTTTTCAAAAGGATTAGCAGATAGCAATATTTATATAGAAATTGAAAATGACAAATTGCTAATAATTGTTGTGTATGTAGATGATATTATCTTTGGCAGCAATGAAGAAGCTATGAGTCAAAGCTTTTCCTTGGTAATGCCGAAAGAATTCGAAATGTCTTTGCTCGGAGAACTGACATATTTTCTTGGATTGCAAATCCAACAAAATGAAGGCGGTATCTTTTTGTCTCAAACCAAGTATCTCAAGCAAATCTTGACGAAATATGGCATGGAAGATGCAAAACTAGTATGTACCCCTATGGCTACAGGATGCAGCCTCAGTGCAAATGATGAATCAGCAGGAGTGCATCAACCAACCTATAGATCCATGATTGGAAGTCTTCTTTATTTGATAGGTACTTGACCAGACATCATGCATGCAGTGGGAATAGTTGGAAGATTTCAGGCAAATCCTAAGGAAACCCATCTTCAGGCAGTAAAGAGAATTTTCAAGTATCTTCAAGGAACTCAAAACTATGGATTATGGTATCCTAGAGATACAGATCTCACTCTACATGCTTATACAGATGTAGATTGGGATGGAAGCGTGGATGACAGAAAGAGCACAAGTGGTGGAGCATTCTTTATGGGTTCCAGATTAGTATCTTGGTTCAATAAGAAATAAAGTTCGATTGCTTTATCTACAGCTGAAGCGGAATATGTGGCTGCTGCATCTTGCTGCACTCAACTCCTTTGGATGATGCAAACCTTGCAGGATTTTCAAATCACTTGTACACCACCTATCTCTATCTTATGTGATAATACAAGTGCAATCAGCATTTCAAAGAACCCAGTCATGCATTCAAAGACCAAGCACATACCGATCAAGTACCACTTTCTTCGGGAACAAGTGTTGGAACAAAAGGTCAAGTTGGAATATGTTCCCTCTAAGGAACAAGTTGCTGATATACTCACCAAACCACTACCCAGGGAAACTTTTGAATACCTCAGACAGAAGTTGGGAGTAGTTGATGCATCATCTTGTTGTTAAATCTTGATTGTTTCAGAGAAAAATGGGTGTACACGAGTTGCCTGAGGAGGATCCGCGTACATATGCCAGTTTGTGTAGAGACAGTCGCGTATATGGAGGATTGATGGATATTAGTAGGGACATGCTCTGGTTGAAGATATTCTAATATGGGTATGATGGAGACCATCTGGAACAGGTTCAGGGGGAGCAGATAAACTTCTAATGATGCATTGTTGGCATTATCTTAGAAGCTTTTGGTTCTAGTTCACAACTTTTGTTGGTTTCAGGTGGAACAAATGCAGAGGGAGAACAGAAGGAAATCAGGGTTGCTGATCTGAATGGTGATTGTCAGATGTTGTTGCTATCAGTTATTGGTGACTTTCATAAATCTTTCTCTAGATATTTTGTCTCTATGTCATGTATCTCTTTTATGGTGTCAAGGTCATGTAACGACCTATCTTGGTTTCCCCACAATGCCTAGGATGAAGACGTAATGTTCTTGTTTTATCATGTGTAAACTTTTGATGTATCTCCACTTGGTTGGGTGGATGAGTCAATTCTAGTATATCCCCACTTGGTTGGGAAATGGATGTATGTATGAGTCCTTGGTGATAGGAAGGTCATTTATGATAGAGTCATGTTCTTCTTGTAAAACATCTTTTTGCAGACCTTGCTTATAGTCAGGGGGAGCATGAACAACTCACTTCTGCAGAGCAGAGACTTCAGCATGTACTCAGAGGAAGCATGGACATAGTGGTACACCTTGGCATATACAAAGGGGGAGTTCATTCAGAGATTTCAGCAGGTACTCAGGGGGTGTATGGGCAGCAGAATGTTTATCTAGGAAAGAGATTATCTTGGTTTGCTCTTTGCCCTTGATGTCAAAGGGGGAGAGTGATTGGTTGTTGTTGCCATCAAGTCCAAAGGGGGAGATTGTTGGCATTATGATACATTCTTGTACTTGATGGCAACCCACTCATCTCATATGATAAATTATAGTGCAGCAAAGTTCACGCACTTTCATGAAGATAAAAGTTTCTTTCATGTAGAGAAAATTTCACGCACTTTCATGAAGATAAAAGTTTCTTTCATGTAGAGAAAAGTTCTCGCACTTTCAGGAAGATAAAATTTTCTTTCATGTAGAGAAAAGTTCACGCACTTTCATCCAGAGAAAAGTTCATGCACTTTCATGCAGAGAAAAGTTTCTTTCATATAGAGAAAAGTTCACGCACTTTCATGCAGAGATAAGTTCCTTTCATGAAGAGAAAAGTTCACGCACTTTCATGGTTGGCTCATAGTATTAGTCCGAAAGTTTTTGATCCTATGGTTTTGGTCCGTGGTATTGCATCCAAAATTGTTGACCCCAAGTATTGGGTTCATGGTATTGTGTTATTATGGTTTTGGACCGTGGTATTGTGAAAGGCCTAAGACTATAAAAGAGGAAGGAGATCATTTGGCAAAGCATCAATCTGAATGAATTGAATATCTAATAAGTGCTAGATCTAAAATATTTGTGATTGGGGTTATGGAGTAGATATGGATCTGAATGAAGGAGGAACCTTAGCACATAAAGAAGGATAATTTCTATTGATGGGTCATAACCTTTAAGCTTGAATAATAGTATCTTTGTATAATTTTGATCCATTATATGAGGCGCATGCTTGATCTATAAATCTGACAATATGGGCTAATTAGTGTCTGAATATTTGAAAGAATGAATTATCCTTTATAGATCTGTATGCAAGCTCAGTGAAGTGAAAGCACGTATACAAGCTGGTTTGGTGAATGAAAATAGTGTATACGCAGGTTGGTCCAAACACGGGAGCGTATGCATGCAGGTTTCATGTTGTTGAAGTAGCATATATCTTTTAAATTATGATCTAGCTGCCTCTGTTTATTGTTGCAATATTCTGGGTTCAGAATTTGGTGTGTGGTTACTCTTACTGTGTTCTGGGTACAACTGTCAGAGAAGTGTTTACTTGATTCAATGCTAATTGGGGAAAAGGAGAGTGTTTGATGCAAATATACTTGATGATTGATTGATGTTCATGGATCCAGTCTGAAAATTTATGAAACGAGGTCCCTGGAAGAAACAGAAGGTTGTAGCCTTCAGTAGGCTAGCACCTACGTACTAGTATCTTTGATAGTACAAGAGCTAAGGGGGTTGTAGCTCCCTTGCAGGAGAATTTGGAAAACAAGAGAGGGTTGTACCTCTCTGCAGGTTGCAGCCTGCGTACTGGTAAAGGACTGCACCAGCACATTGTAAAAGGAAGTTTCTAATTAAAGGAAGATAGAGACAAATTGCAGCAGGTGGTTTTCACCCACATTGGGTTTCCACCTTATATCTTGTGTTCTTGTGTGTGACTGTCTACTGCTCTGTTTTACTGTTCTGGTTACTATTTATTTGACTCAGATACACAGATTAATAATCAACATCTGAAAGATAAAGTAAATTATAAGTTTGCATTATATACGCGGGTTTCCTTCTACATATTTGCGTATATACGTGGTTTTTACTAACTGAAGTAGCGTATATGATCTGGGTTTGAAAAAGAAAACATTTGACTTGATAATATTGATTCACCCCCCCTCTTAGTATTATTTCCAACAAAATTGAGCTACAATTTATTTTCACATGCTCACTACTTTTTGGTTTACAAAAAGATGGATTCAGTGGGTTCTTGCCCTCATTTCCAAAAATTTCTTCTCCATCTCAGTTAATGAGTCTCCCTCTCCCAATTTTTACCCCTCACGGTGTATTAGGAAGGGAGACACCATTTTCGATTACATATTTATCCTCATGGCTGAAGGGATGGGCAGATCTCTCCACTCAGCCCTATAGCTTTGCTAGATAAAATGTCTTCCTCTTGGTTCCCATGATCTCTCTTTTCACCAACAGTTTTTGGATGATACTCTTTCCTTAGGCATACCCACCATTAAAAAATACACTACCCTTAAAAAATCCTTCAAGGCTTCTCTGATTCTTTGACAAACTCCATTAACATGGAAAATTTCAAATTTTCTTTTTTAATACCCCACTAACTATCCAAATTCACATATAATTTTCTTGGTTTTCAAAGGATCTCTCTTGCATCCAGATTCCTAAAAACCCCTTTAACTAGAAAACCTTTATGAAAAAGGTATAGGAAAATCTTCTTCTTAAATTTGAAGCCAAGAATTCTTGTTGGAATTTAAGATCACTCAATCTATGAACCACACTAGTTGGTTCGAAATGTGCCGATAAATGATTCTCTATGTGATTTTGTTGAAATTATTCTCACAATCACTCAATCTAGCTGATCACTTGATCTTGCTCAAACAAGTCCTTTAGTACCTCCCCACCTATCTTCTCTCAGTAATGGCATCCCCCAAATCCATCCTAGACAAGATCATAAATAATCAACACAACTTCCTCTGGGGGGGGGGCACTAAAAGAGACAAAAAATGGGCTTTAGTTGCATCAGACAAGATATGTCATCTAAAGAAAAAAAAAGAGGCCTTGGTATCCATGATCCAAATATAGTCAACATAGCCTTAAGTGCTAAAAATTGGTGGAGATGGATAAAAAGTTGGAGGCTTAGGAGAATAATATGGAAAGGTAAGTATTCACTAAATTCCCATAAAAATTTAACTCATGATAATGATAGGAAACATCAGGGGTTTTCATATCTAAAATGTTTCTTGTATCAATAAACATCTTCTCTAGGAGCATAATTTTTAGGAAATCAGAAACAGGAACAATGCATTGTTTTGGGATGACTCATGGAATCAATGGCCAAAATTAGCTTAGATTGAATAACTCCACCCAATGAGGGAGTCCCTCATCTGCAGGTGCTAAATATTAGTTACACATTGCTGGGACTCATCGCCCTACAATTCATAATGGTAGAATTGGAATTCATGCGAGGAATAGATTGAGACTCCCTTCCAAAATGAAAGCATTATTATCAAGAAAGAATTAACAAATAGAAGAGTTATGGTTTAAGGGGGAAGGATATTCTATTTTGGGGTTATTATCCTTTAGGAAATTTCAACCTCTCTAAATCTTGCAATCTTCTCACAAGAAACAATAATGAGGATGATCAAGAAAAATGGCATAAAATATGGAATCTTAATGACTAGCTGAAATCACTCTTTTTTTGTGGCTTCTATTAGTGAACAAAATTGACATGGGATGATATTTGAATTTATGGTTTTCAGGGCCCCTCAATATGTCTTTCGTGTTTCTCCAATTTAGAAAGTGTCAATCATATTCTCAATAGTTGCAACTTCTTTGCTTCCATCTGGTACCACATTATTATGCTCTTTCGACATACTGACATAATACAAAATATCATCCTCTCCAGTCTAAAATTCTAGCGTGACTCCCCTTGTACTAATCCCATTCCCATCATAGCATGGAAAATCATCCCAAGATTCATCCTATGGGAGATTTGGAAGGAGTGTAACAAATAAATATTTAAGAATATTGGGGCCTCCACAAACTTTATTTGGAAATCTATCCTAAATAAAAGAAGGAAAACTATTTCTTCTCTTCCTTGGTTCTCCAAAGATTGGGTATGAAATCAACCTGAAAAAGTCATTCTAACCAAAATGGGTCTCTCTCCCCATTCCTTCTAGAAGATGCCCTCTATCCCCAATTTCGTCCCTTCAAACCCTTCCTTTTGGTGCCCCCCTCTAGAGGAATTCATCAAAATTAACTTTGATAAGGCCTCGAAAGGAAATCCAAACCAAACCAATTATGGTGGAGTATTTAACAACTCTAATGGGTAGATGAACTACATTTTTATGCAGGTGCTATAGGCCTCAATACTAATAATTTTGTTTAAATCTAAGAACAAGAGTAGGGTCTCTCAATCATTATCTACAAACAATTTCACAATCTCATTTTCTAAAGATATTCCAAAACCATTATCAATATATTCTACAAAATCCAATGTGGATCAGATCCTTCTAAAATCTGTAACAAGTGGAGGTTGGAAGCTAAAATAGGTGATATTACAAAAATAGTAGAAAAAATCACATCTTACCTCCTCTCCCATGTCTATAGAGAATGAAACAAATTAGCTGATAAGCTAGCAAATTTTGGTCTTAGCATAACAAATCATCCCCTTGACTTAGAATAGAGTTAAGACATTCCATAATCCATTCTAACTCTCTGTCAAGACTTGGATACGAAGGACCTTATCCCACAAGGTGGTTTCCCTGGAGCAAGTGTTCCCCCCTCCTCCCCCTTGCCTCTATGTGATTCCAATTCACAAAAAAGGGGGTTGTGGCTCCAACTATTCTTGACACATTGCATGCCCTCCCATCACTCCACTGATCATAACACGAAGCTAGCACGAGGTTAAACATCATTTTAATGGTGTGGGCCATATAGGGAGGTATAACAGAACTTAGCAAGAGAATTCTATTATATTGGAAGAGGTGGAGGAAAAAATTAATAGTATAGATCACAGGTTGACCATTCTACACATGAGATTAGCCAACATCTCATTTTCCTTAGATGAGGGTAGTGACTAGCTAGCGCAAATACCTAATGATTCTCCCTAATAATTGTTATGACTCACAATTTGTTTTTTTGTAGCACTAATAACTTTTTTTGTCTCCTTGTGTTGATGTATGTCATGGCTTGGCATAGACAACCTATTTTTATAAGTTTCTATTTACAATATGTTACAAGTTAAACAAGGTCTTAACAACCTAGGGGCTCTGAATGTGTATTGTTGGTTTGCTTAACCTTGAGCAGATCGATAGTAGGAAACTTTTGCTCTATGTTATCCTCATTTGAAATAATGCAAATTTGTTAATTTAGAAAAAAATAGTACACATGATTTACAAGTGCTCGTCATTCATGTCTTCATAATTATATCTTTGTAATTATATGTATCTTTTATTGTCCCATATAATTTTTTTCATACAAGCATTCACAAGAATTGCGTTTTCACATAGTCACACATCTTTGTAATTAAACATATTTTCTCATTCTCATATAATAATTAGACATTTTTGTAATTGTATAGACTTTTTATTGTTTTTGATAAGTTTTCATAGATTCAGATAAAAGAATTATGTTTTTACATAACTAATCTTTTTTTATAATTATTGGTAGTAGGAAAATATGATTTTTCCTGTAAATTTCACTCACACAACATATTATCTAATAAACATATGGTTAAAAACTAGCTGACTATAAATTCCTTTACAATCATTTTACGCACGTGACTAATTATTAATGAACTAGTGCTTCATATTAATTTACTTCCGCCAATAAAACTCCAAGTTAATTCTATACAAAGATTTCAAGCCACTCCATGTACATTACAATTTCAATCTTGAGATCAAGTATATTCTCATTCATATAAGTCACAACGGAGAATGATTCATGAATAAATTTGTGAAGCCTCATATAATTTACTATATTATGGACTTATTCATATGCTTATTCTGATAAGGCATCTTCTCCTCTTCCTATAGGGTTCTTTTACACATAAGAGCCTTCCTCGAATTATTTGACTTGAATTCGTTCCCACTCTACTCATACAAAGATTTATCTTATCTATCCTGCAAAGAAAATACACATGCACAATTTTTTTTTCCTCTTACTTAATTCTAAATTACACATAGATGATGAAATTATTCATTCATTCATACATAGAGACAATCATGAGCATAAGGATGTTTTCAATATATTTCATTCAATAAATATTGCAGATACAAATATTCAAAAATACGCTTGTTCCTCACACTTACTCTCTTTTTTTATTTCCCACAGGCTTACAATAAATAGAATTTAGGAACATCATAGATTTTTCTATATCCTAAAATCACTCCATAAATCATATTTTTCTAAATTCTAAAATCACTCAATCTATCTAGAGAATTCCTCATGCTTTATAAGAAAGATTTATTTTTTCTTGATGGATAAAATCTTTCTTATCCACTGTTTTTATCCAGTTATGACTCATTAGCTCTAAAAATCATAAAATATACCAACTTGGAAAATACAATTTATTCACAAAGAAGAATATAAATTCTTCTGAAAAATCAAGACTCATTTTTTAATATTTTTTACATTGAACACTCAATGTCTTAGAAGCTTTAATGCTCCTACATCTGACCCCCAAGGTGGAAAAAAATGATGGACTCTTGGTCATGTGTCATTAATTCTCGAATCCTCTAGGATTCCAAACCTTATATTGTAGTTATCCATCCTTCCTTGCGTGTTGTTGTCCTGTTGTTGATGTTGCTTTCAATTTTCCAAGTTTCCAAACTCTATTATCCTCTTGTCCACTTGACTTTCTAAAGAAAATATTTTCAGTCAATTCTACTTTTCTATTGGATATCCTTTTCCTCTATTTGTACCTTCTCCTGCTGCTTTAGCTCCAAACTACATGCAAGAACCTTTTGCGCTTTGATATCATTTAATAACAAGAAAATATGGCTTTTCCTGTAAATTTTACTCACACAACATATTATCTAATAAACATATGGTCGAAAGCCAACTAACCATAAATTCCTTTACAATAATATTACAAACATGACGAATCATTAACGAACTGGTGCCTCACATTAATTTATTTCCATCAATAAAACTCCATGTTAATTATATACCGGGACTTCAAGCTGCTCCATGTACATTATAGCTTCAATGTTGAGATCAAATATATTCTCATTCAGATAAGTCACAACGGAGAATACTTCATTAATAAATTTGTGAAGCCTCATAACATTTACTATCTTATGGACTTATTCATATGCCTATTTTTATAAGGCATCTTCTCCTCATCCTACAAAGTTCTTTTACTCATAAGAGCCTTCCTTGAATTTTTTGACTTGAGTTCGTTCCCACTCTTCTTATATATAGATTTCTCCTATCTATCCTATAAAAAAATACACATGCACAAAACATTTTCCTCTCAGTTAATTACAAATTACACAAAGATGGTGGAATTCTTAATTCATCCATACATAGAGACAATCATGAGCATAGAATTCTTTCAATAACTTTCATTCAACAGATCTTGCACATACAAATATGCAGGGACACTCTTGTTCCTCTCTTGGCCTGGTTCTACATTCATTTGGATATTCTCTCATTTCCTCACTTACTCTCTTTTTTATTGCCCATATGCTTACCACAGATAGAATCTAGACACATCACATATTTTTCTAGATCCTAAAATCACTCCATAAAACAAACATAAATCACTTCATAAATCATATTTTCCTAAACCCTAAAATCACTCCATTAATCACCCATAAATCACTCTATAAATCATATTTTTTTTAAATTCTAAAATTATGCAATCTATCCTTATAATACCTCATGCTTTATAAGGATGTTTTTCTTTTTCCTTATGGATAAAATCTCTCCAATCCACTATTTTTCTTAAGCTCTGACTTATTAGTTCTAAAACTCATAAAACATACAAACTTGGAAAATACAGTTTATTCACATAGGAGAATATAAATTCTTCTTAAAAATCTAGACCCTTTTCTGAAGTTTTTTCATGTCGAAGACTTAATGGCTTGGAATCTGAATCTCTAATGCTCCTGCATGAATTACTCAAATAAGTGTGTCTATTTTGAAATATGGTTTCTAGAATTTTAATACATATCAAAGTTGACATTTATCTTTAAAATAGTTATCCCCATTTTTATATTAATTAAATAGATTAATTAAAAAATGTCATATGAACATGAGTACTGATTTTTTGGACATTTCGTATTAATAATTCATGGTACTACAACAAAACCTATTTACAGATTAATAATTTCCATGATAAAATCAAGTTGAATCTCCACAATTAAAATTCTTGTTATATGTTTTCTTAAATATAATAATAATAATAATTTAAAATAAAATTATAATTTAATTAACTATATATCTTTTTGTTATTCCATAAAATATTTTCATAAAGCTATTCAAAAAAAAATTGTGTTTTAAAATCACAAATATCAAACTAAATATAATATTTCATAACGTTTACTTTTTGAAATTGAATTTAAAAAATTGTGTGTTTTTTATTAACATACTTTAATCCTGCCACAAAAATATTTCAATATAATAAAAACTAACCAATGGAAATAAATGCGTCTCAATCCTAGGAATAGAATTGGGTATTAGTTTCTAAAAGACAATCCATTTGTGCAAGTCCTAATTTGGTATTCAAAATTGAATTGATATGATCGTTTATCAATGGCTAAAACTAAAACTAAAACTATAAGGTATAATGAATGGCTAACTAAATTAACATCTATAATGCTTCGTTGATTTCTAGCTAATCTTAAAGGGGTAATGTTTGGAATTTTAATGAAAAACATGTACTTTTTAGTTAGTGTTTTGAAAATTTGGTTTATTTATTTAAAAGAGATTTTATATTTGGAAATGAGTTTTAAATAATCTCATTAATGAAACAAATGTTTGATTCCATATTATGTGTAGAATAATAAAAAATATAAAAACTCAAATGTATCATAACACACATCCTACATATAAATATCACATAATAAAAATTAACAATATTCCAAACATCTTTCACCATGTCGTAATTATTTGGAAATCACATAATGCATTATAAAACTCCACTGAATGTAAAATGATCATATGTCCAAATCGACTTTCCAGTTAAATAATAAAAAATATCATATTCTAATTATTTTGAAATCACAATTAATTTTATTTTTTATTCTTTGTTAAAATATATTTCAAAATAGAAATCGCACTCTATGTTTGACATTCTTTATGTTAAGAATCATGTTAAAAAGGCATTCCAACACTGTATTGAATGAAAATTAACATATGTCCAAATTAAATTTTGGGCTAAACAATAAAAAGTGTAAGGGGGATTTAATGAAATCTCTAACCTAGGTGATATGGTGATATGGTGTACGAAAATATTCCACCAAACTACACACTTTTTAGCACAAACATAGGCATCACTTATTCATGCCCCACAATACAAATATGTTTTTGTAATTCAACATTGCTATTGTAATATCTAAAAAAAACTTTATTTTTTTCAATAATGGTTTGGTAAATTAATTTTTCTTAATTTATTTCATTAATTGTCGATCAAGATTCGTGTATTTGTGAAATGTATGTGCACAATATGTTAGGATTATTCTTGTGAATTAATTGATTCTAAGAATGAAACTAATTCTAAGTATAGACACAAATTGGAGAATAATTACGCACATGTTCATTCAATCCGAAGTTATATTAAATCCTAATTCACTGAATTGAAATTCACTTCTTTGCAGAATTTCAAAATCTATCTAAGTTACAAAATTCAAACTTTCTTCTAATTGTATGAAAGGAAAATGCTTAGAAACCAAATTTCAAGAAATCATTCTATTTTGCATAATTCAAAGCATTCTACACTAACTTGTAGAAAGAAACTTTTATACTAAATTGTAGTAAAGAAACTCTATACTAATTGCATGAAAGAGAAATTGCCATAAAAATTAACTAATTCGTACTTGCAAAAAATGAAATGAGAATCTTTAGTATGATTACTTGTGTGCGTATTTAACCTCTAAAGAGTGTTTCATCAGCAATTAAGAAAGTGATTTAAGCTACGAAATGATTAAGTGTTGGAAAGAAAACTCATTCAATAATTGAAAACTTTTTATTGTTTTTTTGTTTATGAGTACTCTGCAATCAAAATGACAATTGTCAAAAATTTAACTACAATGTAAATAAATTTTGAAAGAAACTATAAAACTAAAAATAATTAATGCAAAACAAAACTGTAAATAAAACCTCACAGCTTGATAGGGAGCACTCTCGTGATTGCATGTTAGCTAGTAGTCAAAATATCTTCACACACGCATTGAGAAAAAAAGTAACTTATATGAACTGGAACAAAGTATCATCAATCTTTACAGTAAAAAAACTATAAATTTAATTATTCAAAAACTTGTGTCTCAGGTCTTGGCTTACATCCTTTATACAAATTTCATAAAACATTTTTGACAGTTTTATGCCAACCTGACATTGTATGTTTTGACATATACGAGATAGATTCGATTCAAAACTCAATCTCTTTATTACTTGCTACTGAAAGAGCAAGTCAGAAAAGGTTCATCTTGATCCAAAATCTAACAGCTTGGATAGGTCTTCAATCTCGCTCACTTGATTTTTTTTCTATTCCTCCGCTGCTTTTACTTGATCGCTACATGTTTAAGAGTTTGACTTCTAGATTTCTCAATCCTCATAGCTTTCCAACTTGTGCTGATAGGTGGTTATCCATATGGTGGAAATTGTCATCTCTAGGTAGTCTTCATCCTTTATTTGAAGTGTTGCAACCTAACTAATAATGAATATTGTTGCAGAAACCAATATGAGCTACAGAATGTTTGTGATTCTATCATTGTAAGAGTATTTCCATTATACTTCATTAAGAAGCAAATATTATACTTATGGATGATGAATACCATTTTAAGAGTTGAACTTGACCTTGAAGATGTTGAGATTTCTACAAAATGGTGATAATAAGGTGAAATATGAGGGTAAAAAGGATAGTAAAAAAGAAACAATTCTGGACTTCAACAATAGCCTAAATGATTATATTTGTCCCTAGAATGTGATCCTTACTAATGTTCCTTCCACTTTTCATATTAACCATAAAGTTATTCCCTAGTTCTAATTAAAAGGATACTAACTATTTTTTGTAGCTTCTTGTAAAGTGTAAACATACATAATATAAAAGTAAAGAGAGAGTCACATTTGTTATCCTTTCAAATAAACACATAAATCATAGGGTAATAAGTATTAAATTTGGTTGACCTAGTAGAAGGTGTTCACAATTTTTTTATTTATTTATAAAATACATGATGACACCCCCTCAAAATGCATCCTTAGTAAATAACCTTAACAATGGGGGTTTGGTAAATTAATCTAGTATTTTATTACTTTAACACTAGCATTCATTAGTTTTTTGTGTAAATCTCATTAAATAATGTATGTCGAAGTCTTTTGAAACTAAGTAATAGTGATGAGTATGAAAACATTTTCTAATCCATTTTCCAGGTGTAACATTATTATACTTAACATTTCTCCTTAACAGACTCCAAGATAAATTGACAACGGAAATTTTTTCATCAACATATCATGAGTTAAAGTCATTAATTTTATGTAATGTGTGATTCTTTTGCTAGGTTTTTGGTTGTTTTTCCAAAGGACCTATATCATTGTTACAGATCCATTTGGGCACATCAAATCCCAACATTCAAATAAGTGTTTTAGGGCTCATCAAACCCGAAAATCAGCTCTTTCATGCCTTAAAGAAGTCAACCCTTTGAATGCCTCCTTCCCACACTGTTTCATGACTTGAAGACATCCAGAAATCGCCTCTAGAAGGAACAACACAAGTAAGCCCTTATGAAGGTACGCTGCAGAGCATCTAAGTCCACTACAACGGTGCTCTGCAGAACACTTAGGCTTCCTTTCACCTACATCGGGCGAGAATGAGTGAAATTCACATACGGTTTGTGAATATTCTTATCTTGTGGAGTCATCTAGAAGTTTCCCTATCTTATGAACTCCTATGAGCTCAAAAATGGATGAGGAATGAGTTAATGATCATCCTGTCCTCTCATCCCTTCCTGCATGGAACTAATGCTAAGTATGGAAGGCCATTCAATGTCACCATTAGTGACAAAACCTCCTTCATCTTCCTATAAATTAATCACTCATCTAAGTGATCAGGAGTTGGCTAGACTATGTTGAATTGTAACGAGATAATGTTGCTATGAGACTTGACTTTGGAGCAAATGATGTGATGCCACAAGCTTGTCTTGCTTTTGATGTGATGTGGATGGGATCCAAGCTGGAGGAATGACTTTGAATTAGGCACTGATGGTTGTAATTCCTTCTTCTATCTAATAAAGTGTTTGAACCTTTTTCCATATTTGTGTTCTTTCATAATGCTTATATATATGAATTTCTTCTAATTCCTTTCATTTATATTCAATGGACCATATGCTTTGGGATTGGTTTTCATCTTTTGTTGTGTTGACATGGTACTTTTCAAGCGATTTAAGTACGGGAAGGAGCAATGGAATCGATACAAGGGAGATGAGAGGAAAGTGGAACTACAGGTAGGCCTTCTATCCTCTCTTCTTATCTACTGCTTATAGGGAAAGTTTAAAACACTTTAAACTGTTGTTCTAGGCACAACTACTTGTCTAGTGAATTAGTGTTTATCCGGAGATGTTAAATTCTCCAAAAAACAACTACTTGATAGTCATTCCGAGGATAGTTCATTGTCTTGTGTCAACCTCATTAAAAAATGAAAGAAATGGTATGAGGATAGTTCTTTTACTGTGTCAACCTCATTGAAAAATGAAACAACTTTTATGAGGATAGTTCCTTGTCTTGTGTCAACCTCGTTAAAAAATGAAACAAGGAATATGAGGATAGCTCCTTGTCTTCTATCAACCTCATTAAAAAATGAAGGAATATGAGTATAGTTCCTGATCTTGTGTCAACCTCATTAAAAAATGAAACAAGGATATGAGAATAGTTCTTTTACTGCGTAAACCTCGTTAAAAAATGAAACAACTCTCACGAGGATAGTTCTTTTATTGTGTCAACCTCCTTAAAAAATGAAACAGGCCAATGAGGATAGTTCTTTTACTATGTCAACCTTGTTAAAAAATGAAATAAGTCTATGAGGATAGTTCCTGGTCTTATGTCCACCTTGTTAAAAAATGAAACAAAGAAATTTAAGCAGATTTCCTTGTCTTGTGTCAAGCTCATTAAAAAATGAAATGAGGTCCTGAGTTCCAAGTCAAGTATTTGATTAGATCTCGTAAAATCCCAGACGATTAGTTCACTCGATCTCATAAATGAACCTTCATTCCATCCACCTGATAGCCAAGAGTAGTCTACCAAGGTGAATGTAATGAAGCTTAGGGGGCATGCACCTAGTGGTAAAGTTAAGTTTCCCTATAGGTTATGTGAAGGGAATCACCCCATTCACCTTTGTCCCTATCTAGACAAAGCCAAAAAGGTGTTGGATAACTGTCTTGCTTCACTGCAGCGAATTCCATCCAGTTTCAAAGACTCTCCCTTTCATCATGCTGGGGGCATGAAAATCAATTTCAAGCATACTTTTTTCATTTTAAGCTTGTGTAAAAATGAAACTGAATCCAAGCATAGTTTTTCATTTCAAGCTTGTGTAAACATGAAATTAAATCCAAGCATAGTTCCTTATGGTTCAAGCTTCTGTAAAAATGAACCCATTTCCATTTTAACCCTCGTGATTGCCATTCTATCAGCCTCTTTCATCAGATGAGCCTTGATTGTTTTCATCCCATCGCCACCAACCCTTTGGGCGATCATATGCTTTCACTTGGTTGTTTTACCCTTTGTTGAGGAACAGTTGTAATGAGTGGTCTTATTAGCCAGCCTCTTCACATCAATTAACATGTTTTGAGAAGTTCCAATGTCACCAGAACCAGTTACTATCCTAGACACCACTCGTTCGTCAAAACGAAGACCTCTTTAATTTCTTTTCAGACTCTCTAAACATGAAAATATTGTCGAGCACTTGTCCTTTCCAACTCATTAACGGATTGGAAATGATATCTCTCTTGTATTATTTTGTGCTTTTTCAAACTTGAGAGATTAATTTACAAAAAATAACTTGTGGATTTTTCTTTTTGTCCCTTTTTACACTCTCTAAACATGAAAAGGATCAAGTTATCTTTGTCATTAAACTTGTTAAAAACATCAAATAGTGACAAACTCGTCCATCTAGACAAGACTGAGTTTCACCTTTGCTAGAATCGTTAAAACATCAAATAGTGATGGATTCACCTGAAGGGTGAAATTATACAACAAGCATATGTTATCCTCCTCAAGCTTTATAAAAATAAAGAGGTACTAGTTAGCAATGACTAGGGAAAATGGAAAAAGGTGAAAACCACTTTATGGTAGCAGGTCGCTCTTGAACATGACACTTTTACTCCATCACTGTGACTATCTATTTTGGGTTATTAGCTTGATGGTTATCACACCATTGGTCTATCATACCATCCATCGCTTTGTTTTGGATCAATGCTACCAATTCACTTTAGTGTTGCCGACATGTTCAAGAGAAGTCGTCGAGTCAAATACCATAAACCTTCATTTCTATGACCGCCATTCTGAACTTTGTGTCATCAGTAAAATTCCATCTCTAAAATTAGTACACTCGTTTTGTGTCATTGATGTGGGATACATCAAGGCCCTCCTACAATGAGTCACTTCTTGTCGACATCAACTCATTATCCAAGAAGTTGACTTAGAAACATGCATTCAGTACCTTGAGGCTTGCATGCATCAATGGCAGGTTTCTCGCTTTTAGTGATAGGCATACATCAATGGCCTTCGACCAAAATATTTTGTATGGTGTTCGACATCAAATCATC
The DNA here is from genome assembly GCA_031772625.1 of Pinus tabuliformis. Taxonomy (NCBI): domain Eukaryota; kingdom Viridiplantae; phylum Streptophyta; class Pinopsida; order Pinales; family Pinaceae; genus Pinus; species Pinus tabuliformis. The sequence goes on along the minus strand of CM062816.1, from coordinate 1,646,042,595 downwards.
CATTCACACCATGAAAAATGTACTACGGTAACTTGAGGATCATTATCATTATTGGTGATTTCTCTCACATCTGTTAACAACTTACATCATCGGTTGGTAATCAGATGGTGTCTTCCCATGTTCAACTTCAGATCACATATTCACATGGTTAGAATCATACTTGAGCGAATGGTTGAACAAGATTGAAGACCCTAGATCTAGTTTCATCCATCTGGGCTGCAATATCAAGAGTACTAAATCATATGTACAATGGCTTTACATTGATAGTCATTCTGATCATGGGTCTATATCTATAGACAACCATTTATGTACATGTAATGAAAGTTTATAAGCTGAGCATGGGTATGCCTTCTCTCAACAATTCATACAAAACCAAATATCATGATATATGTATTGTAATTGATGCAGGTCACCTTCCACTTTGATACCTCTTCATCACATCGTAAAGTATTTCATTCGACATTGCCATTTTTCCAACTTCATGCTTTAGGGGGAAACTGTTACAGATCGATTTGGGCACATAAAATCCAAACATTTAGATCAGTGTTTTAGGGCTCATCAGACCCTAAAATCATTTGTTTCATGCCCTAAATAATTCAACCCTTTGAATGCCTCATTCCCACACTGTTTCATGACTTGAAGAAATCCAGAAATTGCCTCTACAGGGACCAGCGTAGGTAATCCCTTATGAAGGTGTGTTGCAGAGCAGCTAAGTCCACTGCCAGGGTGCTTTAGAAAGCACATAAGCTTCCTTTCACTTGCACTAGGCGAGAATGAGCGAAAGTCACATAGGTTTTTGGAATATTCTTATCTTGTGGAGTCATCTAGAAGTTTCCTTGTCTTATCAGCTCCTATGAGCTCGAAAATGGATGAGGAATAAGTTAAGGATCATCATATCCTCTCATCCCTTCCTCCATGGAACTAATTCTAGGTATGGAAGGCCATTCAATGTCACCATTAATGACAAAACCTCCTTCATCTTCCTATAAATTGACCACTCATCTAAGTGATCAGGAGCCGGCTGGACTATGTTGAATTGTAACAAGATAATGCAGCTATGAGACTTGACTTTGGAGCAAATGATGTGATGCCACAAGCTTGTCTTACTTTTGATGTGATGTGTATGGGATCCAAGTTGGAGGAATGACTTTGAATCAAACACTGATGGTTGTATTCCTTCTTCTATCTAATAAAGTATTTCAACCTTTTTCCATATTTTTGTTCTTTCATAATGCTTATATGTATGAATTGCTTCTGATTCCTTTCATTTATATTCAATGGATCATATGCTTTGATCGGCTTTCATCTTCTATTGTGTTGACAGGGTACTGTTCAAGCCGTTTAAGTACAGGAAGGAGCGACGAAATTCATACAAGGGAGATGAGAGGAAAGCAGAACTACAGGTAGGCCTTCTATCCTCTCTTCTTATCTATTGCTTATAGGGAAAGACTAAAACACGTTAAACTCTTGTTCTAAGCAGAACTACTTCTCTAGTGAATTAGTGTTTATCCGTAGATGCTAAATTCTCCAAAACAATGATAGCCATTCAATGCTTTTACTTAGTAATATCTTGTACTTCCATTAACATTTTCAAAGGGTCTCCTGTCCATTAGAGTTTCATTATGATCTTATTGTTTTACTTATTTCAATATCTTTTGTGTCAACGAGGCTTTTATTGAGTGACTACACTACATGAAAGTTTTAATGGTTATTTGACAATCAACATTAACTCTCTTTATGACTTACAAATTCCTTCAACAATTCTCTAAGTGGTTGTGGGTTGCCGTCAGTGAAACTTGACTTGGTAAGTTTACTACTCTAGCTCATTTTTATGAGTTCAAGACTCACATTGGAGCATGAGTTGACCCAAGGTTTCTTCAACAGAATGTAGTTTGACTCATAGTTTCTTCACCATTGTTTGGTGTGTGTTATATTCGTTCCACGACTAGCCCTACGCTTTGTTGATGCAGAATGGGATGGGGATTTGGATCAGATAAGATCAACAAGTGGGTATGTGTTTAACCTATTTGGAGGTGTAGTCAGTTGGATGCTTAAGAGATAGTCTATAGTGGCACTTTCAACTACAGAGGTAGAATACATGGCAGCCACTCATGCAAGAAACGAAGTCGTTTGGTTGCAAAGATCGTGTTCCAGTATGAGGTTAGTATATAGATCTATAAGGATAGATTGTGACAACCAAAGTGCAGTTTCCTTGGAAAGGAACCCTACTTATCATTCAAAGAAAAAGCACATTGATGTACAGTATCACTTTTTAAGGGATATGGTTGAGGACAAAAAGGTGTTACTGGTAGAGGTCGACACTTTGAAGAATTCTACAAATGCCTTGACAAATTCCGTGAGCATTGAGAATTTCGCTTGGTGTAGAGAAACAATGGGCATCGTAGGGCTGGATCGATGACTAAGCTCTCCTATGGCCCCCCATGAAAGGAAAAAAATAAGTGGGAGGATGTTGGGTGTGTGTTATATTCTTTCCACAACTAGCCCCACGTGCGAGGGGACAATAGACCGCCCTGTTCTTTGTGTCGGGCATAGCAAGGGGGTCACAGGGGGATTTAAGGGGGCTGGTATTCCCAATCTATGGGGTCTAGGGCAACACCCCGGGGAAATTTTTTTTGGACCCTATATTAGGTGGGCGGACCTTTGTATGGTTTTTTGCATGGTTTTCAAACATGGTTTTGGGCATGATAGTTTTCTGCCCATGGTATTTTGTAGATCCAGTTAAGGGAAATACAATTATGTTCTTATCTAGGGCTAATGGATTGGGGTCATGGATGGTTTAGCATGTATATATGTGTATTGTAACATTGAAAGAAATATAGTGAAAAATCAATCTGGTAGTCCCGATTTTGGGGTCCAGGGGGAAATCTATGTGTATATTTGCTTTATTTTTTATGCTCTCGCCATTGTTTATTTTCTATTTTTAGAATTCATATGCGGGTAATTTTTGTACGGGGTTAAAACCAACAACCAGTGTGTAATTCGACTCAGGTTTGTTCATTGCAGGTATTCATATGCCCATATCCATCGGTTAGAAGAAAGTTTGAACCTTCCATTTATGATACAGGAAGATGAAATTGAAACCCTCCCGCTCACCATTAATCTAATTTTTACTATTATAGACTTCATTAATGTATTAAACTAGAGTGGGTTTTCAATGTTCATTCCCTTTAAATTTCCAATTTCTTTTATGTAAGTTTTGTTTCAATTGATGGGTGAGGGTTTATCCTATGAAAACCCAAATTTAATATTTCATAAATTTTGGGAACATAATATTTCAAACTATGTAATTTTTTTTTATAAGCTATATAACAAATGATTTATTTTAATATTTCGATTTATAATGTGTCGTTCATTTGTTGAACTGAGTTACATGTATTTCGATTTCACATTCGACATATCTTTTCATTACTGTAATGTGTGTGTGTGTGTGTGTGTACATCCTTCTCGGTTTTCTCTATTTTCTTTCAACTCGTTTATTACGTGTTGTTTTGGTTGATGGTTTATTATGTGTTGTTTTGGTTGACCAAGGATGGAATTTCCCCAAAGATGATGAGGGAATTTTTATTTTATTAGAAATTATTAGTCCTTCTCTCAAATTTTCACAGTTACTATGTTTTTCAAGGGTTTGAGAACAGATGCTCTGCCTCTATATCTCAACTCAAAAGGGTTGATTACCCAATCTAAGAATAATATTGCACAAAAGATATGTTGATTGCTCATTTATAATTAACATATGTTTTACATGATGGCTTAGTATAGTTATTTTAAAGAAAAAGGGTGAGGGTTCGACTCTGTGACACTGATATTTTTTTAGAGTTTTATCTCAACAGTGTATACAATTTCTAGCATGCTTTATGGGATAGTTATAGACCAATTGTGTTTAAATGTTTTCCCTGTAATCTCATATTAGCTAGATTTTATTAATTAGTGTTAAATTTCATAAATCCTGCATTCTTCAACTATATTTACATTTGATTTTTTGTATCCTATAGTGTTCTAGCATCACATTCTTATTAAGAAAAATACTCTTCAAACCCATAGACCCTGATGTTATTAATACAAAGGGGTCTTTCCTATAGAATACCAAACATTGTTAGTTGAGGATTCAAAAAATCCCGAAGCCCTCTTTCTTAGCTTCCTTAGTGAAAAGTTATTTTGTTTAATTGTTTATCTTTTTCTACATTTAGATAGTTTTAGATGTTGTTTGAAACATGCACAACTTGTACATTTATATGATATAATATTTATTTACAACTACTATCTATTTTCCTAATTACAATAATTATCTACCATAAATAAATAACTTTGAAACATAAACATAATGCTACACTATTTACCATGCATACATAAAGTAAATACTACAAATTCTTTTGGAATTTCTAATACTGATTCTCATTGTTATTTAAAAGTATAAAACCAATTCTATTCCCGAGTAATGTAATTTATTGATAAATGAATTTTCATAAATAATATCCATCCTGTTTCTGCATCTCTTGACCTAATAAATTCACAGCATTTATTCTCATTAATCCTAATCTTTTTTAACTATAATAACAATATCGTAACAAACGCAACTACCCTATTTTGTTTCTTAATAATAAAAGGATTTATATACTAAATCAACTCTAACCATGCTTTAAAACAAATAAATTTATTTTAATTATTGTAAAATAACCTGGATATATGTGATGTTGGACTAAAGGGGATTGTTGTGGATAAGCCCCATTACACCTAGTTGTTGTCAAAAACTTGAGCCAAACCATTTTAATTTTGAGACCCCCATGCTTGGTACTATGACATTATGAGGGAAAAACATTGTAATGTTTTTTTTCCTAGTATGATCTTTCTAATACCAGTAGCTCACACCATTTCAGTGTTTATAATCATACTTTTTTCGACAGTTTTATAAAACAATTCTGCCACCTTACGCTTTTTCTCATTGCTCATAATTTGTGCTTTCACATACAATGCTAATGGGAACTTAACTCCCCCACACAACCTCCTAACATACCCAAAAACACCACCACCTCCATCATAAATGCCTAGGAATTAACTTGCACTATTCATCAACCACAAAAGTGGTTAGTTGAGCCTATATTTTAGGCCTTTTGTCCCAACTCAAACTTCCTCAAGGAAGTCGTGAAACTAAACTTGCCAATCGTCTAATTTTGTTTTTCCAATATTCAACTAATTTTCCCCTTCATAATGTCATAGTCCATTCATTTTGACCATGGATTATCTAGTCGCATATTAATTTTATTAATTAAAGAAATAAATGTCTCAATAGTTACATAATTTTTCAATACATGTTGAAAAAGTATTTTAGAATAAGATAAGTCCTACATAAGTGTAACAACCCTCATTAAAAATCCTTGTAATAAAATTAATAAAGACAAAATAATAACCAAGGTCATGGGAAACATATTCCAAGCTAAATGTTGGCAAAAACATAGTGATGGGGATCACTGTTGATTAATTAATGGCTATGGAAGTTGGAAAATATAATGGGAAAAATTAAGTGGCGTTAATTGCCATTTATTTATGAAAATAATGGAAATTAGGAGAAAAGGAAGGTGAAAGGTCACATAATTTCATGTGAGGAAAATGGAAGGAAAAATGAAGTAAATGAAGAAAATAGAGGCCTCAATGATAAAAAGGATTCTGAGGATTAGTTCACAAATTTTGTCAGTTTATTTTTGGAGCTCTCTTCTATTCTCTCACTCTCTCATATTCTCGCATGCTTAGAGTTTTCTTGGAGCACTCTTGGAGCACATTGGCATACCTTGGATTTGCAGAAAGAAGCCAAAGGAAAATCAAGGAAGCATAAAGAGACAACGAGATCAGCAGCTACAACTTGATTGCTTTGTAGGTATTGAGTTGCATGTATGATTTCCTTGCTAGTTTTGGCATTCGTGAAATATGCATGTGGTTATTTGGTTATGATGTGTCATTGACATGGAAGATTGTGTAGATTGACAGTGGTTTTTCCTAGCCTTGTCATTTCCTGGTTAGACATGGTGTTGTGGTTTTTTTCCTTCTTCTTCTTCTTCTTCTTCTTTTTCTTTCTTTCTTTCTGATTGGTGCTCAGGTTCCTTATGTTATGGGTTGAGTTACTAGCTCTTGAAGCCTTCATTGAAAAAATGCTCTGGAAGCCCTGGAACAACTTGGGTTGATTTATTAGTTGTGGAATCCTTTGTTGGACAAACACTTTAGAGCCCTTGGTGGGTTGAGTTACTAGTCCTAGATCCTTGGTTAGACAAATGCTCTGGAGCCTTTCGACAACTGTGGGTTGAGTTACTAGTCCTAAATTCGTGTTGGAACAGGTAGTATGGAGCCCTACGACAATTATGGGTTGAGTTACTAGTCCTGTAGTCAGGTTGGAACAAACAATCTAGAGCCCTGGATAACCTAGGTAGAGAAAAATAAGGTGATGGTTAGTGATGTATGACCACGAGGTGGAATCACTGGTTGAGGGTTGAGGTGGTTTGGCCTTTCGAAGCCTTGGTTTAGTTTTGGTTGGTTTATTCCATGAGATCCAACATTCATGCTTGGAATATGGCATGGGGGTGGTTGGCTGAAAGAGAGATTTGGTTCAGCTTAATCTATGGTTTGGTTTTATGTGGAAGTCCCTGACTTGGTTGGATTTTCATATGTTAATAAGAGCTCCTTTCTCTTGTATTTTCATAAGTTATTCTACTTTATATTATGTGACTTTTATGGTTGTTCTATCATTGGTATTATTCTAGTTATATGTTGGTTATAAGCATGGTTTTATGACATATTCTAGTGATGGCTTTGACATGTTTTGATTGGTAAATGAATAATTAATGAATGCATGACCTAATAGATGTTGTTGCAACTATTATGCGAGTGAATTAGACCTTCTTGATGATTCTCAGATAAGTATCAAACACTTATGTTCAGATATTCTTTCATGACCTGTAGATTACACACTAGTACAAAATGAGAGATTAGTGACTACATGAATAAAAGTGTTAGTCACCATAATTATTTCAAGTGAATTACTACTAAATTTGAGCAATTTTGAGTGATTGAACTAAAAATTAATAACTTAAATGACTAATTTGGTCCATGGATAACGTATATGACTAGATAATAAGTTACCCAACTAAAAGCAACTAACTCAAATGACTAATTTAGTCCAGGACTAAAATATATGACTAGATAATAAGCGACAAAATTAGCAATGATTAATGTAAATGACTAATATATCCCAAGAATAAAAATAGGACCAACTAACAAGTACTACAAGTATATGAATTAGTCATTTATGCTAGTCATTTTCAATTGTGTTAATCCAGAAATAGAAAAGTGCAATTTTGATACCGAAGCACAGTCCAATCCAAAGGAGTTTCATTTTGGATTTGAGGCCATTGTTTTCACCCCTTTGCAATGGTACAAGCCTAAGACCCATTCTTATTATGTAAAACATACTAATGACACTAAATATCCCCCATAGAGGTCTAATATCCCCTATAGACGTCATGTGTGGTTCTTTGAGAACTACTTCACAAAGCTTAATCATCAAAGATTCAAATGAGGCCTAAAACCCTTATGTTCCTATTTTGACCAAGCCTACATTTGTAAGCATCATATGTGATTTGAAAACCTTGTAATTTAATTAAGGTGCAATGATGAGGCTCCAAGACCTAATCATTGTGTGCAAAACTTTTGAATAGTAGACAAATCCCTCCTAGAGGCCAAAGAATACCCCTTGGAGAATATAATTAAACTAGTCGTTTGAAGCCTTTTTAATGATCTATAATTATGTAGAACTTAAGTCATATTTTTTAATTTCCTTCCTTGGCCATAGTAAAGGCCATGAGACCCATTTTTATTATGCAAAACATACTAAATGCCCACATTCCTAGCTAGAAATATTCTTCATGGAAATTGACGATAAGAAACACTAATTTAGGGACTAAGGCGCTTGTTTTCCTTTCCTAACCATAACATAGATACTAACTCCCATATGTGGTGATAAATACCCCTATGTTTCCTATATCTTGATATAATACCAAATATCCATTAAAAATATTGATTTATGTGGAATGACCCCATCTTTACTTGCATGCATGAATTTTAGTCAAAATAAAATCTAGGAGATCGAGTTCTTTGCACTTGAAGAATAATTCAAACCTAATGTGACTTTCGTTTTGGTTTTATTTGTAGGTTTTAACCCCATACAGAAATTACCTACATATGAATTCTAAAACACATAAAATAAACTATGCAAGAGCATAACACATAAAACACATATACACAGAGATTTCCCCTGCATCCCAAAACCGGGACTATCAGCTTGATTTTTCATTATGATCCTTTCAATGTTACAATACATATTTATACATGTCGAAGCATCCAATACCATGGACTGAAAAACATCGCATCCAAAACCATGGACCAAAAACTATCATGTCCAAAAAACATGTGCGAAAATCATGCACAAAACCATAAGCGGGTCCGCCCAACCTAATATAAGGTCCAAAACCAAAATTTTTGGGGCACTGCCGTGGACCCCATAAAGTGGGGTTATGGCTACACCTCAAACCCCCTGTGACACCCCCCCCCTCCCCCCCCCCCCGCCCCCGCTACACAATCGACACAACGAAGGGGGGCTCTGCCCCCCCTCTAACCCCCCGATTAACTATGTGGGCTAGTCGTGGAAAGAATATAACACAACCCAACATTCTCCCACTTGTTTTCTTTCCACAGGGGGCCACAAGAGAGCTTAGTCATTTTTCCAGCCCTGAAATTCCCATTTTCTCTCTACACCAAGAGAACTTCTCAGATCTCACAGATTTTGTCAATGCATTTGCAGTATTCTTCAAAATGTCCACCTTTACGAGCAGCACCTTTTTGTCTTCTATCATATCGCTCACAAAGTGATACTAAACATCAATGTGCTTTGTCTTTGCATGATATGAGGGGTTCTTTGACAAGAAATTGCACTTTGGCTGTCACAGTCTATCCTTATATCTCCCTGTACTAACCCCATACTTGAACACAATCTCTGCAACCAAACTGCTTCCTTACTTGCATGAGTGGCTACCATGTATTCTGCCTCTGTAGTTGATAGTGCCCCTACAAATTGTTTCTTACTCATCCAACTGACTGCCCCTCCAAAGAGGTTAAAAACATACCCACTTGTAGATCTTCTCTGATCCAAATCTCCAGCCCAGTCTCCATCAACAAAGCCACGGATATCCTAAACTCTGTCCAATCCTGGTCTTCCTTGGTAGCACAAACCATAATCACTAGTGCCACACAAATACCTAAAAACCTACTTCACTGCTGTCCAACGCTCCTTCCCTGGTTTTGACATAAACCTGCTCAATACTACCACTACATGTACAATGTCTGGTCTAGTACAGACCATTGCATACATCAGGCTACTGACTGCACTTGCATATGGAACACATGACATGTCCTCTTCCTCTTCTTGTGTCTTGGGACACTATTCAACAGATATCCTTACACCTAGAGGAATGGGAACCTTCACCAGTTTACTATCCTGCATATTAAACCTCTGCAGTATTGTCTCAACATACTTCCTCTGGTTTAACCAGAACTTCCTCTTTGTCCGATCCCTTTTAATTTCCATGCCCAAAATATAGCTTGCGGAACCAAGATTTTTCATGTCGAATTTGGAGGACAATTGGGTCTTCAAATCCTGGATAATTTCTTTGACATTTCCAACCAGCGAAATATCATCCATATACAAGACCAGATAAATAACATGGTCACCAATTAATTTAAAATACACGCAGTAATCTGCTTTGCTTGTCGTGAAACCAAGTGCCCGTATAAATGTATCAAATTTCTAATACCACATCCTTGGTGATTGTTTTAACCCATACAGAGACTTCTTTAACTTGCATACCAGTTCTTTCTTACCCTTCTCCGCAAAGCCTTCAGGTTGCTTCATGTATATTTCCTCTTTTCGATCCCCATGAAGAAATGGTGTCTTCACATCCATCTGTTCTACCTCAAAATCAAAAGCAGCAACAATAGATAAAAGTAATCTAATAGAAGTTACCTTGGCAACAAGAGAAAAAATATCACCAAAATCAATTCCTGGCACCTGGGAATAACCTTTTGCTACCAACCGAGCTTTGTATTTCTCCACCTTTCCTTCTGCATTTGTTATCTCCTTGAACACCCATTTGCTGCCAATGAGTTTCCTTCTAGCCAGCAACTCCACCAGATCCCAAGCCTCATTTTTGTGCAAAGATACCATTTCATCAACCATGGCCTCTTTCCAGAGTTTTCCATCCTCTGAATCTATTGCCTCCTTCACAGCTTTGGGATCATCATCAGTAATAGATAAAGCAAAATTTGAACAGAAAGAAGATGGACTATACCTTTATGGTTGCCTTCTTTCTCGAACTGATCTTCTCACACCCGGAGTTTGTGGCTCTTCATCTTCTGATTCCTCCTCTGCTGTAGAGTCTGATTCTTCCTCCTTAAGCTCAAAATCTATCTTCTCAGGTTCCTTTGGTTGGACTTCATGTTTAATAACATCTTTTACCTCTCTGAACACCACATCTCAATTGTACACAACCTTCCGTGTGACTGGGTTCCAAAGCTTATAACCCTTTAAACCATCCTTATACCCAATAAAGATGCACTTTTCAGATTTACTATCCAACTTGGTTCGTTTCTCCTTTGGAACATGTACATATGCATCACATCCAAATACCCTCAGATGTGAAAGAGAGGGTTTCTTACCAGTCCATACCTCTTGTGGAGTCTTATCCTCCAACACTGATGAAGGTGACCTGTTGACCAGGTAACATGCAGTATCCACCGCCTCTGCCCAGAATTCCTATCCTAACCCGACACCACTGAGCATGCTTCTTTCCCTTTCCATCAACGTCTTATTCATTCTTTCTGCAACTCCATTTTGTTGAGGTGTATATGGAGTAGTCTTCTGTCATGCTATACCACACTTCTTACAAAATTCTTCAAATTCCTTGCTGCAAAACTCTCCACCATTATCTATCCTCAACACCTTTATCTTCTTCTCTGTCTGATTTTCCATGAGAGCCTTAAATTCTTTAAACCTGTCAAAGGCTTCAGATTTCTTCTTAAGGAAATATATCTATGTATTCCTTGAGAAGTCATCTATAAATGATACATAGTACACAGACTTACCCAATGATGGAACCTTCACAGGTCCAAACACATCACTATGCACAAGTTCTAATATATGTTTCGCCCTCTTACTACTAGAGGGGAAACTCACCCGATTCTGCTTCCCATATACACAATTTTCACAGAAATCAAAATCTAGAGAGCTGTTACTCATACCTTCTACCATACCTTTACCATGAAGTATTCAAAGGCCCTTCTCTCCAATATGTCCAAGCCTTTGATGCCACAACATGGTCTTCTCTCCAGAGACCACTAGATTTTCTGCTCCACTTTTAGGAACCAAAGAACTGTTGCACCCATCAATAACAGTGCTACCTTGCAGCTTGTACAAAGTTCCAATTCAAACTCCCCGCATCAATAGCAGTGCTCCCTGAACAATATTGTAGGTATCCTTCTCGAACACTATTTTTACACCTACATCATCCATCTTGCTTATAGAAATCAGATTTCTGGCCAATGCAGGAATATGCAGAACACCCAGAAGTGTTCTAACCCTTCCACCTTGCAACTTAAACTTTACTTTTCCACAACCAATGATTCTAGCCTTCCTATCATCCCCTAAGAAGACATCACCACCATTGTATTTCTCATACTCGCAGAACCACTCTCTATGGGGAGTGAAGTGAAAGGATGCACCTGAGTCAATCAACCATGCCTCATGATATACATGTGTACTTCAAGAAACCAAGTACACATCCCCACCTTCATCTGAGGTGGTTTTCGCCTCTGCAGAAGGAGCATCATCAGATCCCTTTCCTTTATTAGGATCTTTATAATTTATAGTCCCGTTTGTAGTGCCCTTCCTTTCCGTATTTCCAGCACACCATCTTTACAGGTTTTCCTGGAGATTTAGATCTCCCTCTAGATTCAGATCTCCCACTCGATGACTTATTTTTGTTTATGTTCTGGGATTGTCCTCGTACAGACTAGGCATCAACATTCTGGCTCTCCATATTTTTCCATCTCATCTCCTCTGTCAATAAGGATGAGAGTATTTCATCAAACTGCAAGGCAGTTGCATTGCTACCTATTGCAATAGCCAGACTATCCCACAAATCTGGTAGAGAACACAACAAACTAATGCACTTATCTTCATCTGAAATTTTAATATCAACAGATGCTAATTGACTTACCACAGTATTAAATATGTTCAGATGCTCTGTCACCGAGTCTCCATCTTTCATCCTCAAGTTATATAGCTTTTTCCGTAGGAACAGTTTATTCACCAGAGACTTAGATTGGTACAAAGTCCCTAACTTGTCCCACAAAGCCTTCACCGTAGCTTCCCCTGATAAATTCAGTAATACTGAATCTGAGACACACAATCGTATTGTGCTCTTTGCCTTCCAATCCAACTTCTTTGATTCTTCATCGGACACTCCCGTTGGTTTAGTACCCGGATCTACCATGATCCACAGATCTTTATCCACCAACAGATCCTCCATCTTGAGTTCCACAACTCAAAACTCTGACCATTAAATTTCTCGATCTCTATCTTTCCACTGCTCGCCATCTTCTTTCACCACCAGAATTGATCTCGCAGATCTCCCACTGAAGAGGGTCTACCATAGGCCCGAGCGAAACGCCTCAGTAACAAAGGCATCCCCTTGAAGCCAAAATAGCTCTGATACCAAATGTAGGTTTTAACCCCATACAAAAATCACCTGCACACGAATTCTAAAACACATAAAACAAACTATGAGAGAGGATAGCACATAGAACACATATACACAGAGATTTCCCGTGGATCCCAAAACTGGGACTACTAGTTTGATTTTTCATTATGTTCCTTTCAATGTTACAATACATATTTATACATGTCAAAGCATCCAATACCATGGAGCGAAAACCATCACGTCCAAAACCATGGACCGAAAACTATTGCGTTCAAAAAACATGTGCGAAAATCATGCACAAAACCATAGGCAAGTATGCCCTAACATAGGGTCCAAAGCCAAAAAAATTTGGGGCGCTACCCCGGACCCCATAAAGTGGGGTTATGGGTACACCTCAAATCCCCTGTGACCCCCCCCCTGCCAACTACACAATCGGCGCAATCAAGCGGGGCAGAGCCCCCCCCCCCTCTAACCCCCTGGTTAACTACATGGGCTAGTCGTGGAAAGAATATAACACAACCCAACATTATTTCCTTGAATTTCATTGTCTTTGTCGTGAGAATATTGTAGGAGACATGTCGTTGATAACATAAGCATGAATTTCAATTTCTTTTTCACGGGATTCTTGTAGGAGACATATTGCTGATAACATAAGTGTGTTGTTTGAAGTTTCTTCACTATTTTCTCAGAGAAAAGAAAAAAGAATATTTGCTGCAGTGAAGGTGAGTAGAACAAAGCTTGCAATTTCTACATAGAGCAGATGGATCAGGTAATGCTCTCGAAGTTTTCTTCACCCCCACCAATGCTTACAGGTAGGTACATCTCTTGATTCAACTTTCTCTCATACCCATCCATGTCATTTTTTTACTTCAATTTCTCTACGGAAATGCACTCCAACGCTAAGTTTCTTGCACAAACATTTTCAATTCTTATTTTTTTCTTTTTATAAATTTGAGAAAAACAAAGTTTGTTGGGAGAAATTTCTATCAAAAAAAGAGTTATGGTTGGAATACTCTTTGTATACTTGGCTTGGATTGCTAGTTTTCTTGTCACCTGGAAAATGCATCCATTGCTTAATGGTGTAGAGTAATTAGGGTTAATTTATGTCCAACAAATGGGATTAAATTTTATTGAGGGAAGCTCTAGCATAAAATAATTTCCATTCATTAATGTATCACAAATTTATATGATTTTTCTACTTTAGTTTCTTTTAACTACTAAAGATTTTGGTCCTGCACATCCTGAACATTTCTCGTAATGCTACATCCTCCACTTTAGAATATTGAAAATATTTCTACTAAAAACCCTAAATAAGACATTACCATTTTTTAACATTACTTATGATTTACTACTTCAACTGAGATGTCGTGATAGGGGTATCTATTCTGCCATATTTTTATAGGAGATGTATACAATTCCATCAACATGGAAATTGGAGCAACTTGCTTATGCAAGTGAAACAACTGGCTTGTATGAGAAATATGGTACATAATGGGTGACTATTTTTCTTAGACCCAGGCCATGTGACTGGGGTATTTATTTTGCCCTATTTTCCTAGGAGTTGTATCTGGCTCCATCCACATGGAACAACTTTCTTATGAAGGTGGGATAGCCCGCTTGTGTGAACAAGATGGTACACAAGGGGTGAACATGTTGTTGGGGGATTTGAACCTTTTGTGGGGTAATGAAACACTCTCACTCTACCTGTTGAGGAAATCAAGTGTATTGTACAATGGTACTATTCCAAGTTTGAACTTGATTTTGTCTCTAGTTTTGGTATAAAAGTACAAAAAAAGTGACTCTGATGAAGATATGCTAACAAATTCTCTATGATTGTCATGTAATCCCCATCTAGATGGGTTTCCAAATGATCAAATTAAGAATGTATCCACTATTTCGTGAGGAAATTTAATTCTATTTTTCATTCTGAGATTGATAAACTTGTATGATGAGAAAAAACTTAATGAAATGACATGTACTTATTATTTACATTTTTTATTATAATACTTAACTATGCATATTTTTTCTAACCAATTGTACACAATGTCAGGGGTCTACGATAAATCCACTACATCCATTAGGGATGGGATTGCTAAGATATAAAGTAAATTTTCTTGGCCATCCCTTATTTTCTGGGGATACCTTGAAAAATTCCCAGGACATGTCTTACTAAAAGTGGATGCCCATAACATGGCCATCCCCTATACTTGGATGGATGATTTGTCTTTCCTTGACCACTCTTGCTTCCTACAGGGAGACATGGACACTTCTGACAATCTCCTACTACTCCTTGGCCATGTGTGTGTTCTAACTTTAAATTCTATTAACTTTTTATTTTTATCAAACTCAAATCTCCTTTATTAACCTAATGTAACTTACTAACAAATCTACACCTCAAACAAAACCCTAAAACTAAAAGTCACTTAAAAATAAAAATTCTGCAACTGAATAAAGGGGCTACTTGCAGTAGTGATGAGCCTTGGTAAAGGGATAGTGACAATAATGGGGGCATTATTAGATTGCATGGATCTAGAAGATCAAGATGTTCTATCTGAGCTAGGTTAATGATACACCCTTACACCCTTTTTCCTTTTTAATATTTTTGTTTAGATTATGGTGATAATGTACTGTTGTATGCTTAATTTTCCTTTGAATGAGAAGATCATTGATTCACCAATTTTAAAAATATTTAATTTGGTGCTTGCAATGTGCATATTTATTTCATTGTATCTAACATTACAATATTCTCTTATCGCCACATCATGTATATCCCATGATGCCTCCATTTCTCCTACCCCTTTGCCACATTTTCTTGAAATTTGGCTCTCTTTTCTAGCTTTTATCGAGATGCATTCCCTTACCTCCCAACTTGGATGTGTTGTGCATTATAATATTTAAATGTAAGACTATGCCATGATAATAAATTATACATAGCAGTATCAGTCTCTAGAGCTTTAAATTAGAAATTATTGTATTGGTTCTTCAATGATTGATCACACCTATTACTTGGCTTAACTTTGCAGCATAGGAGCACTATTATGAGCCTAATTGGAAATATGGTATTTGATTTGAAATTTGATGTGAATTATGTTGTTATTTGGGGCTTGGACACTATTTTTATGAGCTACAAACTGTTACGGGCTACAGAGACTGCACTAAATACATATGACTGAGTGGTTAGGATAATGGTTTTTTATCCCATCCACTCGGTTTAAATTCATGTGAAGAACATGTTTGTCCATTATGATAAGGCTTGAAGATTAGAACCCTTGGGATAAATCTCCTTGGTGTGGTTCAAGACGTCTTAGCTCTTGCTAAGTCATAAGTTATTGGTATATTGGGCTTGCAGACTATTTGATATACTCTTGGTGCTATAGAGGTTTGATTTTGGGCCTTGCCAAAATTAATCCAATGAGTCACCAATTCACCATGGTTAAGAAAATATATGTCTTTAACACTAGATTTAGTGCAACATGCTAAATAAAACAATAAAAATGTGAGCAAAATAAAGTACAACAGTATAATAAACAATAATACAAATTATAACATCATTTAACACAGTAAATTTCATATCTAAACATCTAGATGACACTAGTTATGATACTGTAGCAAGAAGAAAATCATCACATAATCTTTTATCACTCTACAATAGGATAAGGAAAACTTCCCTCAAAATTTTATGAAAGCTAGATGTTAGACATCCTGATTGTTTTTCTTCCTTGAATTACTTTTCCTCAAAGCATTTGGAGTGTTGGATGTTGCAGTAGTACTTCACGCCCTACCCCCTTAGCATCTTTTGAGGGAAGATCCTTCTAGTGAATGAACTATAAAATATTTAGACAAACTCTATTCCTCAATTTTAACATTAGATTGTTAATTCCTATCATGTGCCAAATTTCTAATACGTGGGGATATGCACCAAATATATCTAGAGAACCTCCAAAAAAACAAGTTTTAGGAAACAAGAGGGCATGTGGGCATAAGAAAATAATCATTAATGTTTGTGGCTTTTTTATGTTTATAGAGTATAGGAGAGTTGTTGGGAATGAGTAGAAAAGGGTGGAAAACTAGTTATTAGGCTTTTAAGGATTTTTTGTTAGATTATTCTAAAAAGTGAGTGTCATTTGTGAGTACTTATGTGTGTCCCTTGAGCACACAGGGTGCCTCTGTAGGTACCCCCATGTAGTGGATGTGAATATTGGATAGTTTTGGTGTACCCCAAAGTACCCTAAATACTAGGTATGTATAGGCTTCCTATGGGATCCTTAGTAGGGTGTCCTATTTTCAAATGTGCTACCCTGTGTTACACTGGTTTTTTCCTTAAATAAGTTAAAATAATATTTGTAGTTTTATTTATGATATGCCCAATTTTAAATAATAAATTTGTTTTTCCGTTGGGAACAAAAAATTACAGTTCCTATCAAGATTCAAGGATCACTTAGGTCTCATAAATGAGTGTATTAACATTAAAGTCTAGCTAGGTTAACACCAAATCTTTTGACAATTTTCTTCAACAATCCATATGTCACCCATTTTCATCTAAAGGATACTGAATTATTTTTGCATTAATGAAGGAACATTAAGCTATGTATGAGATATTTAACAACTTTATCAGTATATCTACCTGATACTTTTCTCGACACACAAATATTGTAGTCTCCTATAATAGAGCTGCCTCGTAATAAGAATTTAAACTATATGGACTGAAGACAGTAGTTCCTCCAAATGCCAAAATTTGTTATATTACATTTGAGGAAAATATATATTGGGTCATTTTAATTGTCTTCCCTGCTAGACAGTGTCTGGCCTAATAATTTCTTTCATATGCAACCCTAAGAGAAGACAAGATTTAATGTTCTTTGTTTAGGAATGGAATCCATCTCTGCTTAGATGCCATTGTCATTAAAACAATATGCAATATTTTGTCTGTTTAGGAGTCGTCACCACTTATTCTTAGATGCCATTTCATTTACCCTTTTTGGTCTAGCTTTTTCACTATTTCTCCCAGCAACCAATGCTGGTGTCATTACCCTTTCATGATGCTTGATCACTTAGGTAAGTGTGCATGCTATTCCCCAAGTTGTTTATTGACCAATTTCTTTATTGGTGTAAGAATAAAATGTGCAAGCCTTAATTCCTATTTTCATCACCGGTTTCCTCTAAATAGTCCATCAAGTGCTATCCTTTCCATTTTGGTTGCATGATTGTGCTAAGAAGCGCATTCTACAACCTAGTGTAGTGACATGTGTCACATGTGTCATGCATATCAATTAAAATCAAATAAAAATTGGCCACCAATATCTACTGCCAAAGAGAAATTGAAAAAAATAATAAAAAATAAAACCTAAATGAAAACCAACATGTATTTAACTTAACCCTACATCTATCAATTGGAGAAAGGGATTTGAATTACTGTTTTTTGGGTGGAAGTCTCAAATATTTTCACTCTTAAAAAGATTCACACTTTGATGGATTTGATCCTTCACAGTGCTAGATAATTCTAGGGTTCATATGGATATATTATAGTGTAGAAAGTCTAAATCACCTATTAAAACAAAATAGTGTGTGTCATACTAAATGTTGATTTAATAAGCTACATGACTTCCTCAACACGCCTTTCCTCATCCAATGTGTCAAAATTTAAAAACACTACATAAAATGTTCTCATAGAATCAAAACTCAAATGGTACCATTTACCCAACAACAATCTTCACCTATGTGGGCATTTTTGCAAGGGAAAAATCAATTATTATCATATCTCTTAAAATTCTCCACGCCAAGTTAAATCTACTGAGAAAGAAGACCATCAACTTCGATAATTTTTATTTTCAATTTTCTCAAATGTATTAATCTGATTAAAAAGGTGATTATGGAGTCCTCCTATATTTAGCTACCACTTTTTCCACCATACAATTGATATTTGATAAGGAGAAAATTGATGATTCTGAATGATCTCTATAGAGTCATTCCCTTACTCTAGCAATAAGCAATTACTCTCTAGCAATAAGCAGAAAGAGACAAAAACCTTTAGATACATTATGGAAACATGAAGACCAACTTCTTCCTCTGAGAAGGATACTCTTTCTTAACTTGATTTACAAAACCATTGATTCCTTCACTTCCCATAGTACAAACTATGGCATATTTTGGTGCTTCCCATAATGCTTTTGCAAAATCTGTGTGAATTTGCTAGCCAACAAATCATATAGTGATTTTTGTAGCTCAAACCAATACATTGCAGGTTGTTCATGAACTTCAAGAAACTGTTTAGAAAGTTTGGATATATGATAACAACATATTGAGATAATGAAAATTTTGATGATAAATATCCTCCTAGGCTCTAATAATCATTAAAGGCTTCTTCTAGATTGTCATGTGATCCTTACTGCAAAGCTTGTAGATAACTATCTAAGCATTATCTATGAACAACTAATCATTTACCAAGGCACTATTAGGATCATTATTAAAAATTGGGAATGGAAAAAATTGTCGAGATTTTGGAATACAACTTCTCAGCAACATTGTTGAAAAAATTAGCAAAATTCAGCAATCTATGGAAAACAAAAATACAAAATAATTTTTTTCTTTTCAATTTTTGTAACATATAAACCAACAATCTAAAATAAGCATACCATCACATGAATATGGAAAAAAAATCTATACATATGATGTAGGGGATGAAAAATAAAAAATGATACATTAAATTTGATACTCAACCTTGAACCTTGATAGCTTTCCAATCAAGTACGCAAAAGAGGACAACCAAAAATAAATGTAATTTAATAGATAAATGCATATCATCATCACCAATCATCTACAATTGCAAATCTAGCAACTAGCTATCTAGCATCAAATCTCTCTCTCCCTATTCTAGGAAAAGGTCATGGTTTTCCTATTTTCCACTAGAAGGTCCTATATCATTTGTTTGATGTCGACTGGTTTGTGTGGCTTTATCAATCTATGTAGAAAGTGGTGTTGTGTTTCCATATCACCCTTTTTGATGTCAAAGTCATTCTTTGCCCCCTACTCTTGTTTTGCCTCCCCTGCCAACTATACTTGTTGCTATTTCTCCTCTTCTAACCACGTATGTACCTTCTCCATAATAGGAACCTTGTACTTCACCCTCCACTTCTACATGTTAATATTGTCCAAGGAAATGGTGTATGTATCAGGTATATTTACTAGTTGTCTCACCCATGGTCAAATATTGTACTGGGCATATATCAAATCATTAAGATGTGGGAAATCCAACCTATAAGATGATCATAATAAATTTAGTGAGTTTTGAGGGTCATAAATTATAATTATCATAATTTCTTAGTTGAGGTTCTAACCTATTGTGCTTCTTTGAGTGTATTTTTTTCAAACACACTCCAATTGTGTTTGCATCTTGAAGTGCTATAACTTTGGTTGAGTACTAGAATATAAAAATTTCTATAAATTTGGTGCTTTTGCATTGTAATTTAGCCACAAAACATCTACAACAAATAAGAAATAAAATTAAACTACATTTCATTACAGTGGAAAATAGGAAATAAAGAAACATAATTCAAATTTCAAAGAGAACACATTATTAAAATTTTAAACTATAGTGGCTTATGTAGCATAAAAATACTTCTTTCTTTGATAACATTGACAAAGCCAAATAGTCTGCCAACATCTCGATACATTGATTTAATTCACTGCAAATGTGACCCTTATTTTTCCAACCATCATGATTTATTCAATGAGTGGCTGGGATATGGGGATGATAGTTTGACACCTTGTTAAGAGTACCTTGTAGAGTTGACTAATCTATTGGTGTATTGGACCAGGGTGATTGACAATGTTGTTTTGTGTTGAATAGTGCACTCACTTTCTTTCAGATTAGATTGATGTTTTGTGCTTAGTAGCATGGAATTCCATGTGGTGTGCATGATATCTTTGATACATATCCATATTCTAATCACAATTCTTGTTTTGTATTGGAGACTAGGTTTATTTCCCAATCAATTTTAAGGTATTATTTCCTAGGTTTATGCTTGTTGTTTGGGAAAGTAGCCTTGGCATGTTTGCCAAATGTGCACCTTCTGTTTGCAACCTATTGCACAATGTTGAAATCTGGAAGACATGGGACTATCTCCCTTAGAATAGGAAATGATTTATGATGTGGTGCACTATCCTCTTGTGCCACACCTCGCACAAGTTTTCATTGTTATGAACTAGGTTTTGACAGGGGAAACCTTTATAGATTGAATTTTTTTACGCCTATCACTTGGGATGCCTTATGGGTTAGACTCCATGAGCCTAATGAGGACCTATTGGTTCACTACTATATAGCCCTTATACTCCATTATTGAACACTGAAAGTAGGTTCTTCTTGAGAATTGGAACAAACAAAACATCATCAAAGTCTAAAGAGTAACTTGACTAGAGTTGGAAGGGAATAGTACCAACCCATGCTACTCGGTACTTGGCATCATCACCAAGCTCAACCTAAACCCTTGATTTGTGCTCTTTTAGAGTAGAAAACAATCACTAGGCTAATGCCATATACCAAGATGCCCCATTGTTCACATACTAAGCACCCATTGGAATCATGCTTGGATCCATCTTAATCTTGGATCAATCAAGTGTCGAGAAGGGTCAACTCTCTCGAGGTGAAAATAAAATGAACAGTTATCAATTTCACTTAAAAATGATTTATATATATTCCATGAAGAAATATATATATTATTGTTGAGGGTTTAGTTGAACATTTTTCAAAGGCATATTGTTAATTGGCCATTAATAGGACTGGTATATATGTATATATACAAAAGGGAAACTTAGACACTTGCCTACATTTAACTGATGATACATAGTGTAAATACTTAAATTGATTATACATCAAACTTAGATGAAATATCCCAATTGTGAGGAGGAATCAATTAAATCATCCTAGTTGTAATGAGGAATCCAAGGTCCCATAGAAAGAGTCTCTATTTGGTAGAGCCCAACTAGGGTGTGGAACATCTTTTAACTAATTTCTTCATGGTTATGTGAGGAATCAAATGATCCTTTATTATATCCATAACCCTCTACCTGGCCTTCACATCCTTCTTTTAAGTTGTAAATTATTGGGGATCTTTAGGCATAATGTCTTTGATGATGCCTAAGATAGTGTTGACAGTGTTGGACCAACCAACATTCAAGGGATCTCCCTGGTATAAAGTCCCAACTAGACTTCACACACTTTGGTGTAGGAGTCCCATTCGGTATAAAGGCTCGATTTCCATATACTTAGAGATATACATTGGCTCTAACTATCATCACATCAGAGCGTTGCACTAGTATCTTCAAACAACAAGGTAAGTGTGCCTGGTGAGCGCGTAATGTAACTTTTGTCTCGATTCTCTTACTGCAAAATGGAACGTAAAGTGAGCCTCTAAGTGAGAGGTAATAGTACCACCCAGGAAGAGAGACACACGAACTGGAAAGGTATGTTCGAAATCCAGTGGAATAGTCCACAACAGATCCCACAGTCATTAAAACCGAAGTGCAGGGGACAACGCATACAACACCAAGTGGAATAGTCCACAAATATGTGACGATCATTAAAACAAAAGTGAAGGGCACAACATGTACACCACCTAGTGGAG
Organism: Pinus tabuliformis; assembly: GCA_031772625.1. NCBI lineage: Eukaryota > Viridiplantae > Streptophyta > Pinopsida > Pinales > Pinaceae > Pinus > Pinus tabuliformis. The sequence continues at coordinate 1,646,020,160 of CM062816.1, read as the reverse complement.
TAGTCCACACAGATGTGATGGTCATTATAACCAAGAAACAAAGATGGTCTATCGAGTATCCCATGGAGTAGCCCACAAGGATGTGACATCGGTAATAACCAATATACAAAGGTTGTCTATCTAGTATCCCATGGAGTAGTCCACAGGGATGAGACAACGGTGATAACCAGTACAACATATTCCCAACAATGTAAGTGCTAAAACAACTAAAGTAGTCCAACTATCTTAGTACATGTAAAACAAACATTCATTACAAATGTTGAAACAATACTCTTACAAACATCTACAAAACATGCATGAAAATGTCTTAGCCTTAACATGCTTCTAAATTAATAAAAAGTTCTAAGACACATCTATACACCATACATCACTAGTCCCAGTAGTGGGACATTGGAGCCACTCCTTTCTCCTCAAAGAACTGACTGTCTACTCTAAAGGCTATGTGGAAGGAGCCAAGGTGAAAATTACTTACTCATACAATGGGAGAGGTATATATATCCAAGGGTGATGCTTGATCCTTGAGACTCTTGGACTGCCCTTATGATTGTTGAACTTCCTATGACTTTTCAACTGACATGACTCTTCAAATTATTATGTGTGTCAATTGGACTTTCGCTTTACATTACATTCAGTTACAACAGATATGGTCCATAGTGATGATGTGGCCTTGGCAACTCATGACACAACTTGACATGACACTGTTGACATGTACTGGCTGGATGTGGTGTCCCTGTCCAGCTGTTATATTGCTAAGTGATGGATCTTCTCTCGGGTGTGCTTTGTCTTCTCCTCTACATGGCTTGATGTTGTGGGGTATTCAATGGTCTTGGTCTTGAAAGATGGTTCAATGTATGTGTTTCTTTCACTTGCTTCTTGATGTGATTTGTTCATCTCTCGAGCTACAAGTAATTCTTTTCAATTGTGCACTCCATCTCATATGTTTTCTCACCATGATCCATCTGTGTACATGTTCCTACAATTCACTCATGATGGGATGACATCAAATCCAAAACCTCCTAGTCTATCATGATGCATTGTTTTTGTGTTCTGGGTCTGGGATAGATGATAGGTTGGGAAGAGGGCCTAGCAACTACATGTAGTTCCAAGTGATAGGGATAGAGGACAAGTCAATGAGACAACGCAGATCGCAGCTCAGGCTAGGATGAGGAACTCCAGGTCATAGTCTTCACTATTGAGGAAAATTGAGCAGTGACCAATGGGAGGCAGAATTACGCAGTGAAGGACACCAGTGGCAACTGCAAGGTGGGATGATGAGCACCACTTTTGCACATTTCCTAGAAGGAAGACAAGATAGGGTTGCAGAGGGCCATCTGGGTAGTTTTGCGTAGATTTCAGGTGGAGGATAGGGCAAGGCAACAAAGGACTAGCTAGGCATTTTTATGCAATTTTTAGAGCATTGCAAGCCTAGGTCTCTGTGCATTGTCAGGTTTCTAGCAAGAAGGAAGGAGGCTTAATGGTTGTGCTTGGGAAATGTGCAGTTTAGTTAGGTGGTGAGGTATTTTTTGTGCAATTCTATGAAGGAAGACAAATGCTCATTTCTGCGATTACACAGTGCAACCGGCCTGGAGGAAAACCTTAAGCACTGTGCAATTACAGGAGATAGAGAATCACCACTAAGGGTTGGGACTGTGCAGCACATCTCAGTCAGGGTCTCATGAATTGGAGTTTTTCCATCGAGAGATTTTTAGGAAAATGGCTAAGTGTGAAAGGCAAGTGAACTCGTGAAGACTTGACATTGTGATCACACACTTAGCATACTTTGACACCATGAAGACATTAACCACCAAGAAAACATAACAAAGCATGACCATCTATGGGAATGTATAAAGGTGAAAGCAATGAGTGTGACACTTGGGATAGACCTTTAGATTGCCATAATGATACTTGCGTGATAGTGCTTACAAATTGATGTGTGAGTATGACGGATGTTCCCATAGCTAGGAAAACCAAAAAACACAAAGACAAACCTTTGAAATCACCAGAACAAGATCGCAAGCACGACAAAGAAATCAACATGCCAAAAGATGACAGTTAGTTGAGTAAGCAAAAGGGAGCAAGACATGTAGAGGAATCATAGGGAATGAATTTCAGTGCATGAAAATATGCACGTTATTGAAGACATACTGATATGACAATGATAAGAAGATCTTCAAGATACACTAAGAGGTGTATTTCAAAAGATGTTATTTTTTTTCATACCTACCCTCCAAGGGTTGTGCACCAGATGGAGTCTTCATGCAGTCCTGATCTTCTATTATACCTTGGGTTCCTTAGTTCTCTTCTCTTCTTCTTCATCTCCTTGAGAGCCCTCTAGTATGTCATCCTTCTTATGATCACTAAGAGACACATCTATGCAGTTTCAGTGGGCAGTGACTTGCTGCGGGATGAGTTCCTATGAGGACACATCTGTGCAGTTTCAGGATGTAAGGTAGACTAAGAATCTTATGGAAAAAACTGCATATTTTTAGGATGCAATGCATTGTTGTGGGATGAGGCCCTGTGAGGACACATCTACACAATTTAAGGATAATCCCCATATCCAAAGATGACACATATTGTAGGAAGATAAAAGAATTAACAACTCTTAAGATCGAAAGGGGGGCTTGAAATAATGAGCTTACCAATAAGCGAATAAGGAATGATTAATCATAGGATCCACAGTAGACTCTGAAATTTGAGTATAGGAAAAATTTTGGAGAGTGTTTTAGTCACTACAACACTTGGTGACACACTGGTTGAATTCCATATTCTCTGTCTTGGTTTGTTTTATTGGAGGGTCTTGGTCCATCAGGGATTATTGATTCATCATGCAGATTACTTTGGGTTTCCAACTTATCCCATTGGAAGACATGATCCCCTGTGTGCCTTCTCAATTGAACACAACATAAGATTAATCTAGATCACGCTGTTTCAAATTGGGAAGGGTAGTTTAGCTCACGAGCTTAAAATTTTTGGAGTGTAGTTTTTTATCTCTAGTGTTGCTCCATTGCTAGCAGGCCTAGATGATACCCCGACAGAAGCACATAGGAACACAATAATTTCTCCACTGCCCACAAGCCTAGATAGTACCCCGGTGGAGTTTCCTCCTTCACCTCTTTGCACAGGAAACCTTTCTCTTCTTTCACCTCTGTTAATTTTAAAAGGTAATTATACACAGGCACTTATTTATTTTTGGGGCGAAAGAGGTATCTCAACTTATTGAGAGAATGAGAGGTTGTTCCTTCATAGAATAATGTAAATACCTCTGATTCATGTTTGCTCATTTAGACTTTCCCCTTCTCTATTTCTACTAGTTGGATAAGCTTGAACACTAGAGTAGAACACAGTGTACAGGCATGAGGTTTCCAAAGCTAGACACCAGTTCATGGTTTTACCAAAAATATCCTTACAAATGAATTGTATTTTCCATCAATAATTCATAGGCCAAAAATAACAACCAAACACAAAGAAGATGGACACAGGACTGGCCAAGCGCTGCAGTGTCATAAGGCTCTTTGAACTCTAGCTACATGCACATTCATAAGCCAGGACACAGGTCCAAGCACACCACTTATTCGCGTATCAAAAACAAAAGGAAAACTCAACACAAAATGGAAAAAGAAGATGAGAGGAAAGGAGTAAACAAAAAGAAAACAAAACTAGAAGACAAGAAAGTAAAATGGCCAAAGAAAACAGGATGTAAAAGCAGGATAAGAAAACCATGACGGACTATGAGTGCAATATGAGTGCAAGGAAGGGAAAATTGAGATGCATCTAATCCTACTCCCATCCTAACAGCTAAATAGTTAAAGTTACCTGAAATGAAACTTCAAGTAAAGCCACCATAGTTTCTCGTGGCTTGTGTCGACAAAGATACAAATGATTAGAATAGATAAAAAGTAGTGTGCAACATAAAATACAAAAACTTGAAAAATTTGCAAAGGGGAAGGAATGTCTTGCCTGTGGGCAGAAAGACGTGTCACAACCACTACTTTTACCCAATGCACGTGCTTACCTCTTTGATGGATATCATTTTTTAACAAACCTATAAAATCCCTTATGATTGAGTCCTCATCTTCACTGACCCTCTTGGAAAGCACAAGGACTAATTGTAACTTGTTTTCTGCAACAAATCTTGCCAAATAATATTGTTCCAACCATTCAATGATTGGATCATAATATTCATAATGGCTGTCTTGAAAGCCTCGTGATCTTTGAGAGGATGAATTTTCATTTTGACAGACGGTATCACAATGGGAATCTTGTAAGGAAAAATAAATATGATCATTCTCAATAGTCATGCTAAGACAAAAACTATTAATCTCAAGTTTGTCAAAGGATCTGAAACTTTGGATGAGATTATCAGTGTGCAGCGGTCTCCACTAAATAAGACAGGTTTGGGCTATAATGGAGAAACTTCTCAAGCATCCACTTCAAAAAGTTATCTTGATGCAGCAAGAAGAAATGAGCAAGAGCACAAGGAAGATCATCAGGTAAAGCAGGGACAAATGTCAAGCAGAAACTATCAAGGACAATCCAGCTTAAGGGTGAACAAAAGCCACAACCAGCCACAGATAAAATCTTCTCAATTTGGTTCAAGAATAGATGAAAATAGAAATTACAATCAGTTGGCTGGTAGATCCAATAATCGCAGAAGCTTCTTCAATGGACAATGCTTTTCTTGCCATAACTTTGGTCACAAAGCAGCTCAATGTGTTGCGTATAAAACAATCATGACTAGGGAAGCTCAAAAACAAAGAAGTATGACAGGGATTACAAAAAGGACCTATAACAACTTTTCAGCTCTTGAAAATGAAGTTGAATGTTCTATTTGCAATAATTTTGGACATAAAGACTTTGAATGCAGAAGCAGGTTTCCGGAAAGAAAGGTACAAGAGCAGAAAAAGGAACAAGCCTCAGGCGCCAAAACATGGAGAATAAAGGAACCTCAAACAGAAAGATGTGGGATAGCTTTTTATGCAGAAGGACAAGAAAATCTATGGTACATTGACAGTGGATGTTCGAAGCATATGACAGGTGATAAAGAAAAACTTGAGTCTTATTCTAATTTAGAAAAGGGAAAGAAAGTCTCTTTTGGAAATGATACTCCTGCAACTATAAAAGGAAAAGGTATCGCTCCTTTAAAAGAAGATGTTAAGGCTGGAAATGTTTTGTTTGTTGATGGATTGAAGCATAATCTACTAAGTGTCAGCCAGATGTGTGATCAAAGAACCGAGGTTATATTCAGATCAAATGGATGCCTTGTTCGTGATCTTGATACAGGTAAAACAGTTCTCAAAGGAAAGAGAACTCCAAATAATCTATACATATTTGATGAAGGACAACAACAATGCTATCTAAGTAAGAATGAAGAGCACTGGTTATGGCATCGAAGGTTGGGACATCTAAGCTTCTCACAAATAAGGAAAGCTTGCAAATATCAGGCAGTTCGCGATCTTCCAGATATCAGAATTCCTGACAACACCATATGCAGATCATGTCAGTTTGGAAAACAAACCAGAACTAACTTTCCAGAGAAAGAAGGATCAGCCAGCATGCCTCTTGAGCTAGTACATACAGATGTATGTGGACCATTCAGAAAAAGAACACCTAGAGGAGAGGAATACTTGATATTATTTATTGACGATTTCTCCAGGTTTGTTTGGTTAGGTCTTATGAAGCACAAAGATGAAGCATTCGAAAAATTCAAAACCTTCAAAGCCTTGGCTGAAAATGAATCAGGTCACAAAATTAAGTGCCTCAGATTTGACAGAGGTGGGGAATTTACTTCAAATGAATTTTTCGATTTCTGTGATGAACATGGGATAAGGAGAGAATTCTCTACAGCTAGAACGCCTCAGCAAAATGGAGTTGTTGAAAGAATGAACAGAACAATCCAACAAATGGCTCGTGCTATGCTTGATGAATCAGGAACCCCCGCAACCTTCTGGGGTGAGGCTGCACATACTGCGGTTATTATTCTCAACAAGACAAATGTCCGGGTGAACAGCACTCAAACCCCTCATGAGCTCTGGAGTGGTAAAACTCCTTCGGTAAAGCACTTCAAAATATTTGGGAGCAAATGCTATATCAAGAATACTGAGGAGCAGCTTGGCAAACTTGATCCTAGAGCAGATGAAGGCATTCTTCTTGGCTATTCTCCACATAGCAAAGCATACAAATGCTACAATAAAAGACTTGGCAGAATTGTTGACAGCATTGATGTAGTGGTTGATGAAAAGGGATATATTCCTAGGCAAATACATCGTGAAGACATCGAAGAAGATGAGAGCTACCCTCAAAGACAGAATGATGAAGAAGAAGAACCTCAAGAAGAATCTCAAGAAGAACCTCACGAAGAAGCAGAAGAACGGACAAGAATAGAAGAAAAGACTCCATCCAGATATGTTCAGAAGAACCATCCAGAATCTCAGATCATGGGACAAAAAGAAGCAGGTATACAAACTAGAAGAACAGTTGCAGAAGCTTCAAGCTATTTGGCATTACTTTCCTCCACCGAACCACAAAATGTGAAAGAGGCATGCAAAGATGAATGTTGGGTGAAAGCAATGGATGAAGAACTTGAGCAAATCGAAAAGAACAACACTTGGGAGCTGGTTCCTAGACCAAAAGATAAGAATGTTATTGGAACAAAATGGATCTTCAAAAATAAATTGAATGAAAATGGAGAAGTAATTAGAAACAAAGCCAGACTCGTCTGTAAAGGGTATGCGCAGCAAGAAGGAATAGACTTTGAAGAAACTTTTGCTCCTGTTGCAAGACTTGAGGCCATCCGAATGTTCCTTGCTCTCTCAAGTTTTCAGAACTTCAAAGTATTTCAAATGGATGTGAAATCAGCCTTTTTGAATGGAGACTTGGAAGAAGAAGTGTACATTGAACAGCCAGATGGGTTCATTCTTGGAAATGATCCAAATCTTGTATGCCGATTGAAAAAGGCTCTCTATGGTCTCAAACAAGCTCCAAGGGCTTGGTACTACCGGTTGGACAAATATCTTCATCAACAAGGTTTCTTAAAAGGTTCAGCAGATAGTAATCTGTATATAAAAGTTGAAAATGACAAATTGCTAATACTTGTTGTGTATGTAGATGACATTATTTTTGGCAGCAATGAAGAAGCTATGAGTCAAAGCTTTGCCTCAGTCATGCAGAAAGAATTTGAAATGTCCTTGCTAGGAAAACTGACATATTTCCTTGGTTTGCAAATCCAACAGAAGGAAGGAGGAATCTTTTTATCTCAAACCAAGTATCTCAAGCAGATTTTGAAGAAATATGGCATGGAAGATGCAAAACCAGTATGTACACCCATGGTCACAGGATGTAGTCTCAGTGCAAATGATGAATCTGCAGCAGTACATCAACCAACCTACAGATCTATGATTGGAAGTTTACTATATTTGACAGGTACCCGACCAGACATCATGCATGCAGTTGGAATAGTTGGAAGATTTCAGGCAAATCCGAAGGAGACTCATCTTCAAGCAGTGAAGAGAATTTTCAAATATCTTCAAGGGACTCAAAATTATGGCTTATGGTATCCTAGAGATACAGATCTTACTCTTCATGCCTATACAGATGCAGATTGGGCCGGAAGCGTGGATGACAGGAAAAGCACAAGTGGTGGTGCGTTCTTTATGGGTCCCAGACTAGTCTCTTGGTTCAGCAAGAAACAGAGTTCAATTGCCTTGTCTACAGCTGAAGCAGAATATGTTGCTGCTGCATCTTGTTGCACCCAACTCCTTTGGATGATGCAGAATTTGCAGGATTATCAAATCACTTGTACTCCTCCAATCCCTATCTTATGTGACAACACAAGTGCAATCAGCATCTCAAAGAATCCGGTTATGCATTCAAAAACCAAGCACATACCAATCAAGTACCATTTTCTCCGGGAACAAGTACTTGAACAGAAGGTCAAGTTGGAGTATGTTCCTTCTAAGGAACAAGTTGCTGATATTTTCACCAAACCGTTGCCCAGGGACACTTTTGAATACCTCAGGCAAAAGCTGGGGGTTGTTGATGCATCATCTTACTGTTGATCATCTTCCTATTGGTGGTATAGGCTCAGGGGGAGCACATAATGCATTGTTGGCATTATGGAGAAGGAGATCTTGGAAATAGCTGCAATATGTCTCTATCTCCTTCATGATGGATTTCTGGTTACAGATCTGGAGATGCATGAG